>BLSH010284136.1:1796593-1838071 GCA_018402905.1 Glandirana rugosa
GACTCAACGGTCAAAAAAAAGTAAGTCGGGACGACCCTGCTTGCTTTTTTTTTTCGACGATCACACACACTCCGAAATCGACCTCAAACCGAAGTCAAACAATTATAGATGTCATTTAGACGATCACGTAGATTGAGAGGGGAGGGGGATCTAATTGTTACGACGACAGGTTGCACACGAGGAAGTAGGTCTCACCTTTCTCAGATTATGTTCTCCACATAATGACCGGCCTATTGGTCCACTTTTGTGTCAAAATTTTCGGATTTTTAATTTTGATTATGTCGGTGGTGTAGATTAATAACCATTCGTCGTTATATTACGTAAAAACCACAACCCAAATTATGGAGAAATCATCACAACTCGCTTGGGCCTGACATTGCAAGCCCAGGCATGGCTTGAAAACCCACAGGCACCGTGCCTGGGCCTGGGCCTGTAAAGTTTTTAGCAAGCCCAAGAACCCGAACGATTTTTGAAATGTCCGGGTCCGGGTCCGTGCCACGGACACCCAAAAGTTCGGTACGGACCCGAACGTTACAGTCCGGGTTCGCTCAACACTACTAAAGAGGTATTAAACCCAACACCAAAAATGCATTATATTGCTGCTTACCAATAATTAGATGTGGTGGCTGTATTAGTTTTAATTTTTAGGCTTTTAAAACTGTGTTTTCACCTGGTTATCCGGCCAGTAATACACCTCTTGTATTAGACTCTTTCCACTCTGGATGAAGGAGCACACGTTGGACAGCAGCATTGTTAATCTAGGGGGAGGGGAGAGTTAGATGCACTAGCAGATTTACTGTAGATATTAACAAACTGAAGCCAAACTCCAGCTAAAGCCTCACACACACTAGCAGCTTTTTTTTTTCGTTCGTCCCAGCAGGGCTGAATGAAAAAAAACTGGCAACTCAGGAGGAGCCATTGTACTAACTGTCTGACCTTGTACAGCCCTGCTGTTCTATTGTGTTCTGACAGGGGGTGATTGCCCGGGACAGTCCCGCATTTACAGGTCTCCGCGTTTTCAGGTCCCAGGCACCTTCATTCCAGGACAATACAGTGTCCGGGAATTATACAGCCCCCCCACTGGGCCGATCCGATGCCCCCAAAAAAGGTCGTCAGACAGGGCTGTCTTTAATATTGACTGGACCCTGGACAAAGGGGACATACAGAGTACAGCTCGGTCCCACCACCCGCTCCCTCCTCACTGGCTGTGATTGACAGCAGTAGAAGCCAATGGCTCCCACTATTCTGTCTGAGCTGAAAAAACGGAGAGACCTGGGAGAGGTCTGCATGAAGGTAAATAATCTTCACCCTTTACAACTCCTTTAAGCCTTAGGATTAAATAAGGATTGGACATCCACACCTAAGAGATGACAATAGATAGGAACACTGATCTGCAGGGAAATATTTTGCCTGCCATTTGGATGCTCCCACATTTAGATCTATTGCACATCAGCAACATTTAACCGGTCCCCATCTGGACTATGGTACAATGACGGCTGGGCGGGACCTCTTTTGTTCTGGTAGAACGTCATATGACGTCCTCCCATTCTTGACGCTCAGCACAGCGATCAGTGATGAGCTGTGTCCCTTGGACACAGTGCATCACTGATCATGGTAAGGAGCCAATGATGTAGGCTCTTCACCATGTGATCAGCTGTGTCCAATCACAGCTGATCCCATGTAAACAAATGTCAGTTATCAGCATTCCCTTTCCTCAGGGCTGTCTGAGGATTGGAAAGCCAATAAGCGGCTTTTCTGTGACAGGGGACATTTATACTGATAATCAGTGCAGCCTCATCAGTGCAGCCTCATCAATGCAGTCTCATCAATGCAGCCTCATCAGTGTCTGTCAGTGCAGTCTCATCAGTGTAGCCTCATCAGTGTCCATCAGTGCAGCCTCATCAGTACAGCCCATCAGTGTCCATCAGTGCCCATCAGTGCTGCCTATCAATGCCCATCAGTACAGCCTATCAGTGCTCATCAGTGCAGCCTATTATTGCCCATCAGTGCAGCATATCAGTGTCAATCAGTGCAGCCTATCAGTGTCCATCAATGCAGCCTATCAGTGTCCATCAGTGCTGTCTGTCAGTGCCTATCAGTGCCCATCAGTGCTGCCTATCAGTGCCCAGCAGTGCAACCTATCAGTGTCCATCAGTGCAGCCTATCAGTGTCCATCAGGGCTGCCTATCAGTGCCCATCAGTGCTGCTTATCAGTGCCCATCAGTGCAGCCTATCAGTGTCCATCAGTGCTATCAGTGCCCATCAGTGCAGCCTATCAGTGTTCACCATGCAGCCTAATCAGACAATCCACAGGCAGCCAGTTTAATGGAACATCATATTGGACGGCCCCCAATGTGCATGCAGCACGCTCCAGGGGCAGCTGTTTCAGGCCCCAAAACAATGACAGGGCCCGGGGCGGCTGCCCCATTTGCCCCACATTAAAGACGGCCCTGCCGCCACATCACCGCTTTACTCACTGACAGTACTTGTCCGGTCTCCCAGAAGTGGGAAGGGGGACCTGTCAAAAACAGGTCCCCTTGCCCCCCTTCCCCCTGAAAGGTGCCAAATGTGACACTGTGGGGGGGGGGGGGAGCAATTAAGTGGAAGTTTTACTTTTGGGTGGAACTCCGCTTTAAGAAGATGATATACTGAAATTTGCTAGTTGTATCCAGATTATTAAACATTGTATTACGCCCTTTTACATTTCCCTGTAACATGTACACAGTTGCATAGGGGAATATTGCATCACTTATTGCAGTTGCATTCCTGTTGCAACAGTTTGGCTAAGTTCACCTTAAATCCCTTCATGACAGAGGGTAAAACAAATCCTAACGCCTAACACAGTTTTGTCATATGTGTGGATGGGGGAATAGGCTCATCTTTTTCGTTCTACCGGCATGTGTGGCCAGCTTAACACAAACAGGTTGTGTCCCTCCTCCAGCCTGTGACTGGAGAATGAATGGAAAAGTTACAGATGAATAGGCTCATCTCTTTCACTTTGCTCTCCTACAATCAGCATGATCCTCGTTAGCCCCTGAGAATTGCAGCACAGGTACTTCAGATACTTACACTGCTTGTATTAAACAAATATATGTATTTGTGAAAATATAGCTGCATTAATTTGGAACTTTTATATCTGCTTGGGGTTTCGTTTTAAACAAAACATTTTGGCGATCTTCCCCACCCATATTTCTGATTGTATTAGAACTGAAGATAATTAAGGTATACTGAATAAAAACTGTATTCTATGTGCAAAGGTAGACTCGAATTAGTGCAACATGTCCACTTATTAATCCTAACAAATTGTAGAATCTATGAACTCTCTGGCTGCGGTCTTGTGATAAACTGATTACTAAAGCGTTCTCTGAGCCCAGGTTCAGACTTGTGCGATCCTCAGAGATCAGTGTGTCGATCACATGCGATCTCTGAGCAGTGCGAGTTCAACCATACACTTGTATGGCTGAACTCCCATTAGACTCGCACAAAAAAGGTACATGTACCTTTTTTTTCCCGCACTAGAATCGCATCGCATGAGTGTTCTCACCCATGCGATCCGATTCATGTGCGAGTGCACAGTTTGCACTGCAATCTGTGAAGAAAACTGGGGATGTCATTAACTTTGTAATGACACCCGCCAGCGGTTTGCAGAAGGCAGTGTGAACTGTCTGCGGGAGAGGAGGGATGTGGGAACTGGCCCTATAATCATGCTGGTTTCCGCATCGCTCCTATGTGAATCAGGGCTTAAGGATCGCATACACGGGCTGAATATCGGATGATATCGGCAGGTTCAATAGAAACCGGTCAACATTCGGCCCATAAGTACTGCAGCCAATCCAAACAGAAGTTGGCCAAAGTCCGGCTTCTGTCTAAGGGGCATAACCGAAAATGGTCTGCCGATCGTCATCCAATCAGCACTCTTAGCCAATGGCAGAGAGGGCTGACTGGTGTGTTCTGGCGCAGGGGCCGTCCCCCTGTCAGAACACAATAGCTCAGCGGGGAGATCTCTGTGTTAACATCGGATTGTTAGTACAGGATCTCCTTCCGAGCTCTTCAGTTTTTTTCCCTCACTGGGTTGAATAAAACAAAACTGATAGTGTGTACCATAGACATGTGCAGAGCAAAAAAAAGTGTTTAGATGTTTTGTTTCGATTCGTTACTTACGTAAATTTGTTTCTTTAGATTCATTTTCGGAATTTGTTTAGCTTATTTGTTTTCGAATCGATTCAAAAAGTTTTCAAATCAATTTCAAATGATTTTCGAATTCAAAATGTTTTTGAATTTGAATTGTTTTCAAATTTGAATCGTTTTTGAATTTGTACAGTTTTCGAATTCAAATAGTTTTCCCATTTCCAAGGAGAATGGGGTGGAGTGGAAAGTGGAGGAATAGAATGTTAAAAGATAGAATACAATAGAGGGGAATATAACAGAAAATGAAAGAATATAATGTGGTGGAGTGGAACAGAGCTGTTTTACTCTGTTGTATTCTATTCTTTCGTTTTCTGTTATATTCTTTTCTAGGCTGTTTTTTTTCTTTCTGTTCTATTCCTTTGTTTTCTATTCTATTTTGTTCTCTTTGGAAATTGAAAAACTATTCAAATTCAAGGACTTTTCGAATTTGAAAACTATTCAAATTTGAAAACTATTTGAATTTGAAAACTTTTGGAATTTGAATTTGAAAACTATTCGAATTCGAAAAGTATTTGAAAATGATTCAAAAATTATTCAAACTCAAATTTCGTCCGAATCTTTTTCGTTATTTCGGATTCGTTTAAATTTGGTACTATTGTAATTCAGATACATCCGATCTTCAGGAAAACGAAAATTCATCCGAATTTTAATTCGGAACAAAACAAACCGCACATGTCTAGTGTTCCAGGCTTTAGTTATACTAACCTGATACTATAGTCATTACATTTGAGGTGGGTGGGGGAATCACTCTCACTGTGCTAATGTTTTCTCATGGCGGGGAGCCTTCCCCACCATAAGAACACAATGATCAGTGTTGTTGGCTATAGCCGGTGGCACTGATAGTTCGGAAAAACACCTGACAGGGTAGTTATACAGAAGTTGATCAATGGATCGACTTCTGTACAACCAGGGTGCCCATACATGGATCAAAATTCAGCCGATCGCTGCTGAACCGACCAAATTTCGATCCATGTATAGCCAGCTTTAACAAGACATCCAATCAGTAAACTACAATGGTTTTTAATAGACCCTATACCATAGATCTCATTAACTCATTACATTGAACAATACAATGCTCAACCATTCAAAGATCAATGATAACAGTTAAAGTCACTTCTATAATTAGTGATGTTTGGCAATAAATTCTCCAAATTTCCACATATCTCCTTTCAACAGTCCAATTATTATTATTATTAATAATAATATGTTAGCCTGCCTTATAGCTCAAATGTGGGAGTCTTTAGTTTTCAACAAAGAATATATTTTGTGAGTGATTATTTTTTTACGACCATATCCTCATCTATTTTTTTTTTTTTTATCAGGTAATTTTTATTAACCGTTTTTGTGTAAACATTTCTAAAATTAAAATTAAGTATTAAAATTAAAAAATAAGTATTATCAAAGGAGTATCAAAAGGAGGAACATTAGATAACAAAACAAATGAAAGAAAATAAAACAATAAACAAACAGTACAAAGCACCTCACAGGCTCAATACATTTTTTTTCTCCCGTCACATACATATTAGTGTGTGTACCATAGACGCACAACGGTTAACTCAGGCTTCATGCAATACTCCCAAACGACCCGGTATGGTATACCTTTGCCCTTTTGGCTAGGCAACGCCACTCCAGTGACCACATTCCACCACCTACATTATTTGTCTCCCCTCCACCACTAATGTTTTGTTTTATCCTCATCTATTTAATAGGTCAAAATATTAGATGCAAGCTCTCCTGAAGACACACAGTTCAAGCTCTATTAATAAGTCAGTCTGTTGACCCTCCAAAGCCCTGGTGTCCAACCTGCAGCCTGGGGACCACATGCAGCCCTTGGCACTTTTTGTGCGCCCCTTCAGACACTAATCAGTGTTACCCTATATTCCCTGGTTATAGTATTGATTTCTAGCAGCCTTATGTAATATTTCTTCAGTCTATAAATGTCTACTGAAACAATCCCCCAGTCTCCAACAACTCCAATGCCATGTTTACAGTCTCTGACAGTGTCCTGCAGCATGTCCGCAGTCTCTGACCATTTCTTGTATCATGTCCACAATCTTTCACCATCTCTTGTATTGTGTCTGCAATCTCTGACCATCTCTTGTATTATATCTATAGTCTCTGACCATCTCTTGTATTATATCTATAGTCTCTGACCATCTCTTGTATTATATCTATAGTCTCTGAAGATTTCTTGTATTATATCTATAGTCTCTGACCATCTCTTGTATCATGGCTGCAATCTCTGACCATCTCTTGTATTATATCTGTAGTCTCTGACCATCTCTTGTATCATGTCTGCAATCTCTGACCATCTCTTGTATTATATCTATAATCTCTGACCATCTCTTGTATCATGCCTTCAATCTCTGACCATCTCTTGTAATATATCTATAGTCTCTGACCATCTTTTGTATCATGTCTGCAATCTCTGACCATCTCTTGTATTATATCTATAGTCTCTGACCATCTCTTGTATCATGTCTGCAATCTTTGACCATGTCTTGTATTATATCTATAGTCTCTAACCATAGGTGTGCGCAGCCTATTGCACCCCAAAGCTCGCACACACACACACACACACACACATACACACACACACACGTGCCTTTCTCTACAGCAGTGGTTCTCAACTCCGGTCCTCGGGACCCCCCAACAGACCAGGTTTGCAGGATAACTGAAATACATCACAGGTGATATCATTTGCTGCTCAGTGATTGCAGTGTTCTAGTCTGCATCTCCCCAAGGTAATACTTAAACTATGGCTTGTTGGTGGGTCCCGAGGACCGGAGTTGAGAACCACTGCTCTACAGCCTCAGCTGCACTGGACAGTGAATGAATGGGAAGTGGTCTGTGCTGAATATCTTCCTGTTTATTCACAAACTGAAGCATAGTAAACACCGCTTACTATGCTTCAATAATGAATGGACACAGTGAGAGAGTGTGTTCACTTAGAAATAGAAGGGGCTGGTAAATTACATATTTACTAGTCCCTTCCCCCGCTCTCCATCCTGAAACATACCCCGCAGTAGCCGGGGCAGAGGAGAGGAGGTAAACCAGCAGCACTGCGGGGTGGGGGGGCAACAAGGGGGAGGGAAGCTTGGGCAGTAGGGGGAATCGTCACCACACATAGTTATTAGGGTGTGTCCAGGCACACCCCCTGCGCACGCCTATGTCTCTGACCATCTCTTGTATCATGTCTGCAATCTCTGATAATCTCTTGTATTATATCTACAGTCTCTAACCATTTCTTGTATCATGTCTGCAATCTCTGACCATCTCCTGTATTATATCTATAGTCTCTAACCATCTCTTGTATCATGTCTGCACTCTCTGACCATCTTTTGCATCATGTCCGCAATCTCGGACCATTTCCTGCATTATGTCCACAGTCTCTGACCATCTTATTTCATGTCCATAGTCTTTGTCTATTTTCTTTTGTGTGTCTGCTGTCTCTGATAATGAATATTCACTGACTTTTATGTGAGTCCCTTTGGCGATGTCAGCGCTGCACTTGAGGGCTCCTCCATATTAAGGAAGTTGACCACCGCTGTTCTAAAGACCATTTCTACATTATATTATTGGGAGGGGAAGCATCTGCTTCCATTAGGTGGGATGTTTTGGGGGGCTGTAGCAGTGATTGGAAATTGTTTGTAGTAATGCTTCTGGTATGCTCTTTTACATTATGGTCCCCACCATACAGCATTGCATTTAGTTTACAATATTTTTCTCAAGTTCAGGTCTGCTTTGGCACATGGCCACATTAAAATACTCAGTATATTTTTATTTGCTGACTTTACCAAGCAAAATGGATAAAAGAGTGTGTGGGGTCACTTTGCCAGTTGCTGTTGCCAAGCACTGGTGATGATCATGTAGTGCTATGGAACATTGCTTTTCATGCTCACATTCTCCACTCTTCTTCTACTATCGGCCGTAAAATAACACCCTGCCGTCTGACCATCTGCATTATTTTTGTGGGAAGTTAACCAAGTGGCAAGATGAGCCAGTGATGAGCGCAGCACACAGCAGAAGAATTTCTTTCATTTTCCAGCGATATCAGAACACAAGAACACAAATTCATATATATATGTGTCTATATGAGTATATCATGGAAAAATGCTGCAGGCTTTATAAGAACAAATCTGCTTAATTGGTTTTAATGTACACACATATGTATAATGTGAACAGGAACTGCCACCATATCTATAGATTATATGTACTGGTTCCTTGTACATCAGACCATGATTTGATTCATAAATTTAATATTTTTTGTGCATGTTATTTTTATTAAACAAATAAATCAAATTACAATCCTGTGGATAACTGGTTGGCATCGGACTTCTACAGGACATGATACAAGAACAAAAGCAGATTTTTTTTCCATACCAGTCAACATTCATTTTTAATAGAACATAAATTCATTTAAAGTATAAAGCAAAACTTTTTTTAATCGATTTGGATAGAGTGCAGAAGGATTAGAACGCTTGTCAGTTTTTATTGCTGTCTGTGCCCCCATAAGGGCCGGTTCACACATAGGTGACTTGCGCTCCGACTTGTGCCGCCCCAAGTCGCTTGACATCAGAAATCCCATTGAAATGAATGAGAACCGTCTTAATGTACACAACTGAAGTCGCTCCGACTTCAAAAAAGGTCCCTGTACTACTTCAAAGCGACTTCTATCCGACTTGTGCCCATAGAATTCAATGGAAGTTGCCTCCAAGTTAGATCCCTTATCTATACTGAAGCGACTTTACAGGAAAAAGAAAATAATTTATCAAGGTACTCCCCACAAATTACCCAGGCAACCCCCTCCCTCCCTTCTCTGACTGGCCACAAGCAAAGTCTCTTGGCATAGTCGAGTTTGAAGTTGCCTGGCAAAGTCGCCCCTGAGGTCAGATCGCCTATGTGTGAACCGGCCCTTAAGGAGATTCACGCGTTCTATTTGTCCTGTTTACCATTATCATTAAAAGTGAAAGTAAAAGAAAATTTTGGGTCGTCCCCAGAAAAGTAATAGAGGGGGAATCGTCCGATGGGGACACTAGTTCTGGTGACCTGGGGTCCCCAAAGAATTACCTTAATTTGCAGGTATTTCCTCTCACTTCCTGTTTGGTTATGGGACAGGAAGTGAAGGGAAATCTCTGTAATGGGACAGAGATAGCAAAAATAATCTGACAGGGGTTATAGCCCTTCTTTTCACTATCCAAAATGAAAAACAATGTTTGCCCATAGTTCTACTTTAATGTCTACTACCATGGTGCCTTGGTGTGGCCCTCAGTTCAGTTCTAGAACACAGAGGACCACACATTAAGTCCCAAGTTACATGAGGCTTTGGTGCCACAGTCCAGCACTAAACCCATAAGCTGAAATGATCAGCTCTAGGGTTTGCTAACCTGCCATAGAGTACCCTATAGCAGAACACAACTCTTCTGTTTCCTGTTTAAAGGGGAAGTGCTATAGAAACATAGAAAAGTGATGGCAGAAAAAGACTGAGTAGTCCATCGAGTTTGCCCTTTTTTTGTTTTTTTCCCATTAACCTTGACTATAGATTTATGTTTATCCCAAGCATGTTTGAAACCATTTACTGTTGACTGTCTCACAACCTCTGTTGGTAGTGTATTCCAATCATCAACCACCCTTTCAGTAAAATAATACTTTTTAGATTAGTTTTGAATTTCCCTCCAGTTAGTTTAAGGTCATGTCATGTTCTTGATTTTGGTTTCATGTTGAAAAGACTGCCCTCCTGAACCTTATTCACCCCCTTGATGTATTTAAAGGTTTCAGGCATGTCTCCCCTCTTTCCTCCAGACTGTACATATTAAATTCTTGAAGTTGCTCCTGATATGTTTTATCCCCCAGACATTCCACCATTTTTGTTACCCGTCTCTGAACTCGTTCTATCTTATCAATATTTTTTTGTAAGTGAGGTCTCCAGAACTGGACACAGTATTCTAAGAGAGGTCTCACTAAAGATCTATATAGAGGAATCAGAACCTCCTTCTTCCTGCTGGTGATCCCTCTACTGATACATCCCAGAATTCTATTTGCTTTTCTCACTGCCTGGTTACACTGTTTGTTAATTTTGCAATCATCTGAAATAAGCACCCCCAAATCATTTTCCTCTGTAGTGCTGGCTAACACTGTATCCCGAATGTTGTACTCTCTAAGGGAATTCTTATTCCCTAGGTGCATTATTTTACATTTAGGAATATTGAACTGCAGTCTCCACTGCTTTGATCAATCTTCCAGCAATGCCAAATCACGTTCCATGCTACAGACACCTTCAAGGATATCAACCCTATTACACACCTTTGTATCATCAGCAAAGAGACATACCTTGCCCAACAAACCTTATATATTGTTATATCACTTACATATAGGTTACATAGAACCGGACCCAGTACAGAGCCTTGTGGTACCCCACTAGTGACTGGTCTCTGTTCTGAGTGAACCCCATTTACAACCACACTCTGGGATCTATCTTTTAGCCAACTGCATATCCACTGAACCACCCAAGGGTTAAGTCCCAGCTTGTACAACTTTTGTATTAGATTATTATGTGGAACTGTATGAAATACTTGTTGAAATCAAGATACGCTATGTCCACAGCACCACCCTGGTCCAAAACACTGGTAATATAGTAAAAAAATTCAATCAGATTTGTCTGACACGATCTGCCCTCAGTAAAGCCATGTTGCTTTGGGTCCAGCAAAATGTGTATTTTTAGATGATCAATGATCCTTCTTTTCAGGAGTGATTCCATTAACTTGACTACAATTGATGTTAAACTCACTGGCCTATAATTGCCAGCTTCTACCTTGCTGCCCTTCTTGTGGATAGGTACAACATTAGCTATCCGCCAATCTTGGGGAACTTCTCCTATTAGAAGAGATTGATTAAAAAGATCCGTTAATGGTCCAAAAACTATATCTCAAAGTTCTCTCTGGAACTCTGGGATGAATATCATCAGGGCCCATTGCTTTATTAAGCTTTAACCGAGCCAGATCCTCTGCTACCTCTGTCTCCAGAAATCCTAGAAATGAACCATCATTACTAGAACCAATATGATTCCCTAACTTGTTATCATTAGTGCAGTCTGTTTCTGAAAAGACTGAACAGAAGTAATTGTTTAAATGGTTTGCTACAGCCTGGTCTCCCTCAACATATGTGTTGTGCCCCATTTTCATTTTAGTGATCCCATTGTATTTTTTCCTTTTATCGCTAATGTACCTAAAAATGGTTTTAGGTGTTTGGCCTCCTTTTGTCTATTTTTATACTCCTCTCTGTCAGCTACACCTCCTGTTTCCTTTAATCTTCTATACGCTATTTTTTTCCCCTTTACTATCTTACTTACCTCTTTAGTGAACCATATTGTTTTTTTCTTCAGTTTATTCTTACTAACTTTCCTGACATATAATCTAGTTACCTCCAGGATGGTAGACTTTAATAGTGCCCACTGGTTTGAGTCATTTTACTCAAACCTTTCAGTTATTTTTTCTAGAAATTTCCCCATTCCAGCAAAATTTGTTCTTTTAAAATCTAAAACTTTTGTTTTTGTATATGATTTTTCAGTTCTTGTTTTAATATCAAACCAAAGACATTGGTGATCGCTAGAACCCAAATTCTCCCCACCTCAACATCAGACAGTTGGTCCCCATTTGTCAGTACTAGGTCAAGAATATGATCACCTCAGGTTGGGCTTTTTAGTAACTGTTTTAGAGAAACCCCATTCAGTGATTCCATTACATCCCTGCTCCTGCTTGTAATAGCAGTTTGAGAATTCCACTTAATGTCAGGCATGTTGAAGTCACCCATAATCAATGGCACATGTACAAGGAGAGTGCATCACTCACAAGACAACCCGTGAGATCCTATGCTGCTGTGTAGACCTGGGTGCTTGCCTGGTCTGCGACCAAATCTATGATGCAAAGGAAGGAGAGATGGTGGCACTTCCAGCATAAAAATCCATAATTTTATTAGAAGCCCATTAAAAGGAAGGACACAACATGCACATACTGCTCATGGAAAATCAGCAAACACATTTCACACACCTGTGCTTAGTCATTGCTGATTACATTGGGGTCCAGTACTCACTTATAGCTCAGAAGTCGCAGGCGGGATCAATCAAATCTGACATCATCAGCACTCCCTTTTACCTTTTACTCCAGCATGCACGTTTAGATAGTGAAAGAGCTGATTGAGATCTTCCTTGCCTATTTCTGATAACAGCAAGCAATAGATCACTATTATAAGTGTTCTGTTGCTGCAGGGGTGCCTAGGGAAAAATGATAAAAAGAAGAAATGAATCAATTCTAATAAATAATGTATGTTTAAATTAAAAATTCCCCTCTTCCCTTTAATTTCCAGGTCTCAACAAATTTATTAGATGCTCTGAATGATGTTGCGTTTACTGCCTGATTGTCAAACGTTAGTGAACGCAGTGAAATTCTGAATTTTAATGATCACAAAACTATGAAAATGTCGCTGTTACGCTAATTTTTTCTGTCAAACTGAACTTGTATCTTAACGTTACATTAACAATTTACAAAAACAGATTATTCTTTCCTGGGAGCGACAGGATGTAATGTAATGAAAAAAGCTCTCATAAATTTAAATGTAAATTTTAGCCAACCAGACAATTGGTCAGTCTAAGAAGGAGCTGAGCAAGAGAATTACTACACTCTAAAAATAAATAAATAAAAATCTCACCAAAAATAAAGGTAGAATGCTTTTATCTTATTATCACAATGCCATTCTAATAAATAATATTTGCAAAGTTTTAAACCTCTGTACCATACTTGAGGTCCCCAATATTTACTTAGTTGAGCACTTCTAGATGATTAGAGACGTTTAATCCCTCTGATTTCTATTGTGTACATGTAGGCAGGTTGTAAATATGTGGGGTTTTAGTGAGTTAGCTGCTGGCCCAGGCTGGGGGAAAGGGTTAAGTCTGTAAAGATCAGTTCCCAGGCTTTTTGGTCCCAGTCATCCCAACTGTGCTATAAAAAGGGGGATGGCTGAAGTCCACGTGTTCGGGAAGGAACTGAGCGAGAGAACTACTACACCCTAAAATAAAAGACAGTGGTTAATCAAAAATAAAGGTAGAATGATTTTATTTTTATATCTCAATGCCCTCCTAATAAATAATATTTGCAAAGACTTAAACCTCTGGACATTCATGGGCCATACTTGAGGTCCCCTATATTTACTTAGTTGACCACTTCTATATGATTAGGGAAACTTATTTCCTCTGATTTCCATCGAGTGCATGTAGGCAGGTTGTAAATATTTAGGTTTTAGAGAGTTAGCAGTTGGCCCATACTGGGGGGAGAGGTTAAATCTGTGAAGTTCAATTCCCAGGCTTTTTGGTCCCAGCCATCCCAACTGTGCTATAAAAAGGGGGAAGGCTGAGGTTGAGGTGTCGCTAGTCTTTGGTTGGTTTGGTTCCCGCTCAGGGCTTGTGGTACTCGGACTGATGCTCCCTGTAGTCCGCTAACAGCATCTGGATTTTTGGAAGACATCCAAACCATGGAGAATGCCAAGATGGACTATTACCTCATAGAGTTATGCCTGGGCAGTCACACTACAATAGTTAGTTTAGGGAGAAGGACATTGTTCATATTGAACTGTTATGATGCAACTTGTTCAGTAAAGTTACATTAACTGTTCTGAGCCTGGTCTGAAGTTATTCAAAGGGAGGCATGATGGTTCTGGCATATCTAAAAAATCAGGGTCTGTAAAGCACTACTGGGTATGAAGCAACACCACTACAAAGGATTAACTTGGTAAGACAAGGAAGAGAGGTGTAGTTGCTAAGAGTATCCAAGCACAAGTTCAAGACACCAAGTAATCAATCGTTGGGTGTGGTACCAGGCAAAGTGACAGGCCCTCCGGTCGCGAGAGGGTTGATGCTCTGGCTCCCTCCCTAGTGGTCGGTATCCAGTAGCAACCAGATCCAAAGCCATGTTACAGAGATCTATGGCCTGGTCACAAGGTACAGGAAGGAAGGCGTTAATGAGTGCACGCATGAGGTCTGCGCTTTGTGCACGGCAGGACCCCATTCTCTTACTGGGAGTGAAGTAACAGAGGTACGCTGGATAGGTGGAGTGGGCGCAGGCTTAGCACATCCCTCCTAATGCAACATACAAGTTACAGTGTGCAGTGACACAGGACAGCGTCTTTTCAGAGGAACTCTCTATTTTTGCTGCACACAGTGAAGGCTCAACTCTAAGCCAGGGAACTGCCTTAATGTTAGGTTTTTCACATGACTGCAATCTCCGCCTGGTCTAGGGTTGCCAACTCATCCCTTTAAAACCGAACACATATTAATTACACAGGTTCTGTTGGTGATTAAGGTGGTAATTAAACTCACTTGGTGCCTTATCTGCATTAAATGAGCCTCAGAACCTGTGTAATTCATATGTGTTCGGGTTTAAAGGGAAGAGGCGGCAACTCTAGCCTGGTCCCGGGCATTGATGAGCAAGCTCTGCGCGAAAGGAACCCCCGCGTGCAGGGCGATGCTAACCCCACCCACATACATAATATCCTATGCAATATCAGCTCTGGAGTCTGGTGAGGATCTTGCAATCCACAATACAAAATAGGCGGATGTAAGTTATAGGTCTACTCTGCCTCTGTATGAACCAACCTGGAGCAGGTGTTATATTGTATCCATATATTACAGATGCTGGATGCTACATTGTAGCCGAACACAAGGGGCAAAGGGCCTAGTTTTCTCTGAGATTTCTGGGTATAGCCAAGTTTTTTTTCTGGTTACATGCAGTACTTCTTTTTGAACCCTATAAAGCCTCATACACACGGTTTGACAGTCGTATGAAAATGGTCATATGATCGCTCGTTGTGTGCTAAATCGACCGTTAGTACCCGCGATTAGAACAGCCAATGTACGACGGTCGTACAACAGAAGTTGTATGAGCAGACTAGAAAACTTGGTAGTACCAACAAGCAGCTGTACAACCGTTGTATCGTGTGTACAGAGAAGTTGGTCCAACAAGTTGTATTGTGCCAAACACGCATTGGTCTGAAGTCAGGAATGGTGGGACGCTAATAACATGCACCTGAACTTTCTCTTTATACGTGCATAACACGTCACTACGTTCGGCTTGGTCGTACGATTGCTTAGTGTATGTCAGTACGCGAGATACAATAGCCAACATATGATTTGGTCTGCTCGGTCGTAGAACCATTGCACCGTGTGGACGAGGCTTAGTACAAAGTCTCCACTTCCAGATTTTGTAGTCTATAGAGAGCTTGCGGCATACTCACCACTTATCAGAAATGTTTTATTTCTGAGTTACATGTCTCCAGAAACAGCTTCTCTTGCAGTTCTACACTCTGCTGCTGAACGCCATGCGCATACTCCCTAGAAATGAGAAAAATCATTAGCTGCTTGCAGTTGGGCATCAGACACAGTGAGCTGTAAAAATCGCTTTTTAGACAGAAAAACTTTGTGTATGTTCGGGAATCCAGTGACACAGAATGCTTTGCTGAAGACTTTATATAGTCTGCATTTAACCCATTGGATGCAGGTTGTGATTTGTGTACTATGTTTGCAGCTTCTGCTATGTTTGTTTTATAGTATGAATGGCGAGCCAAGATAACCCAAGGCACACGCAGGCTCACTGTAATGCTGTAAGTGGGCATAGACTACATTTTTAGTGCATGAGTGTATGCATCAACTAAATGTTAAGGCTATTGTGAGCTTGGTCTGGGTGACACAGTGGTGTAGTGTATAGCACTTTCGCCTGGCAGCAAAAAGGTTGCTGGCTAGAATCCCAACCATGACACTACCTGCCTGGAGTTTGCATGTTCTCCCTGTGCCTGCATGGGTTTCTTCCGGGTACTCCGGTTTCCTCCCACAATCCAAAGACATGCTGGTAGGTAAACTAGATTCTGTCTAAATTGGCCCTAGTATATGTATGAATGTGAGATAGGGACCTTAGATTGTAAGCTCCTTGAGGGTAGGGACTGATGTGAATGTACAATGTATATGTAAAGCGCTGCGTAAATTGACAGCACTATATAAGTACCTGAAATAAATACATTAGAAAATATTTTACTCTTTTCTGCATCATGTTAAATGATCACACATCTATGCCACGGGTATGTATTCCATGTACATCTTACCTTCTACTGTCAATTTTACAGAAGCTAGTTGTGTTGAAACTATCAGATGTGTGATTTATTTGCAGCAATCCTCTTTTTTTTAAAGTATAACTCTACATTTGTTAGGAATAGCACAGTCCCCCAGATGATCTGTGCACATTGCATAAACTTTGTTGCAGGTTACTACCTTTTTCTGTTCTTAAGGGCCCGTTCACACCTAGGTGATTTGCAATCAGACTTGTGTCGCCTCAAGTCGCTTCAAATCGCCTGACATCAGAAATTCCATTGAAATGAATGGAGTCATCTTAATATGTGCTACTCAAGTCGCTCCAACTTCAGAGGGTCTGCATTCCTTTAGAAGTAGATAACTCTAGTATTGCACCAAACATTTCCTATTGCAGGGTCTGCCTAACTGACTTAGTGCAGATGTCTGGGAGAATCAGTGAGTCAATCACGCAAGCAGGAATTTACATTTCTGGAGACCTTCTATACTCACATAACAGTGTACAATGGTGAAACAAATCCTTCTAAATAAGTTGTACGTATTTATCTGTAGTATGTTCTTCTCTACTTCCATTTAAAGTCCAGAATTTATGAAGCGTGTTTGAGCTGTCAGAAAAAGGAGGTGGAGAGCTGAAGTTATACACTGCAGAGCTCAGTGAGGAGAGCTCTGAGAGCTGATTGGAGGGCAGAGACACACCCCCTTCACACAGCACACGGGAACAGAGATGAGGCTGTTAATCACAAGCTGTGTGTTGGAGCTCCTTGCCCTGTCCCTTTTTTCTCTTGGTGTCAGGAATACTTGTTAGAAGTGATGTGTGCAGATAACAGAGGAACAAAGCAGCAGACAGAAATGATACTTAGTGCTCTTAATTGAGACAAGTATACACTAGGTGTGTTTTGTTAATATTTAATGTCTGAGGTTTACAACCACTTTAACCACTTCAGCCTCGGAAGAATTTACCCCCTTCCTGACCAGAGCACTTTTTTGCGATTTGGCACTGAGTCACTTTAACTGACAATTGTGCGGTCGTGTGACGTTTTACCCAATCTAAATTGATGTCCTTTTTTTCCCCACAAATAGAGCTTTCTTTTGGTGGTATTTGATCACCTCTGTGGTTTTTATTTTTTGCGTTATAAACAAAAAAGAGCGACAATTTTGCAAAAAAAAAACAAACAACATTTTTTACTTTTTGCTATAAAACATATCCAAAAAACATATATAAAAAACAAATGTATTCATCAGTTAAGGCTGATATATATTCTTCTACATATTTTTGGTAAATAAAATCACAATAGGCGTTCATTGATTGGTTTGCGCAAAAGTTATTGCGTCTACAAACTATAGGAATTAATTTATGGCGTTTTTATTTATTTTTTTACTGGTAATGGCAGCGATCTGCGATTTTTATCGGGACTGCGATATTGCGGCAGACAGATCGGACACTTTTGACACTTTTTTTTGGGACCATTGATATTTATACAACGATCAGAGCTACAAATAGTCACTGATTACTGTATAAATGTCACTGACAGGGAAGGGGTTAACACTAAGGGGGCGATCAAAGGATTAAATATATTCCCTAGGCGTGTTCTAACTGTGTGGGGGCTGGGCTGGCAGGGGCATAAGAGACCTCACTGATCCCGATGACAGGGATGAGTAGATCACTGTCATGCCGCCTAACAGAACGTGGAACCGCCGTTTTTACATCGGCGGCTCCCCGCTCTTCCTCTGTAGTAGGCGATCGTGGATTGATGGCAGACATAGAGTCCGCCCGACCCGCAGCCACACTCACGCAGCATGTGGTGGACACAAGAGTGCGCGGCATGCGCCCGCTAGCTGCACGAATCGCCATTTATATACAGCGATTCGCGCTACACTGCCACTCTGCAGCAGTAAATGTATGCGAGCCAGTCAGCAAACGGTTAAGGGTCCTTTGACAGGTCTGCCTGTCAGTTTTTCAGGCGGACCCGAACGGACGCTCCATTGTTCTCTATGGAGCGAACGGATATCAGTGGTGACATGTCCGCTGACATCCAATCCGCTCCGATCCGCTAAACACAGACAGTTGGAAACCCTATTTTCCCATCCGTCTGGAGGATCGGATCGGATGAACAAAGACAGACGATCCGTGTTCATCCGATCCCCCATAAAGGAGAGCGGAGCTCTAACAGGTCCATTTCTCCATGGAGCACAGAGACGGTCCTGTCATCCGCCGACTCGGCGGGGATCAACAGATGGATCCCCGCTGACCAGCGGAGTCCGTCTGCTAGTGTGAAAGGACCCTTAGGCTACTTTCACACTGAGCGGCAGCCGCGGTCGCGGTAAAACCCCGCTAGTTTTAGCGGAGTGTTACCAGCGATATGGCTCTGCTATGCGGGTGGGAGTGCCGCGCTTTTAACCCCCCACAAGGGGTTAAAAGTGCCGGTGCTCAGCGCTATCGAGGCGGTGTGCAGCCACTTCGGAAGCGCTTGCCATTCATTTCAACCGCTCCCCTCACCGCCCCAAAGATGCTGCTTGCAGGACTTTTTGTAACGTCCTGCTAGTGCACAGCCCCTTTCACATTGGGGTGGATTGGGGGGGACTTTTGAGGCGCTTTGCAGATGCTATTTTTAGCTAAATAGCGTCTGTAAAACGCTTCAGTGTGAAAGTAGCCTTAGGCTTCATGCACACCTCAACGTATCAATTTACTGGCGTTTTTCTGGCATTTTTTAAGCTTCTTTTACAGCTTTTTACAAGCTTTTTTAAGGCATTTTAGAAGGGCATTACAAGCGTTTTACAGCTTCAGGTGTTTTTGTTTAGCCAAAAGAGAGCACTAGGGGGAGGAGAAGGAGAGGAAATTAGGGGTGGAGAGCTGTTATTTGAGCATTTTACGAGCGTTTTTCTGCTCAAGTCAAGCGTTTCCATTGAAGTCTATGAGGCCAAAAGCTTGTAATCTGCCAAAAAGAAGCTCATATACTTTTTTGAGCTTCAGCCACCTTGCTTCTGGTGACAGAATACTCATATGTGAACAGGAGTCATTGAAATGAATGGGATTTTGGTTGTAGGGCGTTTTGTAACTTCAGAGCTGAGCCTTTCACAAGCTGAAGATCACCCAGGTGTGAATGGGGCCTTAGTGATTTCTCACAAACTAAATCATCATGTATCATTTTAAATCCACTCATTTTATGGCAATTTGTAACTCAATTTGTTCATTTGAGTTTGTACTGTGTTTTTGTCAGTGACAGCTCACTGTGACAGTTGCTGTGCATTCACCTCTATGGCTACAAATCACTTCTTAGCCACAAATCACCAGTGACTATAGCAATTATGTTGCTATCTACAAATGACTGTTAATCCCTGGAATTAGCAGTTTGTAGCAATGAGATATGTCTGACATGACCCTAAATAAAGGATACAGTGCATTTGGTAGCTCTCTAACTGTAATTTGCATTAAAGAATTTGAAAAACGTTTCTAAATAAAATGGATTTAAATGAAATATATATTGGAGAGGCATTTTATTCTTCCTGCAGAGAAATACTTCATACACTAGATGTGCCATATTGTTCTCATGCAAGTACAAAGTTTACGTTTTGCATAACTGTGCCTAGTCGTTTTTTAAAGTTACGGGAGTGTCTAAGCATACAGTATATAGACCCTATTTCCATTGTTTCTTTATCCAGGGTTGCTGTTGTAGGTGGGAGAGATGGGGAGATCAGTAGGGGGCTGGCAAAATCACAGTGGATTAGTGGTCAAGTACCAGAGCTACATATAATAACGATTGTCCCCTCCAGTGATGGCTTAGAGTGGGCTTTCTAATGGTGGAAACACAGTGCACCATTCCTTTGTAATGTGTTGAAAAAGCCAATTGTGAGCTACATTGAAAACTTGGGTGACAGTGCTGGAAAAGAACTGTAAAATAAGGACAGAGCATTGCCACCCTATAACAGGAAGTGCCTGAACATGTAACTCCATGGCAGGATTAGCAGGTATTATTTTAAAGCTGAAGTTTAGTTATGCATATTTTTGCATAGTTACATGGGGTTCAGCTTGTTCCAATATAAGGATATTAAGTAAGGGCAGAATAGTGGTTAAGGGGTTAGCACTTTTGCCTAGCATCACTAGGATTGCCGATTCGAATCCCAGCCATGACACCACCTGCCTGGAGTTTGCATGTTTTCCCTGTCCCCGCATGGGTTTCCACCCACACCCCAAAGACATGCTGGTAGGTTAATTGGATTCTGTCTAAATTGACCCTAGTATGTGTATGAATGAATGTGAGTTAGGGACCTTAGATTGTAAGGCAGGGAGTGATGTGAATGTACAATATATATATATATATATATATATATATATATATATATATATATAGTGCTGCGTAAATTCATGGCGCTATAGAAGTACCTGTAATAAATAATAAATGCCACAAATTCATTATGGAGTTATCCAACACCACATCCCAAAATCAACATACAAAAAAGAAACCGTGAAACACATTCAAACAGCTATTAAGGGACTTTAATGGAGTATCGCCTCCCAAATGAAACTAGACATGCATCAGATAAAAACAGGTTTTTATTAGCCCACATAACCTAGCAACCAGGTTGGTGGTATTAAAATCAAGTACACACAAAAAGATGTTAAAAAACATACAGTCAGGTCCATAAATATTGGGACATCGACACAATTCTAATCTTTTTGGCTCAATACACCACCACAATGGATTTGAAATTAAACAAACAAGATGTGCTTTAACTGCAGGCTTTCAGCTTTAATTTGAGGGTATTTACATCCATAACAGGTAAACGGTATAGGAATTACAACAGTTTGTATATGTGCCTCCCACTTTTTAAGGGACCAATGGTAATGGGACAATTGGCTGCTCAGCTGTTCCATGGCCAGGTGTGTGTTATTCCCTCATCCCATTTACAAGGAGAAGATAAAAGGCCCAGAGTTCATTTCAAGTGTGCTATTTGCATTTGGAATCTGTTGCTGTCAACTCTCAATATGAGATTCAAAGAGCTGTCACTATCAGTGAAGCATGCCATCATTAGGCTGATAAAACAAAACAAACCCATCAGAGAGATAGCAAAAACATTAGGTGTGGCCAAATCAATTGTTTGGAACAGCCTTAAAAAGAAAGAATGCACCGGTAAGCTCAGCAACACCAAAAGACCCGGAAGACCGCGGAAAACAACTGCGGTGGATGACCAAAGAATTCTTTCCCTGGTGAAGAAAATACCCTTCACAACAGTTGGCCAGATCAAGAACACTCTCCAGGAGGTAGGTGTATGTGTGTCAAAGTCAACAATCAAGAGAAGACTTCACCAGAGTGAATACAGAGGGTTCACCACAAGATGTAAACCATTGGGGAGCCTCAAAAACAGGAAGGCAAGATTAGAGTTTGCCAAACAACATCTAAAAAAGCCTTCACAGTTCTGGAACAACATCCTATGGACAGATGAGACCAAGATCAACTTGTACCAGAGTGATGGGAAGAGAAGAGTATGGAGAAGGAAAGGAACTGCTCATGATCCAAAGCATACCACCTCATCAGTGAAGCATGGTGGTGGTAGTGTCATGGCACGGGCATGTATGGCTGCCAATGGAACTGGTTCTCTTGTATTTATTGATGATGTGACTGCTGACAAAAGCAGCAGGATGAATTCTGAAGTGTTTCAGGCAATATTATCTGCTCATATTCAGCCAAATGCTTCAGAACTCATTGGATGGCGCTTCACAGTGCAGATGGACAATGACCCGAAGCATACTGCGAAAGCAACCAAAGAGTTTTTTAAGGGAAAGAAGTGGAATGTTATGCAATGGCCAAGTCAATCAACTGACCTGAATCCGATTGAGCATGCATTTCACTTGCTGAAGACAAAACTGAAGGGAAAATGCCCCAAGAACAAGCAGGAACTGAAGACAGTTGCAGTAGAGGCCTGGCAGAGCATCACAAGGGATGAAACACAGCGTCTGGTGATGTCTATGTGTTCCAGACTTCAGGCTGTAATTGACTGTAAAGGATTTGCAACCAGGGGCGTTGCTAGGGGGTGGCTATTGGGACTACAGCCCCGAGTCTGGGGCCTATAGCCCCGAGTCTCTTACCGGGTGGGTGCAGTTCTCCAATTTGCAGGTATCTCACAGTCTGGAATGCATTAGGCAGGGGCAGACTGAGCCATGGTAGCGCAGGCTCCAGCTCTGCCCTCGCCTCCACCTACAGTATGGGGAGGCTCTCCCTGATGTATAGGGGGGGTTCTCTGGGGACCCTGATGTAAGGAAGAGGCTCTCTGTGGACCCTGATGTAAGGAAGGAGCTCTCTGGGGATTCTGATGTAAGGAAGGGGCTCTCTGGGGATCCTGATGTAAGGAAGGGGCTCTCTGGGGACCCTGATGTAAGGAAGGGGCTCTCTGGGGACCCTGATGTAAGGGGTATCCGCACTCAGAAATGTAATGGTATTTATACTTATATATATATACACACACATGCACACATGTATACTATATACATGTGTATGCCCGCTCAAGCATATGACTCTGCTAAGCTGCTATCGGCTCTAGCCCCAGATCTTTTGTAGACCTAGCAACGCCCCTGTTTGCAACCAAGTATTAAAAAGTGAAAGTTTAATTTATGATTGTTAATCTGTTCCATTACTTTTGGTCCCTTAAAAAGTGGGAGGCACATATACAAACTGTTGTAATTCCTACACTGTTCACATGATTTGGATGTAAATACCCTCATATTAAAGCTGAAAGTCTGCATTATGTTCGTTTCATTTCAAATCCACTGTGGTGGTGTATAGAGCCAAAAAGATTAGAATTGTGTCTATGTCCCAATATTTATGGACCTGACTGTATACACATAGTTAATGTTGACAGAACAGATATACAAATATACACCTGCTCCAGTAAGGGCCACCAAGGCAACTTTTTGGATGTATACAATCTAGCATGTAAAGCAAAATTGCTGTAGACTGTGGAGGGGTTACAATTACTCAGCTTTTTTGCGGACCTCAGGATAAGAGCATTCAAAAAATATGCAGATAGGTCTTCTAAAAGTAGGTATCATTGCCAGTAAAATGGGGGAATGGAAAGGGAGATACCAAAGAACAGGTTGCCAAGCCCCAAGCTGAACAATGAACAGGAAAATTACAATGAAGAAGAAAGAAAAAATAGTCCAAAAGTTGCTTTTCTCAAACTCCCTATTATCCACAGGAGGAAAAGGAAGACCTGCCCAGCTCAAACCATGTACATCGTGTAAAGAGTCTTGTTCCAATATAAGCATGCATGTGCCATACCTGGGCAATCCCGTGGAAGATGGAAATCATCGGTGAGCGCTGCTAGCTTCCAGCACTGTGCCCTGCTGCATAGTGAACACAGGAGGTTACTTGCTCAGGATAAGCACCATTGTCCAATAAATGTAAAGCATTCTCTGATTGGATGAGGTGGGGAGGTGAGATTGCAAACTCCACCTTGTCCAGATAGCAAACACTTTGCATTCACTGCGAGACCTTCCTGGAAGCCAGCGGCCATCATTGTAGTAGCAGTGCCTATTACAGGGATTTCCAGCTTCCATGGGGAACAGCCAGGTGTGGCACATGCACACATATATATATTAAGAACGAGTTGCGCTGTCAAAAAGTATGACAAAAACTTATGAGATTCAAACGATCATACAACGTGAAATACAAATAAACAGAAAAAAAAAATTGAAAAAAATGTATTTATACTGGATAGAAAAATCCAAAAAATGAAGTGTCCTGAAAACAAGTAAAGTCCATAGGGTGATAAACAAAATTGAGCATAGTCTCCTCTGGTTCTTATTATGTGCAACACCCGGTGCTCCCCATTGGAAATCAAGACAAATATATCTTCTTACTAGATCATTAGACCTATCAAGTTTTGTATTCACCTTAGTGAGCTTCACCCCTCACTATAGGTATAGGCTGCATCTGCTTTTCAGCCGCCTTATGGATACCAATGATGGGAATCACCGCAAACATATATCCTTAGGAACCTCAGACCCGATCATACAATGTACCAATGAGAAGATTAAAAAACTCATAGCACAGAAACCAGTACAAGCATAAGAGTTTAATAAAATTCTACTTACAGTAGTGAAGTTAAAACAGGCTTTGGAAAAAACAATCCATCCTACACGGCTGTGTCAAGGTCACCGCTATTTCCTTGCCATGCATACTCATATTGATCAAACCAGACAAAAAAATACATACTCGGAAGCTGCAGATTTTAAAAAATAATGAAAATGACTTTTGAAATGACACTGTTGTGGTAAATCTTATATTAGATTTTAGCGATTGGGTTTACATACACTTTAGCTAAAAAGTGAGCACACTTTGGGATTCTCTGCCAGTGCAGGTGGTGATAGCCAACAGTATTAGGGATAGGGAATTGAAATGATGACAGTGTGTGGCATACCAAAAATGGCTTCTTTAGCTATAACTGCCATATTTCATCAATGTAACAACTGATCACTGAACATATCTAATTCCCCATTATTATTAGGATACATTGGTAAAAAGCTTCATTTAGGTTTTCTTTGCAATTTTTTGTTCAACATTAATACAACTGTAGTAGAATCACAATAGGTCAAACTAAATTGTTGTAATCTTTTTTTTCAACTTTACTTCCTATTTGCAAAAGCTCTTATATAACTCATACAATTAGGCACTAATTTTACGGTGCTTTGCACATGTTTAATTATTCAACATCGCAGAGTGTGAAATAATACTCCATTTAAATAAATTCATATCTAATCTAAGGTCTGTTATGGCAAGGTGTGCAGCACATCTGCATAATTCTATTGTTTATTCATGTATTAAATCCGTTTGAAACGTGTTAAAGTGCTTCCTATTCATTATAAAAATCCTGCCACCCAAGAATTAGGACTTTGATGTCACCAATCCTGCTTCAAAGGCTTCTCACAATGCTATTAATCACAGTGTAGCCTCTGAAGCTATAGCCAGGGAAAACATTTGGACATCTTATGTTAAACTTCTTACAAACTTTAGAATATATTTGGATATCTAACAGATGAATTCGGCACAACACTTCCTCTGCAGGGTAAGGTCACTCATATTTCTGTAAACAGTTATTTTACAAGTAGATTTGTGATACGGCTTGGGGTGGAGTAAATGGTGGAAGACAACACAAACACTGAACTTTAAAGGAGAACTCAAGATACATTTAAACATTTTAGTTTAGTTCATGAACGCTCGTCAATCTAAATGCAAAGTGCTCCATATTTGTGATGTGATTTTAAATTTACATTCTTGTCATCCTTAACACATCAGCTAAAATTTGACATGGGATTGCCTGCTCAGGCTTCTAAACCAAGAGGGAAGAGTAAAACTTTGCAGTGCCTCTGGGGTTTCAGTAACTCTAATTCTACAGTCTCCTATTTTAGGGAAGAATGTAATGTAAACCTTCTACGATATCATTGTTATTATTAAGCTGCTAATATGATGATAGACAAAAAGGCATTGAAGGTGCCTAAATGTACCTTTAGATATTTGCTATAACATTTTGAGATCTTCACATTCCAGGGCACACTCTTATGGAGATAACAACTTTATCTTCTGAAGCTAAGCTTAAGCCCACCCCTTCCACTTCCTGTGCTTTACTATTGGCCCATAATTATGATGGGCATGCTCTCTGATCAGAAGTGTCTGATGGGGTGTAGAAAGAGAAGACGTGCCCAGTAGAGCACTCTAGAATTCAAAGGTCCCAGGGTGCTTCAGCAGATTTCTTGAACATAGATATCTTGGCGGGAGGGTTTTTAAGGTGATCTGTATACCTTCATGTTTAATAAATGAATGTGACAACTGATGGTGATATATGCATCAAGGAACAAGTGTGTGGATTAGATGGATATAATGAATACGTTTATTGTACACATGAAGGATAATATTATCCTTCATGTGTACAATAAACGTATTCATTATATCCATCTAATCCACGCACTTGTTCCTTGATGCATTTGCTACTTGATGTAACTTTGCAATGGCTTGCCTCACTCAAAGTCCCAACGGCCGCCTTTTTTTTCTTTTTTATGTATACCATAATTAGGAATGGAGGCTCGCCATTGGTGGGAGTGCCAGATCATATATCTTTATCTGGTGGTGATATAGTGCTTTGAAGGATTTTAGACTTACAATTCATAGAAACATGCATACAATTTGTAAAAATTACAATCGTTTAATGCAGGAATGTCAAGAATTATACAGTGGGGGAAATAATTATTTGATCCCCTGCAGATTTTGTAAGTTTGTCCACTTACAAAAAAATGAAGGGTCTATAATTTTTTATCATAGGTGTATTTTAAAAGATAGAGAGAGAATATCAACCAAAGATCCAGAAAAAAACACGATACAAATGTTATAAATTGAGTTGCAGTTCAGTGAATAAAATAAGAATTTGATCCTCAAACAAAACATGACTTAGTACTTGGTGGAAAAACCCATGTTGGCAAGCAAAGAGGAAAGATGTTTCTTGTAGTTGGTTACCAGGTTTGCACACATCCCAGGAGGGATTTTGGTCCACTCTTCTTTACAGATCTTCTCTAAATCCTTAAGGTTTCTTGGCTGTAGTTGGTAACTCGAGATTTTAATTCCCTCCATACATTTTCTATAGAAGGTCTGGAAATTGGCTAGGCCACTCCATTACCTTAATGTGCTTTTTCTTGAGCCACTCCTTTGTTGCTTTTGGGTCACTGTCATGCTGAAAGACCCATCCATGACCCATCTTCAGTGTTCTGGCTGAGGGAAGAAGGTTCTCATCCAAGATTTTACAATACATGGCCCCATCCATTGGCCCAAATGAGGCAAAGTTGGCCTGTACTTTTAGCAGAGAAACAACCCCAAAGCATAATGTTTCCACCTCCGCGCATGAATGTAGGGATGGTGTTCTTAGGGTCATTGTTAGCATTTTTTTCCTCCAAACAGGGCGTGTCTAGTTAATGCCAAAGAGCTCAATTTTAGTCTCCACTGACCACACCACTTTCTTCCAATCCTGCTCTGAATCATTTAGGCATTCACTGGCAAACTTTAGATGGGCTTGTACATGTGCCTTCTTGAGGAGGGGGATCTTGCGGGCACTGCAGGATTTCAATCCATGGCGGCGTATTGGGTTTGTTTGGCGACTGTGGTCCCAACTGCCTTGAGATCATTCACAAGCTCCTCCTGTGTAGTTCTGGGCTGACCCCTCACTTTGCTCATGATCATCCTTACCCCATGAGGCAAAATGTTGCATGGAGTTCCAGACCGAGGGCGATTGATGGTTGTTTTGTATTTCTTCTATTTGCAAATAATCGCTCCAACAGTTGTCTCCTCCTCACCAAGCTTCTTGCTGGTGGCCTTGTAGCCCATTTGAGCATTGTACAGGTCTACAATCTTGTCCCTGATGCCCATTGACAGCTCTGTGGTCTTTTCCATGATGGTGAAGTTTGAATGGAAGAAAGAGATTCTGTGGACAGGTGTCTTTTATGCACATAACGAGTTGTCTTTAGGAGCACCTTCTTAAATTGACAGGACTAATCTGTATACCACATAAGCACATACTGTAGCCAGTCTGTGGGAGCCAGAATTATTGTTGGTTGGGGATCAAATACTTACAGCTATTTTTCTCACTGAATTGCAAGTCAATTTTTTTTTCTTTCATTTTTAAATATTTTTATTGAAAAAAGGTTTTAATAACATTCCTTCCCTCACGCAGGAGGGTAATATTGCATTCAATATTTCACTTTTTCCTTCACTTTGCTCACATATTATCATCCCATAAAATTGCTTTAAAAAAAAGGGGGGGAGATAAAAGGTAGTATATAAGGGGGGGGGGAGTGGGAAAGAAGAACGTAAAAAAAAGGGGAGGGAGTAGAGGGGGGTAGACCCCCTCCCTCACACTCGTCTAGTGATTCTTTTTATCACAAAACAACTTATATAATTATCACCCTTTCCATTTGAGGGAATTTACAACTCAATTCCAATTACCCCTGTGTAGAAATATTCCTAAAAATGTAAGAATCCGTTTACATTCCACTCCAATCCTATGATTTCATCCCATTTTAGTGATACTTTAACACCCTACCACCATCAATATTTTTGTCAATTCTAGTGCAAAGGAGGAAAAACAAACAAAACAAAAAAATCATGCATTTTTTTCTGGGTTTTTGGTTGATATTCTTTTTAAATACACCTATGATATCAATTATAGACCCTTCATTTCTCTGTAAGTGGGCAAACTTACAAAATCTGCAGTGAATCAAATTATTATTTTCCCCACTGTATCACTGTTAACATGAAATTATCCTGTGTCCAGCACACAACTGTATTCAACTCAAGGGTTGAACTAGATGTACTTGTGTCTTTTTTTCCAACCAGACTAACTATGTAACTGTGTAATTCTTGAGACTTGGAGAAGTGCTGCATTATATTATTGTAATTTTTATGATTGGAGTTGTGTGGAGCGCTTGATAGTGCAGGTGGCAGCTGAGATGCATGCTATTGGGTTAATTTATTATTTTTTATTGTATATATTCATACAATTTGAAAATAAATTATTACTGGCTTTAAAAAATATAACACGCTGCTAGCTAATGCAGCAATAACATATGGGTAGCCTGAAGGGTAAGTTGATAATTGTCTATACGAAGAATTTCCCATTACAATTTGTTGCTAATAAAACTCCCGAAGAGATCATTCAGGCGTTTGAACTGCAGTTTCACTGACCCCCACTAACCCACCCAAACAAGTAAATGCAGACACTCAGCGCTGTACACATGCCACGGCCACGACGGTTTGCTTCTTGGCTGCTGCATAAACGAAATGGCATGCCACAGTTGGTGGGCACTACTGCCGCTGAATGCAACCTTTTTAAGTGAATGAGGCAGCAACTCAGCTGTCCTGCAACTGCAAGCAGCGCACATAGCTGTGGCACAGTGGATCAGCATTTTCATGGTTAAACCAGGTCTGTCAAATGCCTCTGGTAAACAATTCACCACAGATCGCTTTTCAGAGGCATAGCAAAGGCTATTACATATATGAACAAGCTCTAAATGTATGCAATCAAGTTGCATTTATTTTCTAATGTTTTATATAATTTCGTTTTTTCAGAATATTGGGACTATGCATTTGCACGATTAGCATTTTTTTCAGTTCCCATTATTAACGTTTTCTGTAAACACGCTATTACATATGGTGTTGGTTTCACACCAATGAGCATCAGTTTACTTCAGTGCAAATGTAGTAACACATATGGTCTACTTCACCATTCTGATTATTTCACATAAAAGAAAGGGGAATTCAGCAACTTTGTGTCTTTACATCGTTTATTAAGGCACATATGCAATTATCAATAGCAGTCAATCTGAAATCATCCTTTAAACAAATTCTATGGTCACAGCATACACTTTAATTTTTATACATCTGCATTGCCATATAGACAATACAATAGTGATTTTTGACAATCCAATTTAAGCTTATTTGAAAAATCACATTTCCTGTTGTGAGTTCTCTCTGTCTGCTGGTCCTCCCTTCCAGAACTTCCTGGATTCCCTGCAGGCTTTGCAGCTCTTCTGTTGTTTTCTTTCAATTTATAAGGACTACATTTCCCATGGTGCCATGCTGCTGTCTTCAAGCAAAGATTACTGTAATGACTCCTCCTCTCAGCACCTCTGTAGTTCAGACGGCGGGCTCTGCGAAATGTGTGACACAGCAGTGCCTTCTCACAGGGCATAGAAAATACATATCACAGAATTCAAAGAAGTAAATCTGTGTGAATCTTCACAAAGTACGTTTACAAACTTTAATAACTTTCAGATTAATAGGAGTGGGCTATAAATAGTTGAAATACAATATGGAAATTAATATGTGATTTTACATTTTAATCATAGATGCACTTTAACTGTTCTGATTACACTAAATTGAAAAGGTTGCAACATGTTTCTGCACATCTTTGTACTGTACCATGTTATGAAATAAGCCCCAGTACAGTATATCATTGCTAAATTATTCCATATCAGGTTAAGCTAGGGAAATGTTAATGTTATAGTGGCATATCTCTGTTAAAAAAGATGGTTATGGTTGAATGAGCTCTATATGATGTCTCAGGATAGACAACAAAATGTTAACCACTTGCTGATCTTGGCTTTTTCTGACATTTGTTGTTTACCAGTAAAAAATCAGTATTATTTGCTAGAAAATAATTTAGGACCCCCAAACATATTTATATATATATTTAGCAGAGACCCTAGAGAATAAAATAGCGGTCATTGTCATATTTTATGTCACACTGTATTTTAGGAAAAAAATATACTTTAATGAATAAAAAAAACCCCAAAATATTAGTTAGCCAATTTTTTGTATAATGTGAATGATGATGTAATGCAAATAGTAAATAGATACTTAACATGTCATGCTTTAAAATTGCACACGCTTGTGGAATGGTGACAAACTACAGTACTTAAAAATCTCCATAGGCAACACATTAAAAATGTTTTACAGGTTACCTAATTAGAGATACAGGGGAGGTCTAATGCTAGAATTATTGCTCTCACCCTAACGATTGCAGTGATACCTCACATGTGTAGTTTGAACATCATGTACACAAACAGGCGCGACCTACGTATGCGTTCGCTTCTGCGCGCAAGCTCGGAGGAATGGGGCGCTTTAATTTTTTTTTTCTTATTTATTTTACGGTTTATTGTTTATTTTTTTTGGTTTTGTTTTGTTTGTCTGTGATGTAGTGTGGTGAATTATTTTGTTGTCTTGTAAACTTGATAATCAATAAAAGAAATATATTGAATATTGTTTATTTTTACACTGTCCCTTTGGTAACTCACACATCCTCTGTGACTTCTATAATAATCTACAGTCATAGTGTGTGAGTTAAACGTTTATAATATTGATCTTTGTTTCTATCATACGCATACCTCTCAACTTTAGAATTCAAAAATGAGGGACACTCAGGGAGGTAAAGAGCTGCGGCACATGACGTGCAATGGCAAAAAGTGGGTGTGATAAAACTAAACAGTGGGAGGGGCTTAAGAGGCATGGTTAAACAAAACCTGGGCAATCTTGTACCTATAAATATACTTTGATTGCTGTGCCACAAGCAAGAGACTCACAGACACATTTAACCGTGCCAATCACTGCTGACCCCTGAACTATGTGTCAATCCTGACCTCTGCACTCTGCCTCACCTACTCCTGACCATTGAACTCTGAATCACTTACTACTAACCTCTGAACCCTGCATCACCTAAAGCTTTTGTTACCCCAACATTTCATATTCAAGATATGTGCCCGCTGTACCATGTACTTGTATGAGAACATATCCTGTTCGCTTTGTATTTCTTCCTTTATGTGAAATCCCAGGTGTTCCTACCAGTCCCTCTGTTTTGCCTATTAAAAACTGACCTCGCCAAGCAGGAGAACACACCATGGTCAGTTCTCTAGCTATGCTCTCCTCCAATGATCAGACTTGTCTTGACACCCAACCCCCCCCCCACACACCCACACACACACACAGCCTTTCACTGGGAAGCTCAGTGTGCTGCTGCTTCTCCTTCCCCAGCTCTTATGCAACTGAGAACAAAGGAAACAAATGGGAAACAAAAAGGTATTTATCATTTTTTTTTGTATCTATACAGAATTGTTTTGCCTTTCATTTCTATTTTAAACTGAATGTTTTTTTTTTTTTACAGGTGATCGTTTACAATCATTTTAATACTGACCCCTGAACTCACCCTCACTTACTGCTGACCGATGAACTCTGCCTCACTTACTACTGACCCCTGAAGTCTGCATTGCTGACTCCTGGCCTCTTAACTCTCTGTTACTTACTACCAACCTCTGAGTCACTTACTACTGACTTCTGCATCACTTACTATGGAGTTCAGGGGTCAGTACTAAGTGAGGCAGAGTTCAGAGGTCAGTAGTGACACAGAGTACAGAGTGCAGTAGTAAGTAACCCTTTGTCTCACCTCTACACTGCTTACCTATGTTCTTCTCCCTGCACTCTTCACAGTACTCAGTGTACTGCAGCTCCGGCTCTGTCCCCCTGCTCCTATTCCCTGGTTCAGTAGGCGGAGCTAAATTACAGCTAATCATAGCCCTGCCTACTGGACCGGGAATAGGAGAAGGGGGAGAAGAGCCAGAGCTGCAGTACACTGAGTACTGTGAAGAGTCCCAGGGAGAAGAAGAGAAGAAAGACAGTCCTCCTTCTCCACTGTAGCTGCTCTTGTCACAGGCAGCTACAGAGGAAACACTGTTTGTTTATGCCAGGGAGGGGGTGGGTGCTAAAGGCCGATACGGGGAGTAGTGCTGCGGGGCTATGACTGACTGCGATTGGTCTATAGCCTTACTCCCACAATGGCCTATAGCACTCGCCCCCTCCCTGGCATAAACAAATGTTGCTTCTTCTGTAGCCGCCTGTGACAAGCACAGCTACAGGGGAGATACAAAAGGGAGAAGAGGAACAGCATTTCGCCCCTACCGGGCTATTTATTGGAGCCGAGTGCCAGAACTTGTTCTGGCATTAGGCTCTAGGATTCAGCACAGATTTGCAGTATTTAATTCAAATCTCAGGATGGTCCCGCCAAATCCGGGACCAGTGGGAGGTATGCATATTCTGTGGATTACAACTACAGAGCTCTTCTTAACCAATCTCTGTTTGTTTTGTGTTTTAATAACCTCTAAAAATACATACATTCTATTCAGTGGATCATTTTTGCATTAGAATTTCCAAAAATCAGTGTGATGGGCCTGTAATATGAAAATTATATTAAAGTCTTTTTTTTTCTTTGTCCTTGGCAACCAATCAGATTCCTCAAATTATTTTCAAACTTGAACTGTAAAATGTCAATTGGAAGTTGTTTGGTTTCTATGGAAATGAAGAAATGTAACTTTTAACACAATTCTTATTGGAACAAGTCGGCTAAAGGTCTTTTATACAGAATGGTTCCTAATGTGTTTGTTTTTATATGAGTAACTTCCGTGGAAACTTTAGATTGCAAGCTCCTCAGGCCCTGCAGAGACTGATGCTGCAAAATTTATTAGGCCAATATAAATGAATAAAAACATGATCCATCCATTTATTCTGCAGGTAACTTGGCTCAGTCTAGAGCACGGGTAACAGCAGCTTCGAGATCCCTACCACCTCAATTAAATGCTGGGCGTATTAAGGTCAGTATAATAGATAACACTGTCTTTTCTGTTTCAATAAATTTTCATTAAAGCATTTTTAGAGGTGTGAAAAAGCAAACACAATTCCATTAGAAAAAAGGGTGCGTATACAGAGACCTGAGCAAAAAATGGCAAACTAGCATTACAAAGATCCCCTTCTTTAGTCCACACACCAGCAATCAAAAAACAGACTGGAATATTGTGGCTGTAATGTTCTAACAAGCAAGCATTATAGAGCGCGAGCATAGAAGAATAATGTGGGGAAAGACATACACAGGGGCAAGATGGAAAGGAGCAAAAAGCTAAAAAGTAGTCAATCCAGCCACTTCCTCCTACGCGTTAAGTCACGTGACTTCATCAGGGCGGCTGCCCTGATGAAGTCACGTGACGTAAGGCATAGGAGGAAGGGGCTGGATTGACAACAAAACTGGAGGCACAGTGAGAGGCGCTCTGACGCCGTTGTTTATCCTTTACAGACGTTTTTATATTCTTATTGATGTAAGCAGATTATTTTGGGTTAAATAAAGCACAAGATGTTTTAACTTACTACACTATGGAGCCCTTTTGTTTTGTCCCTCACCCCTGAGCTGTATGGAGTTATAGAGTTAAGGAAGAAATTGGTGATCGATTGTGACGATCGGAAAGTGACAAAAGGAATCGCGAGGGAGATAAGTGGAGTAGGAGAGCGTTGGTCCAGGAAATTACTATATATACATAGAGGTGTATTTCCTTAGACATAGAGGTGAGAGTTCTGTGAGCACGATACTGGATCGTGGCACTTATTGAGTAGCCCTTTGGGGTGAAGCATTGATCCCCCTCCAAAGAGGCTTTTTCCGCACGAGTGGAGCACGGAGTGTTTTTTCGTCCATTTTGGAGAACAAGTCACTTATTACCACTTTAGCACCTTACTTAAAAGAGGACATTAATTTAAACACTTTTTCAATATTCACGTTGTTTTATTTATTGTATTTATTATTATTTATTTGCCTAATTTTTATGGTTTTAGTCGTATATACTATATTCATCACCATTGCGAGTTCACTTTTATTGTGATTGTATACATACAGTGATATATTACTTCATGATTTACTTATATAAGAGTCCACAGAACACAGTATAATAGACTATTGTGGGATTATAATAGTCCTATAAGATTATATCTATTTGTATTTCACCACTAGAGGGAGCTATTAAATGTGTGTTAGTTTTATAGATAGGCTGCGCAGTACCATCTACTATACTTAACTATCCTTTGGTGATACACAGAGATTAAACAAAACCTCCTACACTAGTTGTACTTGTTTATCTGCCGTCTTCTCTTCTCTACAGCTGATCAAAGCCTAGAATCTGTACAGGTTGTCTGAACTTTCAGAAAGCAGGCAGTGGGGAGCTGATGTTACACTCTGCAGAGTCTCAGTAAAGAGAGCTGATTGGAGGGAAGGGATACATCCCACTTCACACAGCACACAGGAACAGAGCTGAGGCTATCAGTCACAGGCTATGTGCTGGAGCTCCCTCCCTTGTCACCTTTTTTGTTTTGGTGTCAGGAAAACTTGTCAGAAGTGAATCATGCAGATAGCAGAGGGAAGATTCAGCAGACAGAAATGGGGCTCAATTACACTTGCTTCAACTTTAACACAGATTAAAGCGTTCACCATATAGAGATTATCAAAACTTGTATCCCCTATAACACAGCCTTGACACTAAGCCCGGGTTCACACTACTGCGATCTCGGAGACCGCACGTGATTCGCACCCGCACCGCAGGTGCCGATCACATGCAATCTCTGAGCAATGCAAGTTCAGCCATACAGTTGTGTGGCTGAACTCACATTAGATTTGCACCAAAAAAGGTGCAGGAGCCTTTTTTCTCCCGCACTGGAATCGGATTGCATGGGTGTTCTCACCCATGCTATCTGATTCCTGTGAGAGTTCACAGTTCGCACTGCGATCTGTGAAAAAATCTGGGGGTGTCATTAACTTTTTAATGACATGCTCAGCGGTTCGCAGAAGGCAACGTGAACTGCCTATGAGAGAGGTGCGATGTGGGAACCGCCTCTGGAATCGCGCTGGTTCCCGCATCGCGCAAGTGTGAACCAGGGCTGAAGGAGTAAACTTTGCCAGATACTAAGAGACCATATAACAACTGAGTAGATTAAAGTTGGATTCTTTAGCTGAGGCATTTATGGAGCAATTGGAGGTGGTATACCAGATCTGCCTCCAGTTCCCCTGATTTATAGTTCCACCGAGGTGCTTTTCCCAATGCTCCACATATTGCAGACGCTTAGGAGCTTAACCGTTTCATTGAGAGTTGAAGGCGGTCCAATCAGTGTAGTGAGTAGTGCATAGGGAGACATCAGTTTGCCTGAGAATTTCACACTATCTCAAGTTTGTAAAGAGTGGTGAATGACTGGATTCCTTTGCAGAGATTAAAAGGGATCTATTTTAAAGTTTTTTTAAAATTTAAAATTCCACTAAAAATGGTGGCAATCCTTTTTAATGAAATGGCGTGTGCTCGGCTTAACCTTGGAACCTGGCATGAAATTGTTTTACTTTCTTTCAAGCACAAGAAGGTGATGCAGCTCCTATCTCCTAAACCCAATAGTTCCAGTTGTTGGAAGGTCAATAAACCTGAAGATCTGGAGACTAATAAAATAAAAAAAACACAAATTTTCAAAGAGTAACTATTCTTTAAGATTATATTATGAGTGGTATTTCACCGTACAAAATCTACATTTATCAATCGGTTTCTTATTTAAGGAGATGATGGTGGAGGTTCCAAGCTGTATGGCAGTACAGAAGATGACAGATACTTATGTATGTCTAGATGTAGCTTAATTAGAAATACATTTTTACACTCTGTTTAAGACTGTTAAAGCTCTTGTAGTGGGTGCTTCACATTTATGAAAGTCCTATTTTTATAATAGTTATCCATTGTGCTTTTGTAAACATTTTAACCCAGAAAGCTTTGTAATCTATAAACCAGAGGTAGATAGACCTATTATATATATGTGTTATAATTGTTAAATCAGGTAAACCAAACTTAAAGTAGAACTATGGGCAAAACTTTTTTTTTTCATTTTGGATAGAGTAAGGGAGGGTTATAACTGCTGTCAGATTTTTTTTATCTCCATCTCTGTCCCATTGCGGAGATTTCCCTTCACTTCCTGTCCCATAGCCAAACAGGAAGTGAGAGGATATCTCTGCAAATGAAAGGAATTTTTGGGGACCCCCAGCTCACCAGAACTAGTGTCCCCATTGGAAGATTCCCCATCTATTACTTTTCTGGGGACAACCCAAAAATTGGGATTTTCTTTTACTTTCAATGATAATGGTAAACAGGACAAAAAGAGCGGGTGAATCTCCCTAACAGGCAGCAATAAAAACTGCCAGGGGCTCTAATCCCTCTCCACTCTATCCAAAACTAAAAAAAAAAAAGTTTTGCCTTTAGTTATACTTTAATTGTTATATGAGCACTTCATTTAAATATATATTTTTGCTTTTAGGTGGACACTATGGAAATGATGAGACATCCAGAGGAGACAACAAATATGAAAAGGCAAACGGTGGCTTCATATTTTAGGGTAAGATTACGTTCCCCTAGCATGGCTAATATCAAATGCTTAAAACACATTTATATTTTATTATTTCACCTAGACCAGGGGTAGGCAACCAGTAACCCTTTAGCTGTTGTGGAACTACATTTCCCATGAGGCATTGCAAGGCTGGCAGTTACAATTACTCCCAAAGGCATGATGGGACTTGTAGTTCTGCAACAGCTGGAGGACCCCAGTTTGTCTACCCCTGACCTAGGCATACAAAACCTTACTGATTGCCTTTGGTAACCAATCCAATTCTTTTCCTCAAATTTTATGAATCAGATCAAAAGCCGTATAAACATGTAAAAATGATGTTGTCAGGTATATGTCATAATAACATTCATGTTAAAAATACAATAGTTTTTAAAAGATATCAAGACAAACTGTAACCATCTACCATTTTTGGCTTTCACATGGGCATTCAGTAGTAAATGTTTTCAGCCCTATTTGTAATAGATGATCTGAGCCCTGCAGTAGTTAAAACAATTGTAAAGATGTCACACAGGCATAAGTAAATCAATTTTAGCCTAAACATGCAATTTCACATTGAGGAAAAATTGCATTGCTTTAATTTAGTTAATTAAACTCCCTAGAGCTCTTGAAATAACATTTATATTATGTGACACTAATTTATTTGAGAAGGATATTGGTTTTATGTATTAGACGAATGCAGGATTGCTCAAAAGTAGCATCATGTCACGGACATTAAAATGTCAATAAACATATTTACACTCTGCAATTGTTCTGTTCTGCCATATAAATAGTATATGCCCAAGTTACAAAATTAAAGAAGATATGAATCACTGTGTATAATAAACAATTTCCGTGTTTTTTAAATACAATACTGTTCTCGCCTTTTTTTTCCCACCGTTGCTTATCAGCACTGCTGACCTCCTGCAGCCTCATTGCAGCCATTTTCATTTCTTAGGGTGGGTCTCCTGATGATGACACCAGTGGAACATACCTATGCATTGTGTGGGTGCTTGGCAGTGGTGGCTGGTGTTTTTTTGGGGGGGGCACCCCCCCCGGCACTTACCCCATCTAGGTTGCGGGCGGGCAGGTATGCGGACCCCTATGGGCGGCGGGCAGTGGCCAGGTCATGGGCTCCTACAGGCTGTGGGCGGGCAGCAGGCTCCGATGGGCTTCTGTGTTCTCTTCCTCTGCATTACAGTGGCTTCCGTCATGTGGTTCCTCCCTCCTCCTCCTAGGCGGCCAATAGGATCGCCTGTCCTTGCAGCCGATCGGGTGATGGGTCTCTAGACCCGCTTCCTGATTGGTCAGGAGGAGGATCAATGTGGCGATAGCGAATATTCATTCGCTATTGTCACACAACTGGGTGGGATCGAGCCCACCCTTTCTTGAAGCCTATTAGAGCCTCTGGCCCTAATCACATGCTTAAAATAAAAACACCCCCGCCATTGGAATCCATGCATCTGATGCCCTGCATGGATAAGGGGGCGGTGCTCGTGTACCCCTAATGGAGGGGCCACCGCTAGTGCTTGGCCACTTGTAATCTTCATAGTTCACTTCTAATCTCCATAGGAAGAGGAATTGAAAGAGTGACAACTGCAAACATTTGGGAGACAGTCTCAGAGCGTTGTCAACCGATAGCAAGTGTCTGCATAAGGACCTTTATGACATGATCACCAAGTAATATTTTAATGAAAGGTGCAGATTTAAAAGTTTTGATAATGACTTTTGAGTTGATTTTAAGTTGAAGCCTATATAAGATTTTAGTGACTGGGGTTTACATTCACTTTAACAGCAAAGGCGCTGAGGTTGATGGGTTCACTCATATGTTAAACGTCTATATAACCTTTTTGTTTTTGCTTTTGTATTCTATATAGCCTTTTTATTTTTGCTTTTGTATTCTAATGTATTGGGCTATGTTTTTGCTTAGTACTCCTTAATGGATCTTTTGTCCAAAATGGTGGTTGGACTGCCTCACTTTGTGCGTTGCATCAAACCGAATGACGACCGAGAAGCGATGAAGTTCTCAAGGGATCGGGTGCTCATGCAGCTGCGTTATACGGGCATCCTGGAAACTGTTAACATCCGGAGACAAGGATATTCCCACCGTATTTTATTTGAAGAGTTTCTTAAAAGGTACAAATACAATATATAAGGCAAGAATATGCAGCACATAGAGGTGTAGATCTATATACTGTAATATGCTGCAGAACCTCTATTTGATATTAATGTTTGTTTCAAGTTTGGCTTTGTGACATCCTATATTGTACTGTCATTATGAGTTGCATGTATGTGCAGAAGATCATAGGTGTCTCCCCAGGCTATTTTTTGTTTTTGTTTTTTTTATTTCTATTTTCGTACAGTTGTGTTATTTTTTATTTTTATCTTTTTCTTCACACTCTGTTTCTTTCTGTGAAAAATGTAAACTTCTGAGGCTAAGGGACCATTTCTTGGCATGAGAACAGATCACTAGGGAAAAGGAGCTTCTGTAACGATTAGGAGCCACAAAACACCAAAAACCACCTTATTTTTGCCTTCACTCCAATGAATTTTGTCAAAATAGGGGAATTTCACCTACTCACTATTTGTGCAAAGATTTCATGGAAAATTAAAAACCATCTGTTTCACTGATCCCAAGCAGACAAATCAATATATGCATTTATTGTAGTGAAATCAGTGGATGTATACAGGGTGGGCCATTTATATGGATACACCTTAATAAAATGGGAATGGTTGGTGATATTAACTTCCTGTTTGTGGCACATTAGTATATGTGAGGGGGGAAACTTTTCAAGATGGGTGGTGACCATGGCAGCCATTTTGAAGTCGGCCATTTTGAATCCAACTTTTGTTTTTTCAATAGGAAGAGGGTCATGTGACACATCAAACTTATTGGGAATTTCACAAGAAAAACAATGGTGTGCTTGGTTTTAAAGTAACTTTATTCTTTCATGAGTTATGTACAAGTTTCTGACCACTTATACAATGTGTTCAATGTGCTGCCCATTGTGTTGGATTGTCAATGCAACCCTCTTCTCCCACTCTTCACACACTGATAGCAACACCGCAGGAGAAATGCTAGCACAGGCTTCCAGTATCCGTAGTTTCAGGTGCTGCACATCTCGTATCTTCACAGCATAGACAATTGCCTTCAGATGACCCCAAAGATAAAAGTCTAAGAGGGTCAGATAGGGAGACCTTGGGGGCCATTCAACTGGCCCACGACGACCAATCCACTTTCCAGGAAACTGTTAATCTAGGAATGCTCGGACCTCACACCCATAATGTGGTGGCCGACTTCAAAATGGCCGCCATGGTCACCACCCATCTTGAAAAGTTTCCCCCCTCACATATACTAATGTGCCACAAACAGGAAGTTAATATCACCAACCATTCCCATTTTATTAAGGTGTATCCATATAAATGGCCCACCCTGTAGATATACTCATCTAAATTCACTGAGTTGGATACAGTATGGGTTAAAAACAAGCCAAAAAATCTAATATTAAGCTTTTTGGATAGCACAGGGAAGGATTAACACGCCTGGATTGTTTGTTTTGCTGTCTATGTTTCTGTTCAGAAGATTTCACCTCACTTCCTGTCCCAATGATAATTTTGGATAAATTTTGAAAATTTTAGGTTGTTGGGGAAACAAACCTTGGTGATAAAGCATCAGTGGAGACACCTTTTTCCCATAATAAGTCTTACAGGAGTGAATTTCCCTTCCTAGGGGGAGATTTCCTCCCACTTCCTGTTTTCTCCCTCCGTTTGTAAGTAGGAGTCATTTGTAAGTCGGATGTTTGTCACTAGGGGACTGCCTGTAGTCAGTATAGATTTAGATCTATGTTTAAATCAGCCAGATTTTCCCTGTTTGCTAAACACCGATGTTACTAAAGTACACAGCATTTTCTTCATGCATTCCAACACAGAAAACAGTCCTTGACTTGTTTTGATGTTTTATTAGGGGTTGATAACTTGGATGGGGTAGGGAATTTATGGGATGCCCAACTTGAAAAATATCCAGAACTATGCACAAAGTGACAATTCCTCCCTATTTACAAAAAGTCCACTTTTCCTTCCTTCTGCACAAAATTGGTTGTCTCAGCAAGGCGCCTGCTAGTTTTGTGTTAGCTCAGCAAAGGCCCATTACAGGCAGGAACTCTCAGTCCCTTGACAAAGTAGTGCAGTGAGCAGGCAGCATGACATTCCTCCTTCTGCTTCCCTGTGGTCACTGATCCGAGCTCCACTTTATTGCAGAACATGCTAGCCCACCTGGCTGCCACCAGCAACGCCTGGCTGATCTTCCTCCCAGTACTCCTGACTGGCTTTCTGCCCCAGTTCTGCCCAACTGGAACACTTCCATCGGGATTCCCCAAGGCAAAGATGTCATACTGCTCCCTCCTGTCACACTGGGGGGGGGGGGGG
>BLSH010284136.1:1850790-1870748 GCA_018402905.1 Glandirana rugosa
GAGATAAAGAGGACAAATGGTAATAGTAACTTTCATTTTTCTTTTGGGGTGTAAAACCCAACAGGGGTCTTTTCATTATCTACCATTAGAAGGTTACCCCTGTGATCAAGACCACTGGACCCCCCAGGGGTTATTTAAGGAAATTAAACGTCTCTAAAGGAAAGTGAAGGACAAACCGATACCCTGTCCTTCACTTCCCTTTAGAGGTGTTACCCTGTGTCTAGTACTTTTTTTAGAAATTCCCCAATATTAGGAGGGAATGAGATAGGTTTTACTTTTTGCCTTTTAAATGATAGTTTATGAATGTCCTATAGGTAAGGAGTGGAGGCGGGGTTAACCCATACGTATGCTGCCATGGAGTCCATCAGGAAAGGAAAATTACGGTAAGTATTTGATAGTAAATTTTCCGTTTTTCATTTTGGATAGAGTAAGGGAGGATTATAACCCCTTAAAGATTTTTTTCATGATCTGTGTCCCATTGTGGAGATTTCCCTTCACTTCCTGTCCCATAGCCAAACAGGAAGTGAAAGGAAATCTCTGCAAATTAAAGGAATTTATTGGGGACCCCCCAGGTCACCAGAACTAGTGTCCCCATTGGAAGATTACCATCTATTACTTTTCTGGGGACAACCCAAAATGTGGGGTTTTCTTTTTACTTTCAATGATAATGGTAAACAGGAGAAATAGAGAGAATAAATCTCTCTAATGGGGGCACGGACAGCAATAAAAATTGATAGGGGCTCTAATCCCTCTCCACTCTATCCACAACTGAGAAAAAGTTTTGCCTTTAGTTATACTTTAACTCTAGTACAGAAAGTGGTGCAGTGCCTACACCTCTGTCTGGTAGAGGTGAATGAATCACAAAAGTGCAAATCGTTGGCAGCTAAATTAGCTAAAGTGTATTTTTGTTGTGTATTTAGCTGCATCCCCTGAGTTCAGCTTTAATAAGGAATTTTCTTCCATTTTCAAGGTACTATTATCTTGCCTTCAGAGCACATCAAAATCCCCCTGCCACAAAAGACAGTTGTGCTGCCATTCTAGAGAAGGCCAAGCTTGAAAACTGGGTCCTTGGAAAAACTAAGGTAAAGCTATAAAATATTTCAGCAATACTGATGGTTTAATTTCCTAGAACGTAAAAATGTTTTTTTTTTTTCAATTGTCCTTGCATGCGCATTCCTTGTCCAAAGCTGGCCATACGTATATTGGATGTTTCTGTTTAAGCCCTGTGGATTGAACAAGAGAAATCCATCTATTTCAATCTTCCATTTTGAATGCTGTATTTTCTGCCTTGTAACTTGGTCTTTATAAATAAAGAATTAAAAAGAATTTAAAAAAAAATAAATTTCCCCATCTATGCTAGGCAGTGTGAATAGTGAAATCTCGCCTTCTGGCTATTATATTCAGTGGCTTCTGCTCTAGTGGTGCTGAATACTCAAACAGTGTTTGCATGTGATTGGATTCAAGCACTGTTTAAGAATCCTTCAACAAAACATTTTGGGGTGCCAACATGTCTACCCACAGTCCAAAATTTTGGCCTGTACTGCAGGAATCAGACAAAATTCGATCAGTGTTTAGCCAACTTAAAGTGAACTTCTTTGATTTGAGTGGACTACAGCCTCTGCCATGATTGACTTTCTAAAAATGCTGGTTGCCTGGCTGTCATGCTGAAGATCTGGATTTAATACTTCCAGAGTTGGTGACCTGTAGCACGTCAGGATCACTGGGAAGGCTGATTACATTGTTTCAGACTTCAGTTTAGTACACAGGAAGGTAAAAGGACACTGTAAGGATCAACAGATATTTTTTCTGTACTTGCAGAAATTGTATTAAAGTGATATTAAAGTCTTTTTTTTGTTTAAAAATAACAAACATGTTATACTTACCTGCTCTGTGTAATGGTTTTGCACAGAGCAGCCCAGGACCTCCTCTTTTTGGGTCCCTCCATGGCACTCCTTGCCCCTCGCTCCTGCCAAGTGCCCCCCACAGCGAGCAGCTTGCTATGGGGGCACCAGAGCTGAGCCGTTGCTCTAAGCCGCTGGATCGGCCCCTCCCCTCTCTCTCCTCATTGGCTCACTGACTTTGACAGCAGCAGGAGCCAATGGCGCCGCTGCTGTCTCAGCCAATGAGGAGGGGAGTCCTGGACAGCCGAGGCTCTCGTGCTGAAAGGAGATGGGGCTCAGGTATAAGTATAAGAGGGGCCAAAGGGGGAGCTGCAAACAGATGGTTTTTTATTTTAATGCATAGAATGCATTAAGATAAAAACCCTCTGCCTTTAGAACCACTTCAAGTTGTAAACCTCAAAAAAAATAAACCCTGTAACACAAAGGCATAATGAGCTAGTATGCATCGCATACTAGTTTATTATGAAATACTTACCTGTGATCGAAGCTGTTGCAGCGATCCTCACACACTGCTGTCACAGCCAACATGTTTCCCGGAGCTTCTACCGCTGTGATTGGCCGGAGATGTAATGACGTCACTCCCACGCATGCGTGCGGGAGCCGCCGGGCCCCAAAGAAACAGCACCAGGGGTGCCGTCGGCAAAAACGCATTTAGTGAATATTTTCTAAACTGTGCAAGTTTAGGAGATATTCAGGGTACCTACAGGTAAGCCTTACTATAGTGGTGTAACAGAATTTACAAACACTTTAAAAAAGAAACCTAATGCTGCCACATATCTAAGGGTTGGTTAGCTGTAGTATGTTACATTCGTGTTACATAGCAGTGCTTCACAATGGTTGTGCCTTACTTTTCATCTCTTTCAGTGGAAGTCTACCAGTTAGGTCAACAATTGTTCAGCAACGTTACATTTACATTTGTTTGACATGCTGACCATAAAAAACATCAATAGGTACTGTTTATTGTACAGCATGAAACAGAATCTAATCCTCCTAATTTATGAAGGTGAACAATAATTTGTCAAAATATTTCTGAGACTCACACTTGCCCAACCACAAGGACACAAGTCTGGATATTGTAGACGTGGTGCTATGTTACTCCTATTCTGATTCTCTTCATCTTGACCTTCTGATTCTTTTTGTACTGACCTGGCTTTAGCAAATTGAAATCAGAATGTTTGGTGTGGATTATAATACTTTGCATGTAGCTACTTGTGTGGTTTATTGAGTCAGCCCACTAAACTATAGAAGTAGGATTATCACATTAACAAAAAACTGACAGAAGTACTCTGGAAGGAAATAAAGGTGTTTTCAAGAGAAAAAAAAGAGCTAACAGTGTCCATATACATATACGTGTCCTAAGGCCCATGCAATACCACTTTCAAAGCGATCGTACGATAATCTGATCGCTAGTAGACAGCTTTCAACAGCTGATCAGGACAGTTCATCTAATAATATCCGATTGGACAAGCAGACATTTTTTTCCCTCCCATATGATACCAGATCGTACGATTTTTGTTTAATCAGTACAGTTGTCATCCGAAAATACAATACAAATACACTACAACACATTACATCACTTCCGAATTTTTATTTTGTCATACGAAAATTTATGTAACTTTAGGAACCTATTCAATTTCTACTTGCGATTAGCAAGTGAAAAAAATTCGGATGAACTGTCGTCCGATTTTCGGATCATGTGTACGGGGCATACAGGTAAAGACACATGTTCCAGGATAGACTGTGAAAATGTACAACTATAGGCAAGTATGTATAATCCCAAGTCCAAAAAGTTGGGACACTACATAGAAACAGAAAGCAATGATGTGCAAATCTCATAAACCCATATTTTATTCACAATAAAAAATAGAAAATACACACAGTCATGCAACACTGTACCCAAACAAAATTTTTATCATTTTGTTCCCACAAATAGAGCTTTGTTTTGGTGGTATATGATCACCACTGGGGTTTTTATTTTTTGCTAAACAAATAAAAAAAAACTGAAAATTTTGAAAAAAAAAGCTATTCTTTGTTTCTGTTTTGTAAATAAATGCACATATCCATAAAACATATAGATCCATCAAACCCAAAATTGGCTAATTACAGTTTAACCACTTGCCGACCGCAGTCTGGCGGCGACAGAGTGGCTCGTTATCACAAACCGCCGTCATATGACGGCGGCTGCGATGTTGCAGTGGACATGTCGGACCATTTTGACACTTTTTTGGGACCATTGGCATTTATATAGCGATCAGTGCTATAAAAATGCACTGATTACTGTGTAAATGCCATTGGCAGTGAAGGGGTTAACCTGCAGGGGGCGCTCTAAGGATTAACTGTAAAAAAATTACTAGTAAAAAATAAAAAAAAATAAAAACCCCAGAAATTAATTCTCATCGTCCGTAAACGCGGCAACTTTTGTGCAAACCAATCAATAAACGCCGATTGCGATTTTTTTTTTTACCAAAAATATGAGGAAGAATATAAATCGGCCAAAACCGATGGAAAAAAATGTTTTTTTATATTTTTTTTGGATTTGTATTTTAGCAAAAAGTAAGAAATTTGTTGCTGTGGGCGCGCTCACTGTGTCAGGGGGGGGGGGCCAGGGAGCGGGTAGGGCGGACTCGATCGCCGCCGGCTACCTGCGATGGCCCCCCCCCCCAGAGTGAGAGAACGGAGGTCCGTGTATGTAAACACGGATCTCCGTTCTGATAGAGGGGGAAGGGTCACAGGCTGATCACAGGCTTCCTCTATATGGAAGCCGTGATCATCCCCTTTCCCCAGCCAGGGCAGCTCACATACAGTTAGAACACGCCCAGGGAACACTGTTAACCCTTAGAGCGCCCCTGCAGGTTAACCCCTTCACTGCCAATGGCATTTACAGAGTAATCAGTGCATTTTTATAGCACTGATCGCTGTATAAATGCCAATGGTCCCAAAAAAGTGTCAAAATGGTCCAACATGTCCACTGAAATATCGCAGTACTGCTAAAAATCGCTGATCGCCGCCATTACTAGTAAAAAAAACCAAAACCCCAGAAATTAATTCTCATCGTCCGTAAACGCGGCAACTTTTGCGCAAACCAATCAAACGCTGATTGCGATTTTTTTGACCAAAAATATGAGGAAGAATATAAATTGGCCAAAACCGATGGAAAAAAAATTTTTTTTTTATATTTATTTTTTGGATTTGTATTTTAGCAAAAAGTAAGAAATTTGTTTTTTTTTTGCAAAATTGTCGCTCTTCTTTTGTTTATAGCGGCAATCAGAAATGACTCAGAGGTGATCCACCAAAAGAAAGCTCTATTTGTGGGAAAAAAAGGACACAAATTTTGTTTGGGTACAACGTTGCACGACCGCGCAATTCTCAGTTAAAACGACGCAGTGCCAAATCGCAAAAAGTGCTCTGGTCCTAAAGTGTGAAATCCTTCCGGGGCTGAAGTGGTTAAAGTGACTCAGTGCCGTATAAGTGCTGAAAGGCAATAAGGTGCTTCACTTGTGCAGGAGGAGCCGGTCTGGAGGGACTTCCTGTACACCACCAGAGGGGCTTTTGTGTGGGTGCTGCCCTCCCCGTGCTCACAGAACTCTCACCTCAATATTAATTAGATAAAGCTCTCAGTAATTATTCAACCCCCGCTTAAGGGTGCCATCTCCTTTAACAGTGTCCCTTCACTCTCCACATCCCGACATCAGCTGAGCTCCACTGATACCTGGCACTCCAATGTTTCCCTCATTCAAGTAGACAAAATAGAAATGCTCCCATAGTGTGATATAGTTAAAGTAAGGTGCATTTATTAATATCTACAAAGTGCCTGCTTACATTAAACAAAGTGTAAAGAGCATATGAAAACCCACAGCGGCGTTTTTTGGCTCTCACTATACTTCTGGTAGTCCTGTGCGTTCCGGCCACATCCTACGCACTACATCATGTCACGTGACTTCATCAGGGTAACACGTAGGACGGACACTGATGAGCACTGATAGGCAACACTGATGGGCATGGAAAGGCCACACTGATGGGCACTTATAGGTGGCACTGATGGGCACTTATAGGCGGCACTGATAGGCAGCACTGATAGGTGGCACTGATGGGCACTGATAGATGGCTCTGATAGGCAGCACTGATGAGGAGGCACTGGCAGGTACTACTGATGGGCACTAATTGGCACCTCTAATGGGAACTAATTGGCACCTCTAATGGGCACTGATTGGCGACTGTGGCAGTCTTGGGTGGGCATACCTGGTGGTCCTGTTTCGGCATTCCTGGTGGGCATGGGTAGGCATCCTCATGGGGGCCTGCGCTGATTGATGACCCTCCCTGTCAGGAGAGTAGCTGATCGGCTCTCCTCTATTCACGTCTGTCAGTGAGTGGAGGAAAACCGATAAATGTCTCTTCCTGTTTACGCTGTGATCAGCTGTGATTGGACACAGCTGATCACATGGTAAAGAGCCTACGTCAGAGACTCTTTACCGTGATCGGTGATGCGGTGTGTCTGACACACCACACCACCAATCGCCCCACTGCGAGTCCCTGCGGGAGCGTGATCGCAGCTTATCCTGTTGAACGTCATATGACGTCCAGTCAGGATAACTTAACCACTTTGCGCACATCATTCTGTTATATGGCAGGCGGGGAGTGGTCTGAGAAAATGTACAAATATAAGAAAAAAAAGGTAGTTGTGAAAATGATGGTAGCAACATGTTTTAACCCCCCCGGCGGTATTCCCGAGTGTGGCTCGGGGTGAAATTTCTGTACCAAGAGCGGTAACCCCGAACCACACTCGGGATTGCATTGCTGGATCCAGGCAGCGTTACTTACCTTGTCCCCTGGATCCAGCGATGTCCCCCGCCATTTCTGTGGGCTGTGTCTTCTACCTGATTCACTCTGTGATGCCGGGCTCCGTTCCCTGCGAGCGTCGTGCCGCACGGGGGCGGAGGCCGGCAGCAAATTCAAACAGTGAAACACACAGTAAACATACAGTACACTGTAATCTATAAGATTACCTTACTATATGAAATCATTTCACATCCCCTTTGTCCCTAGTGGTTTGCCCAGTGCACTGCATGCACTTTTATATTATATATGCCATTCTTTCTGCCTGGAAACTTGGGAATGTCCATGGCATCCAAAAAGTGTCCCTTTACATTAAAAGTGGTTTTTGATCAGCTAGAAAACACCAATAGAAAATAAGAATCTCTTGCAGAATTGAGTGATACTGATTTTTGGGGAAATTTATCATCAGAAACTGAAAGTGACGACAGCGACAATTCTGCAACTGAGCAAATTTCAGTGTTTTGGTTTGATTACATTATTGAATACATTTTATTACTATTACGTTATTATTTTTGATAATTATTTAGAGTCATTTATTATATTATAATTTATGATTTCATGTTTCAAACTTTATCATACCCGGGATGTCTACTAGACTCTTGTTTGGACAGATTTAAGTGAGTTATTCCTAATAATTACAGGCCTACAATATAAAATGCCAAATTTCTATGCAAAACAATGTACCGCTTTTAGATGCAAAAATCTGACATAATCATACTGCCAGGGAGGTTAAAAAAGTTGGGACAGGACCATGTTACCATGATGTAGCATCCCCTCTTTTTTTATTAATACTCTGTAAACATCTGGGAACTGAGGAGACCAATTGCTGGAGTTTTGGGAGAGGAATGTTGTCTCATTGTTGCCTGATATAAGCTGGTCATACATTATACAATTTTCTTATTCAATTTCCTTTAGATTTACCTTCAACTATATAGTACAAGTGCCTGCCTGACTGCATACAAATTGTTTAGGTTTGACCTCATATTGTATGGTTTTTGTAAATCTAAAGGAAAATTGTTTAAGATTGTATAATGTATAGACAGCCTAAGGCTGGGTTTACACTATCCGACATTTAAGCGGTCCGACTTTGATCCTACTTTGCTGTGCGATTTACGGTCCTACATAGGGTCAAAGTCGGACCAATTTTCTGTGAACAGGGATCTGACTTGGATCCCGACAATGCCAGGCAACTTGTGCTCTGGGGATCTTGAAGGGGAACTCCACGCCAAATTAAAAAAAAACGGCATGGGATCCCCCTCCAAGAGTATACCAAGCCCTTTGGTCTGGTACGGGTTTTAAGGGGAACCCCCATGCTGAAAAAACGGCATGGGGTCCCCCCCAAGATCCATACTAGACCCTTATCCGAGCATGCAGCCTGGCAGGTCAGGAAAGGGGGTGGGGACGAGCGAGTACCCCCCCTCCCGGACCATACCAGGCTGCGTGCCCTCAACATGGGGAGTATGGGTTCTTTGGGGCAGGGGGGCTCTGCGCCCCCCACACCAAAGCACCTTGTCCCCATGTTGATGAGGACAAGGGCCTTTTCCCGACAACCCTTGCCGGTGGTTGTCAGGGTCTGCGGACGGGGATTTATCAGAATCTGAAAGCCCCCTTTAACAAGGGGGCCCCCAGATCCCGGCCTCCCACCCTATGTGAATGAGAATGGGGTAAAAAAGTGTAAAATAAAAACCACACTACACAGGTTTTTAAAATCTTTTATTAAATCAGCTCCGGCGTCTCCTCCCCTCTCTGGCTCTTCTTTCTTCTGCTCTTTTCCGGGCTCTTCTATCTTCTGAGGGGTCTTCTTTCTTTTCCCTCTCTGCAGCGTCTTCTGCTCTTTTGCTGGTCTTCTCCATTGTCCTCTTCCCTCTGATCTCCCTCTCTTCTTCTTCTCATGTTGACACGATGCAATCTCCTTCACGAATGCCATCTCTGCTGTGTGCTGTGCCTTATATTGGCATTGGGCAGGGCCACCCACTGACATCATCCAGAGGCCATGCCCCTTATGATGTCACAGCCCGCCCCAGGATGTGACATCATAAGGGTGGGGCCTCCGAGTGATGTCAGCGAGTGGCCCCACCCATTTTTGCTGATAATGGTCAGCAGGACAAACAGAGAGTGTGCATATCCCTAACAGGACATGAACAGCAATAAAAAAAAAACCTGACAATAAAACCCTCTCCACTCTTTCTAAAACTACAAAAAAGTTTTGCCTTTATTTATGGTTAAAAGCAATGAGCCAGCAATTTTATAAACTGGATATGTTGCTTCTGCTTCAAAATATGTCAGACCATTCAGACCAAATATGTCAGACCAATATGTACATGACTGAAAATACGTACAACCAATAAACAAGTTTTTTTGGCAAAATGCCTTTGAAGCATGCTTCTTTGTGATAGCTCATGCTCATCATAAGGGGGGATACGTATTACAGAGATACAAGAATCATTTTTATAGAAAAAATACCCCCAACAAGCAGGATATATGTCAAGTGACAACTGTAACAATATAAGCACATGCCATAGATTTGGTTGTTGTTCCAAAGCATGGTATCAGAGATCAAGTGACCCTGGGTACCTGTAGTTGATGGTGCGCAATTTTCTAAATCTTCTACATGGCACTTTGACTTTAAGATCATGGCAAATGAATATTATTGCAAAAACAAAAAACAGAATTAAAGTATAACTAAAGGCTTTTTAAAATTTAGGATACAGTGGAGAGGGATTAGAACACCTGCTAGTTTTTATTGTTGTCTGTGTCCCCATTAGGGAGATTCACCCTCTCTATTTGTCCTGTTTACCATTATCATTGAAAGTGAAAGTAAAAGAAAATCCCAAATTTTGGGTTGTCCCCAGAAAAGTAATAGAGTGGAAATCTTCCAATGAGGACATTAGTCCTGGTGACCTGGGAGTCCTCAAGGAATTCCCTTAATTTCCAGGGATTTCCTCTCACTTCATGTTGGGCTGTGGGACAGGGAGTGAAGGGAAATCTCTGCAATGGGGCACAGATTTCGAAAACAAATCTGACTATAACCTTTCTTTGCTCTATCCAAAATTAAGAAACAAAGTTTTGCCTATAGTTCTTGCCGACCAACTAACTGGGAATTTACATCATTACTTTGACATTAAATACCAGGGTTATGGCTGCAGCTAGATGCCACAACCCCCGTATTTTATTTTCCTTTAGGTGGCTGGCTTTCAGATAAAAGTGGTCTCAGCGGCGAATTCACAGCGGGATCACTTTTAGAAGTGGTGGGAGAGGTGCGCCCCCTTCCTGCTGCTTCCCGGTGGTTCCCTGGCTTACGTTACCGATCGCTGAGCCCAGGAACCATCCAGTGCCGGCAGTGTCTTGCCATAGAGATAAGCGATGGCAAAATCGCCACTGCTCATCTCTATGCCCTGGGAGTACCGGAGCGACGTCTGATGTCACTTCCGGTTCTTGGACCATGTAAACATTTTTGTTTTTGTTTTTATTGAAGCAAAAGATACAATTTTTTTTTGATCTTTTGCTTTAAATGGAAGACCTGTCATGCTGTATTGTTATCGCAAAGGATGTTTACATTCCTTGCGATAGCAATAAAAGGGATTTTTTTTTTTAAAGGGACAGTGTAAAATGTTTAAAAAAGTAATAAAATAAATAAATAAGAAAAAAAAATGTAAAGCACCCCCGTCCCCGCGTGCTTACGCAAAGTAGTGAACACATACGTACATCATGCCCACATATGTAAATGGTATCGCCGTGAACGTCTGAGCGAGAGCAATAATTCTAGTGCTAGACCTCTTCTGTAACTCTAAACTGGTAACCAGTAAAAAATTTTAAAGCGTCGCCTATGGAGATTTTTAAGTACTGTAGTTTAGCGCCATTGCAAAAGCGTGCACAATTTTAAAGCATGACATGTTAGGTATCTATTTACTCAGCGTAATTGGGGTATATATTTTCCATGTATCTATTCTTATTCATTAAAGCGTATTTTTTCCTGCGCAAAAATAGTTTGACATAAAAAATTGCAACAACCACCATTTAGCAAAAAAATACAGTTTTTTACTTGTAAACAACAAATGTCAGAAAAAGGCTTGGTCCTTAAAGTAGAAGTTCACCCCGATACTAAGATCTCTAAATCTACAAGCATCCACAATCTAAGACTAACCTATCTAGCCCTGTAAAGAAGGAATAGTTATATATACCTTTTTTGAAGCCGATTTGGTCCGGTCCCATGCTGAGCTGTCAGGGGCGGCTTCTCTGTGTGTAGGCGTGTGCAGGAGAGGCAGCAACAACGGAAGCCCCATAGTAACTCTATGGGTGACGTCACTTCCCAGCCGTTGTTGGCTGTGTCCTCTGCAGAGCTTCTGCCACTGGAGACCGGTCCGGAGCAGCTTCAGAAGAGGTATGTATAGCGATTTCTTCTTTAAAGGTCTAAATAGGTTAGTCTTAGATTATGCATGCTTGTAGATTTTTTTGTATTAGGGTGAACTTTCACTTTAAAGGCCCGTACACACAAGGTGAATTTCGGGCAGAAATTTATATACGACAGCTTGTCGTCCGAAATTCTTACTGTTAGTATGCTCCTTTCGACATCCGATTTTCATTTTTCATCAGACAAAAGCTGGATGTGCAGACTAGTAAATTTTTGCCTTACGACAATGTCACATCCGGTTTTCGGATGGCGTGTACAGAAATCAACACACAAAAGTCAAAAGTAAAAGCACGCATGTTCAGAATCAAGGAACGACCCGGAAGAGTTTGGTAGTGTAAACTGGCAATCATAATCCAGAATAAACATTTGTGATACGGCAATTGAAATTACGAAATGCAGAGCACATTATCATCTATTTAATGTATTTTTAATAGCGAAATTAGCGGCTCAAAGGGTGACGCACCAAAAATGAACTTCCTCTTTATACCCTTGTAGTGCGTCACTATGTTCGCCTTTGTCGGACGAAAATGTTTGGATAGCCAGTACGCTCTACAAAATCATGGACACGCGCTTTTGACAAAAATCAGAAGCACGGTCGTACGAAAATTGAACCGTGTTTATGAGGTTTTAGTGGTTAACTATTGAAGACAACATGCTGTCTACTTTATTGTTCAGAGCTACCACAGTTGACCAGTCACTGTCTGCAGAAATAGAAATGTTTACATATTGCTTGACATGCAAAAAGGCTTGAATCATACTTCCTTTCACTGCCCTTTCAATTTTAATGATGGATTTATTGCTAAAGAGTGAACTGACAATACAAAAATAAAATACATTAATAAACACCAATTATTAGGCTCCATGCACACTGAAGCTGATAAATGACCATTTATGGTCATTTGGGTGTTTTTTTTAACAGCCCAAAAACGCCCCTTTATGTTATCCTATGTGTCCATTATTGTTGTTTAACAGCAGTGGCGTTTTTGGGCTGTTATCTGAACACCCTGAATTGGCGTTCTAGAGTCGTTCTTCTTACCATAAAAAACACCGGATGCCGATAAACGGTCATAAACGGCCATTTATTGGCGTTTTATGTAGTCAATTGATGCTAATGAAGTAAAAAAAAACGCTCAAAAGCACCGATGCCAATAAACGCTGCTTAAAGAACGTTTTCTAGGCAGCATCTCCTGCCACTAAAATCCGACGCCCAGAGAGCCCAGAGGGCGTCCAGTGTGCATGGAGCCTAAATGTATACTGTACATTCAAGAGGATGATAAGCACATTAATAAAGATGAACGCCAGGCAGGATCTTAATTGCTCAGTTACATTGATTCAGCTTGGACAAGGTGCAGAGGCAGCGTGCTGATATCACGACCTCCACTTCCTCCAATCAGAAAATGCATTGTATTCAATGAAAAAAGATTTGCAGTTGTGTTTTACAGCATTTTTTCTTTTCTGTTGAAGGTGTTCTTGAAATATTATCATGTAGAGCAGTTAAATCTCCTCCTGAGAGAAGTCATTGGACGAGTAGTAGTGATGCAAGCCTATACCAAAGGATGGCTCGGAGCAAGAAGATACAAGAGAGTTAAAGAGAAAAGGAATAAGAGCGCTACCTGCATTCAAGCTGGTAAATATTGCACTCTTACCCCTTGACGTAAAACAGAACTAGAACTAAGAAGAACCAAGCAACCAATACATTAGTGTCATGTGTAAAAAATATAATTATAGCCCCAATCATACCTTTCGGGTCACTCAGTGGCCTCCTGGCTACTATTAGTTTCTGTTCAACATTTTCTACTTTGCTTCTCATTTACTTCTCCATCTGGGAAAAATGGATGAGGAACTTCTCTCAGAGCAACCTCTGCCCCTCCAACCCTGAAGGGTATGTAAGCTGGTATCAGTATAGCAGTGATGCTAATGGGTATGAATAAAGGCTGACCATTGTAAGCACCCCAGAAGTGTTATAGTGGTATATGGTTTATCCCAACCCCAGTAAATCTCACTTTTGTAGGACTGGTTGATCGTGCATGTAATTAAGATTAATATTTTTATGAAAGGCATGTGAAATAAAACAAAAGGAATTAATATACTAAATACTATAATTACAGTTATTAAACATATACAGTTACCAGAATATAATATGTTGCACTAAGTGGGCTTTTAAATGTGGTACCAGAAGTTCTTCATCTCCTGCACACATGTAACCACTATTAGAGGTTATTTCATTGGGTTGTTTTCAGACACCAACTATCCTCCAAGTAAGCAAGTGAATGGTGCATAAGTTTGCTGCCCTAATGCCATTAGCATCCAGCTAGCCTGATTGGATGGAGGCAGCTCACATTTTTAATAATTTCTTTTTATCATAATTATGTTAGTGAAAAACACTGCATTTCCATTGCTGACAAATGTTATTTACAAAGTATTCAGTAATTGTATTGTAAATGTGCAGGGAATGTAACATTCACTCCTATATAAATAGGGTACATTTTATATTTTTAACCACATTTTACCATTGAATTATAGATGATGTTGAATGTCAAAGAATGTTTTTATAAGCTGGTGAATGTGTCAGCAAATGTATCCCTTCATAAGGGTTCTCTTTGTTATTGACTCTATTTTAAGGTGACCAGATTTTCAAATGAAATCCCTCAACCACCTACGACCATGCCCACTTTAATTTTGGGTGAGGCAGGGTGGGTATAATAGCGGGACATGAAGCATGGTACACCAAATGTTGGGTGTGGCCACATTGTGCTAACAGTGGAGACCTCCCGTAAAAACGCCTAAACAAGCCGAGAGGAGAGGGACCGGGTAGACCACATGATGTAAGCAGGTAAAATCAACAATAACCCCACAGACAGCAGGGAGCCGACACACTCCTCCTCTCCTTCCTCTTGCTCCAAGCCAATGAATTACTGCTAAGTTGGATTGCCTGGCAGCTGCCCAGGCCCGAGACATCATTATTAAAGCTGGAAAAAATCACTGATACATTCTTTTAGCCGTGGGAAGAAATCAGGGACAAAGTCCCCTAAAATCAGAAACCTGAAACTGGATATGTCTGGTTACCCTACTCTATTTTCCTTTTGGACCCCCTTTCTTTTCATATCAAATTAGCCGGTACAGTAGATACCAGCTGACGTTCAGCCCATGTGTACAGGTCCTTGTTTGACAGAAACCAATCTCACAACTGTTTTTTGTCGAACGAGCATGCTGGAAAACCAGAAGCCAATCGGCATCCGATCAGCGCCCTCAGCCTTTGGCAGTGAACACTGACGGGTTTGTTATGGCGGAGGGGCAGTTCCCCTGTCAGAACACAATAGCACAGTGGGAAGATCTCTATACTAACATTGAATAATTAGTACAGAGAACTCCTCGTGAGCTGCACAGTATTTTTTCATTCAGCCCATTGAGCTGAACAAAAATCTAACTTACCAGGCTTTACTCAGACTGCACAGGACACACAGTATGTCTATCCCTGGGATGACTTAGTTGTTATACTGTATTAGTTAAAGTGGTTGAAAAGCTTTGGGCTTTTTTTCCCATAAGAATAACAAACATGTTATGCTTACCTGCTTTGTGCAATAGTTTCACACAGAGCAGCCCCTATCCTTATCTTCTGGGGTCCCCCGCCAGCTCTCAAGGCAGTGTGTGCTCGCTCCCGAGTCCCGCTGTCCTATCCATTGACACAGACAGCGGGACTCGGCCCTGGCCCCCGCTCCTGTGTCACCAGATTTGATTGACAGCAGTGAGAGCCAATCGCTCCAGCTGCTATCAATCTGTCCTATGAGGAGAGAGACAGCGGGTGCAGCTTGTGCACATGGCTGGAATGAATGGGCTCAGGCAAGGAAAAGGGGGGTAGGGGACTTGTCCTGCGACTTGGGACTGCAAAGCCACATGAGTCATTCTCTATGATTTCCAATAAGTACCGTTCATATCTGTATGACTTCAAGTTGCGCCTACTTCAAAGTAGTCCCTGCATTACTTTGGTCCATCTTTGATGTAACTTGAGGTCCATAGACTTCAATGTTAAACCCTCAAAGTCTCACGCAAATCGCACCTGAATATAATAGATGCAATTTCTGTACTATTTCCGTATGACTTTGTAATATGTTTTCATTGTGCCAAAGTTGCAGCAAAGTCGGACCAAAGTCGTACTGATCCCAAATCGTTGTAAAATCGCAGCAAAATTGCAGCTAAAAATCACGGCAAAATTGCGGTAAAATCATGTTGCACAAGTGTGAAAGGGGCCTACAGATATTCAACCCCCCCCCCCTAAAGTGGGGCTACCCTTAAAAATACAGCACATGAGCAGATGTCCTGAAGGACTCTTCTTTCAGACTTCAGAACTTAGAAGAGACTTGCACCACGTGAGCACACATGGGGGATTTGCAGGCATGGGTAAACACTTCAGGATCTGGGGCCTGCATGACTTCAGCATCTTTGCGTATGCATCTTTGCGTATGCATGGGAAAGTCCCGACGTGCAGATCTCGGCAAAGTTCAGAGGCCCTGTGGAAAATCTGCCCATGCATAGAATCCAGCGGCGTGTGCACAGGAGCGCAATATTATTCTTGTCTACCTAAAAAATAAAAAAAGTGCTGCTTTGCAGCAAAAAAAAGTCAGCAGCATTTACATTTTTTATCGAATTGTGAGAGAGGGAGGGCTATGGAGCCAGGTGCAAAAAAAATAGTTTTACAGGGTGACGGGTCACTTTTGTGAACTGCTATGTTGTTTTCATTACTGCAAAAGTATACCATTAGAACAACATGTACTTCTATGATCTTCCAGCATGGAGGGGATACGATACTCGGAAAAAAATCCTGGAAATAAGAGGCAGAAGAAACGGAGCAGCTACTGTTATTCAAGCAGGTAACAGAAATACGGTAGTCATGTAATGTTGCACATTGTTATTCCAGGGTTATGGGAGGTTTCCTGCAGGTAATTAAGTAGAACCTCCACCTGATCTAGCCTGTGTGTTAAACAAAATTAAACTTGTCATGTAGTAATGCCCGGTACAAGTCAGCACTCTAGCCGTTGTTTCTTATTCTCCTAGTCTCTGTGCCCGTTCACACAGGGGCGACTTGCGATCCAACTTGAGTTGCCTCAAGTCGCCCCAAGTCGCTTGACATTTGAAATTCCATTGAAATGAATGGGAGCCATCTTAATACACATGACTGAAGTCGCTCCAACTTCAAGGCGACTTCTGAAAAGGTTCCTGTACTACTTTTAGGCGACTTCTATCCGACTTGTGCCCATAGGATTCGCCTCCTAGTCGGATCCCCATCTACATGGAAGCGACTTTACAGTTAAAAGAATATAATATATTTTTAGGCAACCCCCTCCCTCCCTTCTCTGATTGGTCAAGGCAAAGTTGCCTGGCAAAAGTCATGTTGTAAAGTTGCCTGAGGTCCTTGAAGTCGCGCTGGAAGTCGCGCTGAAGTCGCCTAGCGAAGTCGCGCCGAAGTCGGGTCGCCCCTATGTGAATGCAGGCTTAGAATTGAACAGTTACAATGTACAGTGCTCACTTTGTGTATAATGCCTATTGTTTTAGAAGAGGTGCACTGTTAACCACTTACCAACCGGGCCACTTTTTTACATTTGGTGGTCACAAGCTAAAAACATTTTTTTTGCTAGAAAGTTACTTAGAACCCCCAAACATTATATATTTTTTTCAAACACCCTAGAGAATAAAATGGCGATTGTTGCAATACTTTTTGTCACACGGTATTTGCGCAGCGGTCTTTCAAGCGCGATTTTTTTGGAAAAATGTTACTTTTTTGAGTTAAAAAATAAGACAACAATAAAGTTAGCCCAATTTTTTTGTATATTGTGAAAGAGGATGTTACACCGAGTAAATAGATACCATACATGACACAGTTGAAAATTGTGCGCACTCGCGGAATGGCGACAAAGTCTGGTATTTAAAAAGTTCCATAGGCGACGCTTTAAAAATTTTTAACGGTTACCAGGTTAGAGCTGCAGAGGAGGTCTTTTGCTAGAATTATTGCTCACACTCTGGCAATCGCGGCGATACCTCACATGTGTGGTTTGAACACTGTTTTCATATGTGGGCACGACTTACGTATACGTTTTCTTTGCTGCGCGAGCTCGCGGGGACGGTGGTGCTTTAAATTTTTTTTTTTTTAATTTTGTTTATTTATTTATTTATTTTTAGCACTGCTCCTTTAAAAAAAAAAAAATCTGATCACTTTTATTGCTATCACAAGGAATGTAAACATCCCTTGTGATAGTAATATATGGTGACAGGTACTCTTTTTGGACAGGTACCTCCTTTGCACTTCACAGTATTCAGATTGCCAAAAATGGCGATTCTGAATAATGTTTTTTTTTTTAATTTGGCGCCGTTAGCCGCCGAGTGAACCGGAAGTGACGTTGTGACGTCGCTTGCGGAATTTGCCGAAGGAGACCCGATCTGAGCCGATTACGGCTTCTATCAGGTCTCCTTCCAGCCGGCGGACGCGCCGGATCGTCGTTTCGGTCTCCCGGTGGGACGGTAGGCCAGAGAAGAGCGGCGGGAGGGGGGGATGTCCCCTCCCGCCCCCTGGGGTAACGACCGAGCGGCTCCCGAGCCAGATCGGTCATTACCCCTGGATAGCCGACCGTCCACTCTAAAAAATGACACTGGGATATAGCCTTCAGGTGCAGGCTATGTCCCAGTAGAGCCGCTCAAACCCGGCCGCCACCTATTTACGGCGCTGGTCGGGAAGTGGTTTAAATATGAACTTAAGGTAGAACTATGGGCAAAACTTTTTTTTTTCATTTTGGATAGCGTAAGGGAGGAATATAACCCCTGTCAGATATTTTTTTCGCCATCTCTGTCCCATTGCGGAGATTTCCCTTCACTTCCTGTCCCATATAAAGGAATTTCTTGGGGACCCCCAGCTCACCAGAACTAGTGTCCCCATTGGAAGATTTTCCATGTATTACTTTACTGGGGACAACCCAAAATTTGGGGTTCTCTTTTTACTTTCACTTTCATTGATAATGGTAAACAGGACAAGCAGAGAGGGTCTCCTTAACGGGGGCACAGACGGGAATAAAAATTGACAGGGGCTATAATCCCCCTCCACTCTATCCAAAACTTAAATTAAGTTTTGCCTTTAGTTATACTTTAAAGTGTTTCCCTGAAGAGATACTGTTACTTTTCTAAGTCAGGGCAAGGTGTCTCAAGATAGCCCACCCCCGCCAGCCTCGTACATACGGTGCGACGGTCGTACGACCGAACGGACCAAATCGTATGCTGGATCATGTAATTTGCATACTGACATGCACTACACGATCGTACGACCAATCTGAACGTAGTATCGTGTTATGAACGTATAAAGAGAAAGTTCAGGTGCATGTAATTAGCGTCCGGCCGTTCCTGACTTCTGAGCATGCGTGTTTTGCACAATACAACTTGTTGGACCTACCTCGCTGTATACACAGTACAGCGGTCGTACGACCGCTTGTTGGTACTACCAAAGTTTTATAGTTTGCTCATCCAACTTCTGTTGTACGACTGTCGTATGTCAGCTGTTCTAATTGCACCTACTAACGGTTGGATGATCATACAACGAGCGGTCGTAAGACCGTTTTCATACGACCGTCGAACCATGTGTACGAGGCTTAAGCCTGGATTCACATCTGAGCAGAGCGATTTTCAGACGTTTTCAGGTGTCTCTATTTGAGCATTTTTGTGTGCATGTTCAAGCATTTTAGAAGTGTATTTGAAGCATTTCACATGTTTATTCAAACTTCAGGTATTTTTGTTGTAACCAATGGAAAACACTAGGGACCATTTCTTGCAGGCTCAAAAAAAAAATGCCTGAAAATCGCCTGAAAAACTCTAGATTAGAGCATTTTTAGGTGTTCCCATTGAAGACTATGAGACCAAAAAGCCCAATTCTGCCTCAAAAGTAGCTCTTGTAATTTTTGGATCTTCAGGCTGCAAGCTACAGACACCCGAGTAATCATATGTGAACATCCACCATTGCAATACATGGGATTCTGGATGTTGAGCATTTGGGAGCTTCAAGCTACCAAATGCTCAGGTGTGAATGGGGCCTAATAGTTACCAAGTCACAAATCCTCATTGTCTTCCTGTTGCAGCCTCCAATCCAGTTCAGCTTCGCTGCCAGTTAGTGCCAAAGCTTAGACAAAAGAATGTTATGGCCCCCACTTGACCGTACCTGGAAGCTGGAAATCATTGAATTAGACACCACTACTTCCGTGGTCTCCACTTGCTTTCAGGTCCCATGCTGAGCGACTGCCTGTTGTATTCTGAACACAGAAGGTCGGCCGCTTGGCACAGGCACCAATCAGAGAATGCTTTGCATTTTCTGAATGAAAGCAAAGCATTCTCTGATTGGAAAAAGTGGAGTGCGTGACATCACTGACATCATTGTTTTTCAATTCCCTCATCAACTGCCTCAGGACCGCCCACCGTCAAATGACGGCGGAGCGGTCCTGCTCTCCCAGCGGGTGGACGTCATATGACGTCCTCCCTTTAAGCCGGGATTGCGCGCGATCGGGCGCGCGCATCCCGGCTCTGTCGGTGTCGGCGTGTCCCCAGGACACGCCGCTTCACCGACAGGGGTGAACAGCCATTGGTTATGGCTGTTCACCACGTGATCGGCTGTGACGAAGTCACAGCTGATCACAAACGGCACACCCGCCGTTCGCACGGCGCATGCGCGCGATCGGGAGCGCGCTGCGCGTGCGTGTCGGTGGCGGCGTGTTCCTGGGGAACACTGCCTGTCACCGACACAGGTATCAGCCGCCGGCCGGCGGCTGATACCTTGTGATCGGCTG
>BLSH010284136.1:1876438-1887218 GCA_018402905.1 Glandirana rugosa
AAGTCGAACCAGCATGCTAGCACATCACGTACAGTCATACGCTCTATGTTGTCGGTTGTATGCTAAACTCGGCAAGCCAGCGTGCTGGCAGTTTGACACACATGCTCCGAATTCCTACCCGAGTCCGAACAAGTCTTGGCTTGGACGAGCTCGGGCGGTCCTTCACTTGGGACGTGACGCGGTTAGTGTCGTCACGTAGTCCCTTTACAGAGTGACCGTCACGTCTCAAGTGAAGGACGGTCCGAGTCCGTGCAAGCCGAGGCTTGTTCGGGCTCGGGTAGGAATTGATTTTGACCCCGTGAGTCTTAGACTAAGTCCTATGCGCACCTGAATCAGATTCTGAGTGCCCCAGTTTTAGTTAAGGATGGGCTCGGGCTTGTTCGGAGCCGAACGTGCCTGAGCCTGGCAGGAAGTGAACTCTGCACTGCCAGTGAGACATTTCCCTGATGCACTGCTGTGATTGGCGCAGTGCAGGGTTCACTTCCTGGCGGGCTCGAGCAGGTTCGGTTCTGAACAAGCCTGAGCCCATCCTTAAGCCTCGTACACACAGTTTGACGGTCGTGCGACCGAACGGCTCAAATCGTATGTTGGCTGTTGTATCTCGCATACTGACATGCACTACACGATCGTACGACCAAGCTGAACGTAGTGTTGTGTTATGAACGTATAAAGAGAAAGTTCAGGTGCATGTAATTAGCGTCCGGCCATTCCTGACTTCTGAGCATGCGTGTTTTGCACAATACAACTTGTTGGACCTACTTCTCTGTACACACGATACAACTGTCGTAAGACCGCTTGTTGGTGCTACCAAATTTTCTAGTCTGCTCATACAACTCCTGTTGTATGACCGTCGTAGGTCGGCTGTTCTAATCGTGCGTACTAACGATTGATTTCGCATACAACGGTTGTTCGTACCTGTTGTATACGACCGTCGAACCGTGTGTACGAGGCATTCGTTTTAGCAAATATCCCCCATAGAACACTTCCGGCTTCACCTGGAAGTATCATATAGCACTTTCAGGTTCACAGTTGTCCAATCCCTGCCAATATGGCTAGGAAAACAGCAGATCAAGAAGAGTTAGTACTTAATCTGACTGGAACGAGTGAAGAGGCAAAAGAGGTTCAAAAGAAAAAAAATGGATAAGTATTTAAAAATGAAATTATGTGTAAATACATATTAAAACACATACGAATGCAAGCGTACACATATGACGTACACACATACATAAGTGACAATTGCCCAACATATATTAGGTATCATTGTGCTTGTCGCAATGAGAAGAATAATTCTAGGGCCATTAGTTATTTTTCACTCTAAATCAATGAACTGTAAACATTTTTAAACCATCACTTATAGAAAAATTATCTTGTTTGTCGATGTTTCATGGCAGTGTGCAGTTTTAAGTCTTGACATATTTAGTATGTATTTACTCAACTCAGTCTCATCTTTTATATTTTCTCAAAAAATAAGATTTGAATGTGTTTGTATGCTGTTAAACAAATTTAACTGTAATTTTACTAAAAAAAATATATGCTTAAAATGTTGTGCTAATATTGTGTGCAATAAAAAATTGCTAATACCATTTCTTTAATGTATAGGTCCTCTGCTTTCAGAAAATATATAATGTTGGGGGGTTTTAAAAATGATCACTTTTATACATTATTAAGTTCCCAATATGACAAAGGCCATGTAGTACCGTGTCCCATCTTTCTAGGTGTCCTTTAGCATTAGCTGCAATGTTCAACAGGGGAACCCCCTTGGCACACAACTGCCTGACACTGCAGCTAGCAAAGAGACAGCTGATTTGCTTTTTAGCACTTGTCTTACAGCTCCCAGCACTTGCCCAAGATAAGCAGCAGCAAAAGGAATGCAGAGAGCAGGGAGCCTGACATCTCACAGGTGCAAGTGATTGCTGGGAGCCGGAGAAAGGTGCCTGCGAGCAAAGCAGCCGTCTCCTTGCTAGCTGCAGTGTCTGGCAGCTGTGCACCAAGGAGGGGAGTGCCCTATCCAACATCGCAGCCATGTTTAATGCTTGTTAAGAATATGTAAATAATTGAATGTCCACAGCCTGGATATAGATTAAGGGCCAGTTCAGTTCACACCATAGAAAAGGCAGTCCGGATACGTTCCAGATGCTTTTCTACTTGCGTGTTTTTGATGCAGCCCAGTGCATTCCCCCCCCCCCCTTCTTTCTCAATCTAAAATAAGGACATGTGTGTTCCAGTGCGTTTTTGGTGCATTTAGATGCGTTCCGGTGCATTTTTGATGCATTTTACAGCATTCCAGTACAGTCCAGTGTAGGAAAAATGCAACATGTTCTACTTTTTTTTTACTGGACCTGGAATGCACTGGAACTGACTGCGCTGGTGCAAACTATGCCATTGAAAACCATATAACCTACTTTCCATGCTTTTTTGATACATAAAAAAACACACTGGAATGCATGTCGTGTGAACTGACCCTTACCCTAAGACCCCTTTCACACCAAGACATTTTTCAGACGTTTTTGCTCTAAAATTAGCACATAAAAACCGCACCAAAAATGCTCCCCATGCATCTCAATGGATACTTTCACACCGAGGCGTTGCACTTGCTAGGCGTTGCCAAAGGTCCTGCAAGCAGCATCTTTTCAGCTTGTTTTGTGCGCTCAAAATAGCGCTTCAAAAACGCCCATGTCCATTGAAAATAATGGTTAAGCGCTTGAAAAGTGCTTGAAAAACGCATGAAATATGTACTGAGGCTGTGGAAAGGTCACATGATTGAAACACAGACGCTTGAAAAGCGCTTAAAACGCCATTAGAAGGGTGCTATTTATAGCGCCAGCGCTTCAAAAGCGCGGCACAAACACACACACATCATGGCATTTTACAGGGTTTTTTCCAACGCCTTGGTGTGAAAGGAGCCTAAATCTGCGCAAAATAGCCTTTTAACTGCCTAAAAGTAATAGGATAAATCTATAAGTAATGTGCAAAATCTTTAAGAAATGATGCCAATGCAGAATTGGCTGTTTTCCCTACTGCAGTACGTTGTTATTATTACTATTATATAAGATTTATGTAGTGCCAACAGTTTGCAAAGGACTTGACAAAACAAAGGTAGACAGTACAGTTTACAATACAATTTAATACATGAGGGTTAGGATGGCCCTGCTTATGAAAACTTACACTCTGTGCCCACGCCTATGCATTTAGATTGTATCAGGTGTGCCTAATCACCCTGTGTGGCACAGATTCCCCCTGTTTAAACCCCTGATATTTCACCAAAGCCCCCTAATGGGGCTCCTAAAAAATGGAAAAAAATAATAAAATTGTAAAAAATAATAATAAAAAAACAATCCACTGCCCTACTGACACCGTCAGTATATATACACATGTACACACACACACATATGTGTTTGAGCTTTGAGGTGTACACCCTAATGCAATAGGCTGTGCACTCCTATGTCTAAAAGGGAGGGCCAAGTGATGTTGAAGGTAGTAATTGTGTGGGGATGAGTTGTTTGAGAAAGTAAAATTTAAGACCCAGTGACTTTCCCTGACACTGGTTATGGTTTAAAATCATTGTAAGTGTAAGTGTAATGGTACACCATACACAGTATTAACTGAAAATATTTTCTATCAAGAATAATCTCTTGAAAATATTAATTTAATAGATCTGTATTGTGATTGGTTGTCTGAAACACCAAAAGCTATTTTATTAATCAGAAACGATAAATAAAATTCCACCACGGCCAAACAACTTGCCAGAGTTGAATTGATTGAGTGGAAGGTTTGGGTTTTATCATTCTTATTCAATCTGATCATTTTAGTTGCATCAAATGAGTGATTGAATGATTATATCAACACATGTGACCATCCTTACATAGACAAACAGTGAGCACAAAGTACTGCTAGTGTCATACCATTAAAGTAATTAAGTGAGTAAAATTGTCATATAAAAAATATGGAGGCTGTCGTAACTTACTGACCTCCTTTTGAAAATGCCAGTTGACTGACTGTTATGTTAACTCTCTGGCTTTCTAATTTAGTGACCTTGGAGTAAAGTAAGATTTCCTTTGCATGTTATAGGCCAGGAATTTAAAGTATTAAAGCAATAGGGTCATTGTAACAGCCAGGCAAATGTCATTTTCACATAGAGAGGTCAGCAATATGTGTGTGGGGCTTATGTGCATATTCACATTTGCACGTGAGTGCCGGGGGGGGGGGGGTGTTAAAAGTTTTCAAATTATTTATTTTATTTACATTTTTTTCTTACACTGTACCTTTAAAAGTTTCTTTCTTTTGGATCAACTTTTTTGTGACATAGCATGGGCTGTGACAGGTCCTCTTTAGACCCCCATATCTCTCTTCTGGCCTCCAAAGCATCTAATCAAACCAAGAGCGGTCTGATCAGATGTTTCACAAGCGGGTAATGGCTTGCTTACAACAAACTGAAACCGGAAGTGACAAAATCTTTGTCACTTCTGGTTTAGAAAAATATAGAGATAATCGGCTCCCTGGTGGAATGTGGTAAGGCAGCAGAAGGCGGGGGGGTATCACCACCTTCCGCCACATGTAAAAGTGATTCAGCAGCTGTATGGGAGATTACGCTTACATTAAAGAGCATCATTGGCTCTGAAAAAATATACCGGGGTCATGATTGCAGCTGCAGTCCTGACCCCCGTATACCCGCTTTAACCCCAGGACGCCCTAACAGTAGTGTTAAAGAGGTTGTAAAGTCAGAAATTTTTTTATCTTAATGCATTCTATGCATTAAGATCAAAAGCCTTCTGTGTGCAGCAGCTCCCCTCTGGCCCCCTAATACTTACCTGAGCCCGATCTCTGTCCAGCGATGTCCAGGAGTGTCTTGGCCGTCCAAGACTCTCCGTCCTGATTGGCTGAGACACAGCAGTGGTGCCATTGGCTCCCACTGCTGTTAATCAAAGTCAGTTAGCCAATCAGGAGAGAGGAGGTGGAGCTGGGTCGCGGCTCCGTGTGTGAATGGACACAGGGAGCAGTGATACGGCTCAGGTGCCCCCATAGTAAGTTGCTTGCTGTGGGGGCACTCGACAGGAGGAGGAGGGAGGGGCCAGGAGCACAGAAGGGGGACCTGAAAAAAGGAGGATCCAGGCTGCTCTGTGCAATTCCACTGCACAGAGCAGGTAAATATAACATGTTTGTTATTTTTATAGAAAAAAAAACAGCACTTTACAATCACTTTAAAAAGTGTCAAAAGAAAGAGAAACACAAACACCACCTATTTATAAAGCATAGCAATGTTCTTTGTCAGATTTAGGATTCTAAAGCCAGCGGAGCACTATTGAAAAATCACAGGGCTATGCTAAAGTGGAAGGAGCTTAGTAGGGCATTGCAGGCCCCACACCATGGCCTGCATTTTATGAATGGGCTGTAAAATGTGGGTCATTTTGTGCATAATCCTGCAGAGTATAAGGTTTCATGCACACAGACTTTTAATAATTCAGATGTCCTCAAACATAAAATCCCTGGTGCTTTCCCATGCCTGGGGGGCCTCAGGTGACAATACAAGTGGATTTCTGTACCTGGCTGTGCTCATGTAAACACTGATCACTTCCGAGAAAGTGGCTTGTTCAGGGAACTATGTTGTACACACGTGAGCAGGTAAACGCAAATGCAGACGTGATCAGCGTTTACACTTGTGCAGTCGCTTAAAGCAGTTCATTTATATTGCTAGCTTTATGTGGGACCTGCAACTCCACAGAAACTGGAAATCACCAGGGATTTTGCACTTGAGGACACCGTTTCTTTAAACATTGGAGTGTATGAGACCTTACAGAGAGTGGTTAGCAATATCTGTTCCCCGTTTATAAATGAACACTTCAAATTAGTAATTAAAGTGAAATTACATTCACTTTAATCAACTAATCACGTTCCTGCTTTTTGGTTGTTTGTTTTCTAAATTTCTCTTGCGCTTCATTGGATATTCCAAGTGTGCAATAGTTTATCTTATTTACTTTGAAAAGTGAACATTCATTTTGCCGAGTGAATGGCCTTTGCTTTAGTAAATCAACTACATTGTGTGTATAGAATTCATTATTGTGTCACTCAAACAAATCTGCTTTGAAGAATGGACACGATGTACTGTAGCTGCTAAATAGTTAGACAATGATTGGTAATAATAACAAAACTAGCCTCTACAATAGCCAAGCAGGCTTTTTTGCCTTACAAAATAAAAAAAATATCAAATTCAGGATCTTTGGAGAAAGAAAAGTTTAAAAATGTGGACATGCCCTTTAAATTAGTCTAGAAAAGGTTGGATGCCAATTAGGATAGGAAGCAGAACCTAAATGGCACACCTTCATTGCCATGATCTAACTATGTCACATTTCTGAAAGATAAACATTCAGCTTTAGTACCCCTTGTAAGAGCTGAAACAGCCATAGAAATGGAATTTAGCATCAACAGTTCTAGTTTACATTTCATTATTTACTTTTCAGTCTCAATGCGAATGACAGCGAGAGGGCTGAACGCCACGGATATCTCGGCCCGTTCTTAGAATTTAGGAAACATTTGGCTTACATGTTTCTACAGCCCTGCTCATATTGAAATTTGTTTCCCTTTCATCTCTTTCCCAGTAAAATCAGCAGTGGGGGCTTATCCTTTTAGCCTCCTCAGAACTTCCTTTTTAGAATTCCCAATCTATTGCTGCGCATTCACATACCAGGAACAAGATGCCTTTTCATGCTGTCAACTTTTTTTTTTTTTCATCTGAAATGTAAATTAATTCTTGCTAGTATGCCTTGACAGAGATCAAAGTAGGGGTATTAACCTTATTGGGCCTCCTCTCCACCGGAATCTGCTGCTGAGGGAGAGAGGTTAGTTTTGGGGCCAATCTTAATTGTTATCAATGGCAATTCTCCAGGCTTGTGGTCCCAACAGCATTTCAAAGCTGTGTTTCTTGCATTGCTACATTAACATTGCCACTATTACTTTTAAATGTGAAAAAAACACAAGTTGTAGAAATTCTAAGACTGACCTCCTTTAATTACAGAGGTGATTAATTTTGATTGTGCAATATTATCTAAGTGGTTCTGACAGCGATTGATCTTAGTCTAGTGGAAAACAGAAAAGCAGCCCCCTGATGGAAATCTTCAACTTAAGAGATTGTTCTCTTTTTTTTTTCCTTGACAAGTCTTCTGGGGTATGAAAAATTTGCATTTTAAAAATAAACAGACGCCTTTCAAATACATGAGCTGGTGGTCGAGAGATCTCAGTGGGCTTATGTACTGCACAACCCATTGATCAAGTGGGGAAGACAAGAAAGACTTGGAGAAATAATCTTGCTGAAGCAACATTCCCAATGGGTATGGAAATATACATACAAATAGTGATATCTGATGTTCCACACTGTCAGACAGAAATTCAGTGAATTGGAATTGACAGTGTATGCTGCATAGATGTTATTGTATTTCCATAGAGAAGGCCCACCTACACACCTGCTAGGTTGTCTCTAAATATAATAATTTTAAGGCTTAAATAAAGAGGTTTTATATTCTTCCTATAGATTCACCCAAACTCCAATCTTAATAATTAAAAAATGTAGTGTCCACCACAGTTGAGCTCCCCTCTAGTGTTTAAATTATGTAGGCATGCAGAGCTCAAACATGGCAACATCTTTTCAGCCTTCTATCACCGCAACCAGTAACTTGCATTAATGCCGGTGGATGGTAAGTTATAATATATAAAGAGTTTAGCTTTAAAAGAGGATTGTCTTATGTCGGCTGCAAGGACAGACCAATATGCTCAGAAACATGCAGAAAGACTGGCTCATCTGTACTATGAGTAAATGGGATTTTGCATGACCAATCATAACCACTTGCTCCTCCAGATTAGATTTTATAGGAAATACAGTTCATTCATATTTCAGGTACTTTTAATCATGAAACTTTTTGTGTTTCTGGCCAGCTAAAATAATATTACTCGTCAAAGTCTGTTGGGACCTCCCTCCAAAAGTCACTTTACAAATTGTTGTCATGTTTCTAATGATGTGTTGAAATTATCATATGTAGTCAGAATAAAAGCATTTTATTTTTTGCAAGTGCATTCCATCTACAATAAAACAATAATCTTGAAAACATGCGGCAGAGACAGTCTACCAGCCCAAGGCCTTGCTGTACTGCACATAACTAAAACTAGGAGAAATGGGTTGGAGATCTCAACATATGAGCCTCAACTTGTTCTAAGGTTTCATTGGTATCACATCCTCTATTACAAGACACTGAAACATAGTTGATTCTGTACCAAAAAGAGCTACTAGGACCAAAAAGAGCTACTAGGATTTTTGAGGTACCACAGCAAATTAAAGGTAAAAAAGTATTATTATATAACTTATTTTTATTATGCAAAACATTAAAAATAGAAGATTAAAATATGAATGTTAGACATCCAGGTATTGTTTCAAAACAAAGTACAGTCACAGATCAGTATATTATTTGAGCTCTCGGTTGATCTCACATAAAATACCTCCGACATGTTTAGCAGGACAAAAGCCCACTTCTTCAGTGGAGATTTATGCATCACAAAGAGGATCTCACATATAATTCTTCATCTCCGACATGTATCACAGGACAAAAGCTCACTTCCTCAGGGAGAACTTGCATAAATCTCCGCTATTGGTTAGCATTACATGTAACTTGTTCCCCAAAATTGAAGGATTGCAGCTGCCATGCAGAAGAGACAGTAGGACTTCACCAATCAATATATAAAGACTGTATATGTCAGATGAAAAAGAGCTATTGTAAGCCCATTAATAATGATGATCCCAATACTCCATAATTATCTTTCAAACTCTCCTGGGCATCCAAAAGCAAGATGTCTCCCAGCATCCATCCAGAGAATCAAGCTCCAGAGTTTTTCCCCAGTTTTTGGGAACAAGTTACATGTAATGTTAACCAACAGCGGAGATTTATGCAAGTTCTCCCTGAGGAAGTGGGCTTTTGTCCTGCAAAACATGTCGGAGGTGAAGAATTTTATGTGAGTTCCTCTTTGTGATCATCCAGGAGCTCAGATAATATACTGCTATGATCTGTAACTGTACTTTGTTTTGAAATAATACCTGGATGTCTGTTTTGATTGTATAACAAAAAGAATATTTTTTTACCCTTTAATTTGATGTGGTACCTCAGAGCTCCTAGTAGCTCTTTTGGTAGAGAATCAACTATGTTTCACTGCACATAAATACATTGTACCAAAAAATGCCCTGTGTTGCCATTAATCTGATATTCTTGGCACACTGTCCACTCAACTGAGAATGGGGTTATTTAATCTCACCCACAAGCTTTTAGTGCAAAGACTTTCAGGGAAGTGCCATTATAACACTGATGGTGTCAATTACTGGCAGGTTCATTTTAGTGGCTATTGGGACTTACACTGCCCTGCTTCTGCTTCCCAAACTACTTACTTATAAGGAGCCTGAAAGATTACTTCTGTGACTGATATCTCAGGCAACAGCCTTTCTGGGACAACAAAATCTAGAAACTGGGTAAGAATATATTGGAAGATATATTCCCTCAAGCTTTTTAACAGGAGCAGTACTGCAATGCTTCCCAATAACATTAGAATACCACTGTTTTTTTTTTCATGGGTGCACTGAGTTGCCCATAAGGGATTTTTGTGTTACTTCCTCTTTTAAATAATTAGGAATATGCTGTCTTTGTACAATGCAAATCATTTTTATCTTACCAGTAAATTACCTAAATTCATAAAAAAAAGTTTGAATTAATTTAAAGCTAAAGAGCTTAATTTAGAACTGACTCCAGAGAAAGTACTATATTGTACATATATAATACAGAGAAGCCAATAATCAATCAGAACTTGATATGCTGTGTCAAGTCTTCCTGCAATAATGAGTATTTGACTGGGCTCTGGAATGATTATTAACGAAGTACATAAAATATATATGATGAGCATCTGCTTGTAGATAATTCCCATATTGTAATCGCTAATGGATCATTCATGGAGTGCTACCAACACTGGCTGTTAATTTCACACTGAATGAGCTACAGTAAATGTGGAAGTGCCAAGTTAGAAGTGTCTGGCAATTTATACTGTACGCTGCAGTTTCAGGTGTTCACTCCTTTATTACAGCAGAGGGAATTGTTCTGACCTTATTTTAATTATCGACATCAACTGTAGACTATTTTTGGGGGATTGGGTTTTGTTGAATTACAGCTCTCATAACCCTCTGATCTCCTAAAGGCAAAGGGAAATTTAGCTATTCATATGACAGTTGTAGCATGATTATATAAGAAATTTTTTCTATATAGAGACTTAACTGAAAACCAGAGCCCTGCAGAATCTAAACAGGTTTCCCTTATATCCAGAACAGCAACCTTCACTGATTTTATGAAGCAGGGTCATATTTAACAGAAGGCACACACTGGCCTGTCTTTAAGCTTGCTATAAATTGGAAGATTTCTCCACATTAATAACTTTAGATGAAATGTCTGCCCATTGTTTTCCAAAATTGACAAATCTGCCACAATTTTTTTCTGCAATTTTATTGCGTTACCTGATGCAATCTGCACAGTGGAATAGTAAAAAGGTAATTTCAGGCACTCTACCAACTTAGTCCCTTCTTCTTCGTAGAACATGCAACAGTTTATCCTTCCCTCATTTTAGGAGCATGGGTTGCCTACCCCAATCCTTGTTGGCAAGAGGTCAGGGAGTGAATTGTCCAGTTGGTGAACATTTCTTGTATGTGTAGAACAGATCACTACAAGGTAGAAAATAAAAATAAGGGCATCTACATTATGATTACTCA
>BLSH010284136.1:1919046-1930140 GCA_018402905.1 Glandirana rugosa
ACGAGCCCCTGCCAGTGAGCGCCACCCTTCTTCTTCAGCGTCTGAGTGACGTCGTTCTGTCTCCTCGCCTCGGCGGACCTTCTGTTCCACGATGACTCGCATGGACTGAGCTCAGGTGAGGTCCCTGCCTAGTTAACTCCTAGTGGGACGAGCATAAACCCCACACGTTATGATGAGCTGCGTCTGTCAGTGAACTCGGAGAAAAGGATTTTACGGTAAGTTTTAAAAAAATCCCTTTTTTTTACTTGCAGACCTTCCAGGGCCCAGCCAGCCCCAGTATTTCCAGGCAGACCAGACCACCACACCCAGTCCAGGCCCTGTCCCTCTCAGGCTCCCTGTGAAATCTACAAGCCTCACTGGCACCATGAAAAAAAAATTACTTTGCTTGCCTGGCAGTAGCACTGCTCGCTTGAGTCACTCCAACACAGTCTCTTCCTCAGGAGTGGACTCGAGTCAGGTACGCTCAGTAGCACCTTGTCTTCCAGGCGGCTCCGCTCCTCTGTCTTGCTGCAGTGAGTCTGCGACTTCTTCTTCCCACCGCGAGTGACCGTCCCCGAGCAACCGCGCTGCCCACACACAGGTCTCTGAGTCTCTCTCCTCTCCGCCGACTCCAAGGCACGCACCATCTGACCAATCCCTTCCTGCCCTAGATCACTCCGCAGCCCGCATGAGGATAAGTGGGCGGCGCCACACTCCCTGGCTGTCTTCCTACGGCCTAGGAGGAGTCGGGGGCCGCATGATAATGATACAGTTACAAAAAAAAAAAAAAGTGATGTGTAAAAAAAAAAAAGTCAGCGGAGGACACCACAGGCAGCCCTGTCGGACACCGGTGTCCGGGAGTGGACACCTTGCCTATCCCTGCTCACCAGTGCCCAGCAATGCAGCCTCACCTGTGCAGGGGATCAGAGAGGAGAGGAAGAGGAGAGATGGCCGGATCATCACACAGGCTGTGCCGCCTGCTGTGTCAGCTTAAATCTGAATCACTGGACTCCGCCATCACACAAAGTCCCGCCTCCTGGATTGGCTTCTACCTATGATAGACAGCACAGCATTGGACAAGTGTGCTATCTGTAAAAGGAGCCAAACCAGGAGGTGGGACTTTGTGTGACAGATTCAAATTAAAGCTGACACAGCGGCGATGTCGGCCTGACACCCCCCAGTGTGTGGCACCCAGGGCAGACCACCACCCCCTCTGCCTCAGCACTCACCCTGAAATCCGGGGACAAAACCGGGGCAGACTGGCTCTGGGGACAGTGACCTCAACCCAGGGACTGTCCAAGGAAACCGGAGACGTCTGGTCACCCCATTTTGGGCGCCAGTCACGTTTGTCTTTTTAAAGTTTTATTGCAAAACGGTTAAGGAGGTGAGGGTTACTGGTCCCAGATACACTGGCAGATCACTTACTGACTCTTCAGATCCAGATTGATGTCCAGCTTCACAATGTCAGAACCTTTATGCCGACCCGGCAACACTGTAAGCACTTTCCTAAATTTAGTGTGTCTTCCAAGTGATTCACCAGGTTCTTCTGAAAGACCAGCCTTCTTCCTGGCTCTCTCCAGCAAAAGGCCTCCCCTGGGTCTCCTCCTTGGCATAGCTTCCTCCAGACCAGTCAGGACAGCTTCAAGACCACTTCAGCACACTCTAGGCCCCAAACCAGGCTATGGAGCCTAACAGCAGAGCGCCATCCAGTGGCACCTCTCTAGGCTAGGGTTGCCACCTCATCCCTTTAAACCCAAACACGTATTAATTACACAGTTTCTGTGGCTGATTAAGGTGGCAATTAAACTCACTTGGCGCCTTATCTGCATTAAATTAGCCTAAAGAAAGATTTTGTCACTTTTAGCTGGTGTCTAATGTCTGTGACTAACTATAAAATGATGACACTGTGCTGCAAGAGGCAGGCCCTTAGCTGCTATAGGTTGCTACTATATTACTGTATTTGCAAGGCTGTCCTGAGAGATCATGAGGCCCCAATACAACCTCCCTGACAGGACCCCCCTTGAGCACTCAAAGAAGAAGAAAGTAGTGGCACGTGTAGTGACAAACTGGGGTTGATTTACTAAAGCTAAAAAGTGCAAAATCTGGTGCAGCTCTGCAAAGAAACCAATCAGCTTCCAAGATTTGTTGTCAAAGCTTGATTGAACAAGCTGAAGTTAGAAGCTGATTGGCTACCATGTGCAGCTGCACCAGATTTTGCACTCTCCAGTGTTAGTAAATCAACCCCACTGTGTTTGTTGCAAAATTGCAGTAGGAGAAGCTTAAAACTTGTATGTAATGCATGCAGTGCAGGGGTCAGGTGTGTGTAATATATACATAGTGTAGGGGGATCAGGAGTGTGTAATGTACAGAGTGCAGGGGTCAGGAATATGTAATGTATAGTCTAATTAAAAGGCAATTTTTTTTCATAGTTTTGGATAGAGTGTAGAGTGATTAGAACAACTGTCAGCTTTTTAGTGTTGTGTGTGCCAAGAGGCGACACCATGGGGGTGCTTGGGTGTGTTCTTGCACCCCCAAAAAGTCCCGAAGCACCCCCATCAGCATCCACCCTGGGTGCCTCTGGGAAGAGGTTCACAGCCTGGGTTTCCTGCTTGTCATGATGTCTGCAGGCAAACCCGGCTCCTAATGCAAGTTGCGCTCCCGCCCCCCTGTGTGTACACATGCTGCTCAAGGAGTAAACAGGCACTTCCTCTAGCTGCACTCCACACCAGCCTGCCTGGACACTGCCTGGTTATAATGTAAATACACAGTGCATTGTGCTGAGGGTAGCATACTGTATTGTTTGTCAAGCACAATGTAATATTTTTGGTTCAGCAACTTTAATTTTTGTGGTGGCTGGCCACTCATATGAGCGAGCCCCAAGAGGGTGTACTGACCACCAATGTAAAGGGGCACACTAAGCACTGACCGCTAAGATAAGTGATTACACTGAGCACTGACCACCAATGTAAGAGGGAACACTGTGCATCTAACGTTGTACATAGTCCTAATGCCCACAATCTATATGCTACACAGTCCTGACCCCACATTCTATACATTATGTTGTATGTCACACAATGAAGGGAGCACCCTGATCACATAGTCCTGACTGCTATACTCTGTATGCTCTGTTGTATGTTACGTAGTCCTGACCACTGCACCACATATGATATTTTGTACGTTACAATGTTCTGGCAGTTGCATTTTATACACTGTGCTGTACATTACATAATACTTATTGCTCCATAATCTATTTTTGTTACATAGTCCACACTGCTGTGTCATGTACGTTAGATTGTCCTGACCACTGCATTATTTTCAGTGTGTTTTCCTTACAGTCCTTACTGCTGCAATGTATATGCTTTGCTGCTCGTTACATATGTCTTAGCAAGGGGTTTATTGTCTTAACAGTTGCTGGTTGCAAAGTAGTTCCCAACGCGTTTAAAAAAGTACTTCTGTTAGGCAGGATCATACAAAGTGTTAGCTCTCTATATTCCATGTGCAGAATATATGATGGAAAATTTTCCTTCTTTAAAATGATCATTTGTGCCAAGGTTTACGTGTGTCTGTTAGCGCAGTAATTAAGGCATATTTGTGGGTACTCCTCCTAAGCCTCTTCCACTGTTAGGTGCTTTCTCTACATGCCCACTGCTCGCCATGCTAAGCGCTTTTTTCTAGGGTGCCACTGGGGTCCCCAAGGTCTTTTATAATCCTAACAACACCCATACACTATAGTGTCATTCAAACTTTTAGCGCTTGCAAACCTAGAAAAAAATTGTCGTTCTGCTAATTCGTCGACCCTACTTAATCTTATGCAAGGAAAAGGGTTTTTTTGGGACTTTAAATGAAGCAGTGATCTAATGAAATTGCAGGCCTCCATCCCTGTCTATCTAGGAAAAAAGGAAAAGCAATGGGACTTTGAATGAAGTGCACAGTTCCAAATGCAAGGTGTAAATGTAATATCTGAGGTCTTTTTGACCCCAGATCTCACATTAAAGAAGTCCTGTCATGCTTTTTTTCTATGGGATTTCAAGGGACATTTACATTCCTTGTAATAGGAATAAAAGTGACCCATTTTTTTTTAATGGACAGTGTAAAAATAAAAAACAAAAAGTAAGATAAATAAGAAAAAAAAATTTAAAGCGCCCCACCCTACCGAGCTCACGCGCAGAAGCGAACACATACGTACGTCGCGCCCACATATGTAAACAGTGTTCAAACCACACATGTGAGGTATCGCCATGATCATTAGCGCGAGAGCAATAATCTTAGCACTAGACTTCCACTGTAACTCAAAAGTGGTAACCTGTAGAAATATTTAAACATTGCCAATGGAGATTTTTAAGTGCCAAAGTTTGTCGCAACTCCACGAGCGGGCGCTTGTGGAGTGGCGACGCATGGCATGACATGTTGGAGAAGCATGACATGTTGATATCAATTTACTCAGGGTAACATTATCTTTCACAATATAGAAAAAAATTGGGCTAACTTTACTGTTGTCTTATTTTTTAATTCAAAAAAGTGTATTTTTTCCAAAAATAATTGTGCTTGTAAGACCGTTGCGCATATACGGTGTGACATAAATATTGCAACAACCACCATTTTATTCTCTAGGGTGTCTGAAAAAAAAAATATCTCAAAAAGATGCTCTGTCCTTAAGTGGGAAAAGTTCACCCTTGAGAACATGTTACATGTTCCACCCATTTTTAGGGTGGAACATGTAACATGTTCCCAATGCTGCAGCCGCTGCCCGCTGACCCCCCTCCTGAGCAACAGTACGGGAAGAAGCTTTCCGTACTAGCTGTCACTTTTTAAAATCAGCATGGCCATGCAGGGCTCCGCCCCCCACGCAGTCGCGTCATTCAATCACACAGCTCTGTGTGTGAATGAACTACAAGCCCCAACATCCTTTGTGGTTGCTGGCTTGTAGTTCTCAATGAATTAGTAATTAATTGATTTCTTTCTGTCAGTGTATCTGCCTGTCCGTACGGGATATACAGGTACACAGATATACTGACAGGTCTGGAGGGGACCTGCATGGCACCAACAATCTCCTGATCTCTGGTGCAATGCTTTATAGGCTCCAAAAGAAAAAATAAATAAATGCACATTTTTAACTTGCAAAAAAATGTGCATTTATTACATTTTTATAAAAGGTGAACTTATCCTTTAATCTGTAGGCACTATACCAATACGTTGAAAAAGTCAAACATTTCCATGGGGTAGGCTTACTTTTTCACATGACACTGCGTATGTGTTTATGTATGTGTATATACACTGATCAGCCATAGCTCTGTGACCACTAACAGGTTAGGTGAATAACATTGATTATCTTATTACAATGGCATCTGAAAGACAGTAGAATTTATTAGGCAGCAAGTAAATATGTTGTCCCTGAAGTTATTGTGTTAAGGGCAGAAAAAAATTGTCATTGCAATTTGTTGTGTATGGGGCTGCATAGCCGCAGACTTGGTAAAGATGTGGTTAACTGCGCTATCAATAAGATGTGTCTAAGCATTGGCCTTACCATGGGATACTCATAGTAACATCATAAAAGACACAAAAAAGGCTGCACTATACAAAAATACTGATACATATAATAAAAAGGAAAATCTTCCCAAATTGTCCAAATAGAGTGCCTATATTAAGATAGGTGTACAGTCCCAATTTAAGAAAAGAGGAAACTCCACGGTGACTCCTATTCGGGATTAGCAGATGAAATATAGGGCAGCAATATTATTCACCGCTATGTGCAGGGGTTACAGTTGTACAGCACTGAATAAGGGGGCTCCTTACTGGACAGAATGGACCCCTTGGTTATAGGGGGTCAACAACCGTGTACGGCCTATCACCCGGCCAGGGTGTAAATGGATATAAGGAACCCAGATGTCAGCCACTCACATAAATTCGGATGATCAAATGAGGCGGTTCATATAAAGAAAGAGATAGGAATCTCCATAGCGTAAAACCATGAGAGTTTAATAAATAGTGTAAAGTATTGCACTTACATAGATTCACAGGACTCTTGCGCAATAAAACAATAGAAATTTTGCCAGCCAGCTAGCAAACACCCATCCACCGGAACTCGCGTGTGCATGGTGACGTCAGTGCATCACTACGCGTTTCGTCATACGCTGACGTCTTCATGGGGTAGCCGCAGACATGTCAGGGTGCCCATGCTGACACGTATCCACAGCAAAAAGCACATACAATGGGCATGTGAGCATCAGAACTAGACCACAGAAAAGCAAAAAACAGTAGCCTGGTCTGAAGAAACATGCTTTCCTATCATGTAATGGGCCGGCAGGGGCTTTCCCCTTTCCAGCACCGCCCAGCGCCACCCCCTCCTATCCATGTGTCTGGCTCCTTGTTGCAGGACGCCGGGCACATGAATTTCAATGGAGGAGGTGGGCGGGGTTTTTTTTTTTTTAAGCACGTGATTAGAGCCAGAGGCTCTAATCGGCTTCAAAATAGGGTGGGCTCCGAGCTCAGAGCATTGTGTCTAGAGCTCATCCAGGTGTGTTACATAGCAAATGAATATTCGCTATTGTAACACTGACCCTCCTCCTGGCCGATCCTATTGGATGCCTAGGAGGAGGGGAGGAGAGTGGAGAGGAGACGCAGGGGAAGCTAGCAGGCCGCACGTCTGCCGCCCGGAGAGAAGGTAGGCTGGCAGCCGGGAAGAGGAAGGAGAAGACCTGCCCCTGGAGCAGACACAGCAGTCACCTGGAGGGAAGCCCGCGGTAAGTGTTGCAGCCACTGGGTGACACTGACCAACCGGGGTGGAAGGGGGAGGCAGACCCGACGGATCAAAAAAATATCACCGGCCGCCACTGATGGCTGGATTCATATGCGTTGCATACCTGGGGGAAGAGATGGCACCAATATGCAGTATGGGAAAAGGCAAGCAGGTGGAGGCAGTGTGATGCTTTGGGAAATGTTCTGCTGGAAATCTTGGGTTCTGCCATTCATGTGGATGTTGACACTTACCACCTAGCTAAATATTGTTGCTGACCAAGTAACAAAGGGTATTTCCTGATGGCAGTGGCCTCTTTCAGCAGGATAATGTGCCATGCCACACTGCAAAAATGGTTCAAAATTGGTGTGAAGAACACGACAATGAGTTTGAACCGTTGACTTGGCCTCCAAATTTTCCAGGGCTCAATTCAATCGAGCATCTTTTGAATATGCTGGAAAAACAAATCCGATTCATTGAGGTGCACCTCACAACTTACAAGACTTAAAGGATCTCATATGAACAGCTTGGTGCCAGATACCACAGCATACCTTCAGAGATCTAATGGAGTCCATGCCTCAATGGTTCAGAATTGTTTTGGTGGCAAAAGGGGGACCTACTCAAAATTTAGGTGAGTGGTGATAAAGTTATGGCTGATCCGTATAGCACCTTAAATGAATCTATTACTTACTCTCTACTTACTAAATGGCTACTTCAGATCAATACTACAGATGTCATTCTTGTAATCTGCTTGATCACCTGATCATTTTTTCAAATAACAATCTAAATTTCGTTGTTTTTCTCTTGCATCTGTTTTAAGGATTTGGATGTCTGTCCAAGTATAGTGACCGATAAGAATGATTCAGAAGTCATTGCAAACAATCGGTATTCAAATTATTTTGGATCTTGCCGAAGTACAGGTATAGTACACAGTCTTCTTAAATCATAATACAATGCTGATACAGTACCCTATGCCTGTATGTTGAGGTCACTGCACGCATAACAGAGAATAAACCAGCACCATTTCCAACTGGCTCATTGCTGTGCTGTCTCCAATATAGTTATGAGCTTGGTCATGTTCAGATCCTAGTCCAAACCCTCCTGAGTGAGCCCACAAGGAAGATTTCACCTGTACTGGGCCAATTATGCTGCTGGGCAGGGAATGCCTCAGCCACTTATGATATGTACAGTACAGTGACAGCTTCCTGGCAGGCTTGCTCAGGTGGGTTCAGATTAGGAGTTCATTCCTAGCTAGCACATATTTAGGGTTGCCACCTGTCCATGATTTACCCAGAAAGTCCGAGTTTTGAATCATGTGTCCCGGTTTTAGTCCGCCTGAAACCCGGACACATTATTCAGACCAGGCTGTGGCTCCCCATGTAACCGAGATAGTCACACACAAATCTGTTGCCGTCCAGGATCTGTGGATGGCTGTCTGGGGGCAGGTTCCTCATCACTGAAGGGCAGGGAGATGATGTCAGCAAGAGAAATTTGGCTACACCCACTGTTCACCGAGGCACAATATGAGCACCGCATTATTTTCTCCTATCATTGGTTGATTGGCAAAGAAACTACTGCACAGGTTTATATAGATATGTCTATACAAGGTTGTGTTTATTTCATCCATATACAGCAAAATGTCCACTCTGCTGCAGGCTTACAACCCCTTTACCCCCCCCCCCCCCCGAGTATGGGTGCAATCTTCCAGCGGTCGATGGCTGCTCCATAAGGGCAACTTCCAAGCACAAAAGAAAGAAAGATGTAACACAAAGTAATAGACACTGCACTCACATGTCTAAATGGCCATGCATAGGAACATATATAAGTATAGTACCTGGAGTGATATAAAAAATCGATCAAAATAACAATATCATAACAAAGTCCCATAATGTCCAATATGATGGAGGAGAATGGGAATGGCTGTGGAGGGCTGCCAGCTGTATGGAGCAGGAAGAACTCTGTAGTGAAGAGAAAAACAGCAACGCCTCTAAGTGCAATAAAACAAATTCATTAGGCACAATTAGACACAATGGTGGTATGCACTCACAAGATTAGCAAGAGAAGGCGCATGGAAACTGAAAGGTTCATCCACTGGATCCCCGGTGTGGAGGCAAGCTCCATGCGCCTTCTCTTGCTAATCTTGTGAGTGCATACCACCATTGTGTCTAATTGTGCCTAATAAATGAGTTTTATTGCACTTAGAGGCGCTGCTGTTTTGCTCTCTCTTCAAAAGAAAGAAAGTCACTCTCCATTAAAAATCTTGTGTATGTTTATTGATGATATTGGATGATATATAGGACTATTTTTATCGTTTTTTTTTCTTTTTTACTTACAACCTACTTGGATGATGTACAGAATTATTTTCATGTTTTTTACTTTTTCTCTGCATATGACTTATGATGTTTGTGTAAAGGTATGGGCGTTGTTAATTATATGCACATTTGAGTCCACATTTAATCATTTTATATTAAGGGGCACTTATCTGTCAGTAGGTATATGTTTATTGAAGAATTCAATGCACAAACCGATCCACCTGTCCCACAAGTTCTAAAGTGTTCCACTCCCTCTGGAGCTTACTCATACCGTTTCTGTCCCAAAGAAGCAATGGGATTGATTTACTAAATGCAAATAGACTGTGCACCCTGCAAGTGCAGTTGCTCCAGAGCTTAGTAAATGAGGGGAAGCTCTTCCTCTGACTTCCATCATCCAATCATGTTCAAGCAAGCATGCTGGGTTTTTTTTTCTTCATTATTTTCCTTGCATGTGATTGGGTTTTCTTTGCAAATTGGAGTTCATCTCATTCACTAAGCTCTGGAGCAACTGCACTTGCAAAGTGCATAATCTATTTGCCTTAGTAGACAGCGGCGGCTGGTGTATGAGGGGCGCTTGGGCGCCGCCTCCCCGCCGGCTAAAGAGACAAAAAAAAAAAAGTCAGCCCGGCCCCCCCTGCAGGTGGCACCGGTACATTGACTTTCTTTTTTTTTTGGCACCTTGGCTGTCACCTGACAGTCAAGTAGTGAGCCTATTGGTCAGCCATTAAAGTATATGTGTGTGTGCGCTGAACAGGCACACACACATAGCCTGGTGGGCTGCCCTGAGCCTGCGGCTCAGTGTGATTGGATGCCGTGGCCGGATGGCTCGCTTCTCCGCATGCCTAATCTCTGCAGACTCACATCCCGTTTCTGTGCATGCTGAACTCTGCATTAATCCTGCCTGCCTTCCTATTGGATGGGGTAAGTGCGGGACTTGTCCCAACCTCGGGGGGGGGGGGGTCTCTGCAATGTACCCCACCTGTGATACTGGCTGCATAAGTGCCCCCACCTGTGTTATTGGCTGCATAAGTGCCCACACCTGTGTTATTAGGTGCAAAAGTGCCCCCACCTGTGCCACTGGCTGCATAAGTGCCCCACCTGTGTCACTGGCTGCATAAGTGCCCCCACCTGTGATACTGGCTGCATAAGTGCCCCTACCTGTGTCACTGGCTGCATAAGTGCCCCCACCTATGTCACTGGCTGCATAAGTGTCCCCACCTGTGATATTGGCTGCATAAGTACCCCCACCTGTGTCACTGGCTGCATAAGTGCCCCCACCTGTGATATTGGCTGCATAAGTGCCCCCACCTGTGATATTGGCTGCATAAGTGCCCCCACCTGTATCACTGGCTGCATAACTGCCCCCATCTGTGTTATTGGCTGCATAAGTGCCCCCACCTGTGATATTGGCTGCAATTTACCCCACCTGTGATATTGGCTGTAATTTACCCCCACCTGTGATACTGGCTGCAATTTACCCCACCTGTGATATTGGCTGCAATTTACCCCACCTGTGATGCTGAGCTGTATACTGTGTCCTGTGATGCTGAGCTGTATACTGTGTCCTGTGATGCTGAGCTGTATATTGTGTCCTGTGATGCTGAGCCGTATACTGTGCCCTGTGATACTGAGCTGAATACTGTGTCCTGTGATGCTGAGCTGTATATTGTGTCCTGTGATGCTGAGCTGTATACTGTGTCCTATGATGCTGAGCTGTATACTGTGTCCTGTGATGCTGAGCTGTATATTGTGCCCTGTGATGCTTGGGCTGTATACTGTGTCTTGTGATGCTGAGCTGTATACTGTGTCTTGTGATGCTGAGCTGTATACTGTGTCCTGGGATGCTGAGCTGTATACTGTGCCCTGTGATGCTGAGCTGTGTACTCCTGACACAATATGTGGAATACAGGGGACAGAGTGTGTGGATTATATTAGGGGTGGGGCTTATTAGAAGTAGGAGGGGTCAAAAATGAAGGGCGGGGCCTGCTGCCCCCCCATCCTAAAACTTCACCTGCCGCCACTGTTAGTAGATAAGCCCAATGGCAGCCTTTAGGGACATTTATTGTGTTT
>BLSH010284136.1:1958061-2013160 GCA_018402905.1 Glandirana rugosa
AAACACATGTCTGGATAATTAAGACATGATCGTAAATCATAAAATAATAACCGTTGAGTCAAAATGTTAATTTAAGTCGTCCGGATAGTCGTAACCTGAACCTATGACGTCAAAGGGACGATAGACTAAACTAGGGGGAGGTTCAAACGGGGGGAGATGTAAGTCACAGATACGAAAGACAAGTGACGTACCATATAAGAAGTGACCAGGGAGAGGAGTACAGGATCAAATTTTCGAGGAGGTTGGAAGATTGATAAAAGAGGGGGTCGTCTCGACGCCACAACGATAGTCACACACTTCTCACCCTCTTCTCCCAACGTAACTGTTAGACAAGTTTCTGACCACTTATAAAATGTGTTCAATGTGCTGCCCATTGTGTTGGATTGTCAATGCAACCCTCTTCTCCCACTCTTCACACACTGATAGCAACACCGCAGCTCTGCTGGGGGAGAAAATAGTTAGAAGGTTGGAGGAGCTTTTAAACTAGGACATGAGGAGAGGGACCAGTGAAGAATATACCATGCAGTGAACAGAAAGCATAGACACTGAATGTAGAGGGGGGCAAACTTGGAGGGGGATCAAATCAGATAGCAGGGAAACTGCAGTATCCAAGTCCAATGCTGATAGGCCTGCTGAATTTAATTGTAAAACTGAGTTGCCAATAATAAAATACTAAATGCTAGTACAGAATTAATAGGTCTGTACACAAATGACAGAAGTCTTGCTAACAAAATGGAAAGACAAGAGTGGGAGGAAGTAGAGAGGAGACATTGCTGGAACTGGCGGCAGAGGAGAGTGAGCCAGTCTGATATATTGTAGCCAATTGGTGTGAATTGGATTGTTCCCTGAGGGAAGTGTTTACAACAGGTGAAATAGAATCTGTAGTGGGGTCATTCCAGACTGGTAAGAGTGCATTCTCTATAACGGTGATGGTTCACGTGGTGATTACAGGAATGGATTAACATTGCCTTTGTTTTAACATCACATGTGGTGTTTTTCTTCAAGACACACATTTGGACTTTAATGTCTTCACATATTATATATAATGTGTATATAATATATATATATGGACTTTTGAATTTAGCACTTATTATTATTTTAGCACAACACCACAACATACGAGTTATATATTGCTATATAGTTTGTCTTACTATTGGTTGCCAGCAGCTGTTTATATCACTATTATATACACCAGGCCCAAAGTGTCAATATTTTGTGTGGCCACCATTATTTTACAGCACTGCCTTACTCTCTTGGGCATGGAGTTCAACAGATCTTCACAGGTTGCCACTGAAGTTCTCTTGCACTCCTCCATGATGACATCACGGAGCTGATGGATGTTAGAGACCTTGCGCTCCTCCACCTTCCATTTGAGGATGCCCCACAGATGCTCAATAGAGTTTAGGTCTGGAGACATGCTTGACCAGTCCATCACCTTTACCTTCAGCTCCTTTAGTAAGGCAGTTGTCATCTTGGAGGTGTGTTTGGGGTTGTTATGTTGGAATACTGTCCTGCGGCCCAATCTCCAAAGGGAGGGGATCATGCTCTCTGCTTCAGTATGTCACAGTACATGTTGGCATTCATGGTTAACTCAACGAACTGTAGCTCCCCAGTGCCGGCAGCACTCATGCAGCCCTAAACAATGACATTCCCAGCACCATGCTTGATTGTAGGCAAGACACACTTGTATTTGTACTCTTCATATGGTTGCTGCCACACACGCTTGACACCATCTAAACCAAATAAGTTTATCCTGATCTCATCAGACGACAGGACATGGTTCCAGTAATCCATATCCTTAGTCTGCTTGTCTTCAGGAAACTGTTTGCGGGCTTTCTTGTGCATCATTTTTAGAAGAGGCTTCCTTCTGGGACGACAGCCATGCAGACCAATTTGATTGTGTGGCGTATGGTCTGAGCACTGACAAGTTGACCCCCCATCCCTTCAACCTCTGCAGCAATGCTGGCAACACTCATACATCTATTTCCCAAAGACCACCTCTGGATATGACACTGAGAACGTGCACTCAACTTCTTTGGTCGACTGTGGCAAGGCCTGTTCTGAGTGGAACCTGTCCTGTTAAACTGCTGTATGGTCTTGGCCACTGTGCTGCAGCTCAGTTTCAGGGTTTTGGCAATCTTCTTATAGCCTAGGCCACCTTTATATAGAGCAACAATTTTTTTTTTCAGATCCTAAGAGAGTTATTTGTCTTGAGGTGCCATATTGAACTTCCAGTGACCAGTATGAGAGAGTGAGAGCGAAAACACAAAATTTAACACACCTGCTCCCCATTCACACCTGAGACCTTGTAACACTAACGAGTCACATGACACCGGGGAGGGAAAATGGCAAATTAGGCCCAATTTGGACATTTTCACTTAGGGGTGTACTCACTTTTGTTGCCAGTTGTTTAGACATTAATGGCTGCGTTTTGAGTTATTTTTAGGGGACAGGAAATTTACACTGTTATACAAGCTGTACACTCACTACTTTACATTGTAGCAAAGTGTCATTTCTTCAGTGTTGCCACATGAAAAGATATAATAAAATATTTACAAAAATGTGAGGGGGTGTACTCACTTTTTTGAGATATTGTAGATCAGATTACCAATCCATAGATGTGGTGGCTTTATTACTCATCTTTTTTTAGGTGATTTTTACTTTATTATTACCTGCCAATCATGCCAGTAAGTATGTTATTTTTCAGCATCCTTTATTGCGGTTGTACACCCAAGTACACAAAAAAAAAAAAACCTGTAAGGCAAAGGCATAATGAGCTAGTATGCACAGCATACTAGTTCATAATGAAATACTTACCTCAGAACGAAGATCCGACAGGGCCGCACAGTTCCCTTTGAGGGTTCGCGGCTCCGGCACTGTGAGTGGCCGGAGCCACGAGACGTCACTCCCGCGCATGTGCGCAGGAGCCCTCTTTTCCGTCAAGGTCCGGCAGGATAAGCTGGACCTTTACCGGGACTGCACTGTGCATGCACCACTGATGTATATGCAGTCTTGCTCTGCTCCCCTAATACTTACCTGAGCCCCATCTCTGTCCAGTGATGTCCATAAGTGTCTCAGCCATCCGGGACTCTCCCTCCTGATTAGCTGAGACACAGCAGCGGGAGCCAATGGCACCAATCAAACCCAATTAGCCAATCAGGAGAGAGGCAGCGGGGCCAAAATGCAGCTCTGTGTCTGAATGGACACAGGGACCTGTGGCTTGGCTCAGGTGCCCCATAGTAAGCTGCTTGCTGTGGGGGCACTCAATAGGAGGGAGGGGCCAGGAACGCTGAAAAGGGACCCGAGAAGAGGAGGATCGGGGCTGCTCTGTGTCAAACCATGACACAGAGCAGGTAAGTATAACATGTTTGTTATTTTTATAGAAAAAAAAAATAAGACTTTACAATCACTTTAATTGCTCACACATACTGTACTTTGTTTAGCTTAAGAATCTTTGAATAGTGTGCGACATCTATCAATGTTGCCACACAGCAAAACAATGCAAAGTGGGAAAGATTTATTAAGGGATTGCATTATGAGCCATTGTGTTTTACAACCTACTGCAGTGCTTCATGTTGGATAATAGCCCATTGCAATTATCTATGCTGAATAACAGTCCACTAAGCTGCTCTCTCCTGAATAGCAGCAACATCCCTCGGCACAAGTGTCCCTATCCAGACTCATCTTACAGAGGGGACATGTCTGACCAGGTCTGATTACAGGCTGCATCATTTCCAACTCTGGTGCCTATGCGACTGCACATACACTTAAAGACATATTGTTAAAACTGATTTAACAAGAAAGTACTATTCAAATATGAAAATTACCAAAAGATATATATATATCAGAATAATTATTTCTGTGACTTCAGTTGGGCTTTAAAGTGAAAATCCCCGCAATGCTGAATCAAATGTATCCTCTTGGTAGATGAGGCAAATATTTTAAAGTGGCCCACAAGCCATGGATTGTTACTAAGAAGAAAGATTGCCCTTTGGTCAGAGATTTTTCAAAATCAATCGGTCACACCTTTTTAAAGGCTCTAATGTGATTCCCTAAGATCATTTAACAGATAATCATATAAATGGATAAGGTCCACATGCTGATTTCTGGTCAACAAAGGTTTTCTTTGACTATGATTAGGGCCTTCCCAGCACTCATGGCCAACAGATATCAAATGGTTTATTTACAAGAGTCACATTGGCATGAGCTATGCAGTTCATATATGACTGCTTCTGTTGTTCTGCACTAGATAATATAATAACGTGAGTATCTCATTGAACACATTGGACCATTACTGTGGAAGGCCAGCAATGTTGCAATTTGGGCTTGTGTAGATGAGAATATAAAACATTGATGGGCCCAATCTGCCCATGTATGTGCCTGTTTTTTGCTCTCACTCCATTACAAATCTCTAAAACCTTTCCTTCTTTTCTCTATAGTAGAAACCCATCTCTCCTCCATCCCCTCTCTTAACACAGCGCTGGCTGAACATGTGCCTCTGCCCTTTATCAGTTGCTTTCATATCAGGATGTCTCCTTTCACGGTGAATAATTGATGTGGTTTATCAAAGAAAACCAACATGCATGCTTCATCAGGCTCACTTGAGCCCTTTGATCAAAAAAATTATGCTTTGACTTGTGATATTATCAGCATCTGCTTGCATTCAACACAAAATCACTTTGAATTAAAAATTAACGACTCCCTGCTTAGCTTCTGAAAGCGTGTTCTTGGTCCTTCCCGCAGGGAACTCTAGACTATCAAGGGAGCAAGAGGAAGCCGAGAAAACTTGGGTAAATATCCATCCTGAATTTAACAACTGTAAACAGAAGTCCTTTTGTAAAATGGAAAATTCTTAAACATTGAAATTGTTTAATATTGCCCCCCTGGATGTGTATATGGCTCCCTACTAACAAGCATAGTGATAGCAGCTTAAAATTCAGCAAAGTGCCAGCTGTAACAAACCACAAATGTGACAAAAGGCCTGTTATCAAGAGGACATTAATATTGGAAGTTAAAGGGGACCTGAGTTGTTAGAAATATAGGAGATGTCACTGCTAGTGGCAGCCATTGGTTCCTGCTGTTGTCAATCAAATCCAGTGGTAGGGGGCAGGGCACAAATAGCCTGACTCGATACTCAGCCCGCACATGTGCCACCATGGGAAGCGGCCTTCTATAATGGCACACAGAGAAGAGGAGGAGGAGCCCACAGCGACAGCCCAGGACCCTAGAAGAGAAGGTCCAGGACCATCCTGTGCACAACCATTGCACAGAGCAGGTAAGTATAACTTGTTTGTTAATAAAAAACAAAGAACCTTTACAATAACTCTAAGGACTGTTAAGGAAAGTGGAAACATAGCCCTGGACCCTATTGGTAGTACTATCTTATCTTAAGGTATTAATGTTGATGTAGGTGTTCTGGTTCCTGGGCAGGTGGCCTCTACACCTCAGAGGATAACCACCATCTCCTTGGCTTTTAGAGTATTGTAACAAAATGCATTTCAGGTATAGGAAACTGCTCCCTTCATCAGGGCTACAAAAAACATAAGGACATCTTTATAACAATACAGTATCAATATAGTATCCCGTTTCCATAGTTAAAGTGTTACTAAACCCAGCAATATAAAAACAATTGATCCCCCCCCCCCCCCAGTACACACAGCTTCTAAATCTTATTTTTATATCAAAATACTGTTGCTATATACCTTTTTTATCTGTATATTGCAGTCAGGTGACAAACTGCAAGGAGCCAGGACTTCCCCAGTGTTCATGTGGGAGGAAACATTTCACTCTCTGATGATGTAACGTCCTTTGCATCAGTGACCCTTCACCCACAATCCGGCCAGAGCTGATGGGAAACAGGAAGATAGAACAGAGCATGTGCAATGTTTCCACACGGCCTGCATGTAGTATAGTATAGTCTAATATAGTAGACAGGGCAAGCAGGAAGTATCTGGCCATACAAGATCAAACAGCCTTTTTACACAATACAGAGGATCAACCCATTAAGATACACAGTAAGTATAGCAAGCATGTAATTCTGCATATACAGACAGATTTTACTGTTGTGGGTTTAGTAACACTTTAAATCCAAATAACCAATGATAAATAATATTGAATGTCAATAATCAAAAAGTTGGGTAACACTGAATAAATAACTAAGAATCTCGGACAAATTTGAGAGTCTCTATCATAAAATACACCATTTCAGTTCATCGAAACATTAATACCCATGCCTTTCCTTCTCCTACCCCGTTCTCTCCCTCCAATCAGAAAGCACTATTTATAGATCATACTTCATAAACTGGTTGCTGTTTTCTGCTACACTTTGAATTACTTAAAGTGTAACTTTAATCAGAAAATTAAGTCCTGATAGATCACTTCAGACTGACCCCTTTTGCAGGTATAGCTATGTAACACAATAAAAATAAGTGTCTACACTGTTTAAAATCTAGTGATGCATTGCCTCATTCTGCTCTGCACATAGTCAGTTGTTCTCTGTTCTTGGCATTGTACTGAAAATCAGAGCAACTAGAAATGATCTGCTGACAGCAAAATGGCATCCTCCAACAAGAAGAAACAGAAGCAATGCTGGAGACAATTTACAGTCCTCAATTTATTTCCTAGCAGCTACTTATGAGAGATTTTTTTTTCTGCCCCTAGAAGCAAATAGTGTTATCTATGTGTCCATGCTTACTATTGTAGGCTAGAAGAATTTTTTCCAGCTTCAGCTTCTAGGAGCAGAGATAAAAAGTTTTTTTTTTTTTTAATTTTTGTGAGTGGGAAAAACGCTGAACTCTCCTAAACGCTGCTAACTGCTTCTAGGAGTCCCCCCAAAATCCATATCAGATCCTTATACAAGCATGCAGCCTGTCAGGCCAGGAAAGAGGGTACGAGCCATACCAGGCACATGCCCTCAACATGGGGGGGGGGGTGCTTTGGGGTAGGGGGGCATGTGATGGGGACAAGAGCCTCTTCCCCACAACTCTAGGTGGTGGTTGTGGGGGTCTGCTGGTGGGGGACTTATTGGAATCTGGAAGCCCCCCAGATCCCACCCCCCTGTGTTAAAAGTGAGTAAAAACACAGAGCCAGTTTTTGACAAGTCCATTATTCAAAACAAAAAATAAATGTCCCCGAAGTAGATCCAACATCAATTATGATCAACACTGGCCGCCAACCCGAACAGCAACAAAAAAATAAAGGTCCACATCTGACAATGGCTCCCGCCATCTGACAGTTCCACCACTAAATAAACCAAGGAGTGGGGCCACCTGATGATGTCACTGGGTGACCCTGTCCATTTTTTATGTCAATGTCCAGCATTGGGTGCAATCCATTTTTTTGTTGTTTGGGACGACGGCCGGCATTCATGGTCATTGACATTGCATCTACTTCTGGGGGACATTTCATTTTTGCTTTTATTTTGGTTTTCAAATAAAGGACTTGTCAAAAAACGGCTGTGTTTTTATTCACTTTTAACACTTTTGGTGAATGAGTAGCGGTACAATGTACCCCATACTCATTCACATTAGGGGGGCACGATCTGGGGGCCTCCTTGTTAAAGGGGGTTCCAAGATTCCAATAAGACCCCTTCCTGCAGACCCCCACAACCACTGCCCAGGGTTGTAAGGAAGAGGCCCTTGTCCCCTACTCCAAAGCACCCCCCTCACGAAGGCAGGTGGCCTGGTATGGTTCAAGAGGGGAGGCTGCTCACTTGTCCCTCCTCTTTACTGGCCTGCCAGGCTGCATGCTTGGATAAGGGTCTGCTAGCATGGTATGGATTTTGGGGGAATGCCCATACTATTTAAAAGAAAAAAATTGGCATGGGGTTCCCCTCCAAGTCCATACTTTGGGGAGGGACCCCACGCAATTTTTTTTCTTTTTGGCATGGGGTTCCCCTTAAAATTCATACCAGACCCAAATGGGGGGCTCCCACACTGTTTTTGTTCTTAACATTTTCATTGCTAGCAATTCTTTTGTTTACATTCAGCTGTCAGTGAGGAACTCCGCTGACAGCTGATGAGTCACTGGTTGTTAAGGATTCAGCAACTGGCTTAATGGCCTGCTTTTTAACAACCAGCTAAACTGCTAATAGCCAGCAAAACCCCAGCACACAAAAAGGAAAAATGCTGGAAAAAAACATTAATATTGAAGTTTTTCCAGCATCTTTATCAGCTCCTAGTGTGCATGGCACCTAATTAATGTGGAATATATGTTCCTTGCTAAAGAACTTTATTTTTTTATCAAGTTGTCATAGGGAAAGTTCCACTGTAAAGTATATGTAAAGCTAAAACTAATTTTTTCACTTTATCAAAAGGATAGAGTAAGGTTAAATTCCCTCAGGTTCCCATCAGGTTAAGGGTATTTGTTACTTCCTGTGTGCCACTAAGGAAAATTCCCTTTACTAAAGACTCAACAAGACATGAGAGGAAATCTCTCCAAAGTGAACAGCATTGCTATCTTAAGCTGGCCATACACTAGTAAATTTTTGAACGAACTTTTGCACAAGCATTTTTACGAAAATTCATTAAACATTATCAAATTCTGTTCAAAGTACTTCAAAATTCTGTTTACATTTAACATTCAATTTCAGAATCAATGGACTTTACCAAATGAAAACCACATACACTGTTAAAAATTCCTTCATGAGATAAAAATGTCCACTGCTACTTTTTCTCCTTGGTTTGACCCCACTAATGATTAGAAACGAATGTTCTTTAAATAAAAATTTTCTAAATTCTACTAGTGTATAGCCAGCTTTACTCCATTGGAAGATTTTTAGGCTGGCCATACATGTTCAATTTTCCTTTAGATTTGCCTTACACTAGTAGTGCAAGGGCTTGTCTAATTGGATACAATTGAAAGTTGTTTAGCTTTGACCTCATAATTGTACAAGATGCATGAACCCGTATGGCCAGCCTTACACACATCTTGCTGTAGTAGTAACTCTAAGGCCTCATGCACATAGGACGTTTTTGGACATTTTTACAGCTGCTGTTTTTGTTCAGACTTTTTTTATACAGTCAATAAACTCCCCAGCTTGTGATCCTGTGTCCATGCACATAGGATGTTATCAACTGTTTTGGGCAGGGCAGGCGTTTTTGAGCTGTAAAAAAAACCCCAAAGCTAGTTGGTTCTGAGAGGAGTTTTTCAGCTGTAAAAATGCTCAAATGCTGGAAAACGCTGGAAAATGCGGCTCACCAGCGTCTTTGGACATTTTGATCAAAAAAAAAAAAATGCTAAAGCTCAAAAACACGTAAATACGCTCAAAAACGCTACTGGCATTTTTATAACGTTTTTTAAATGTCCTGTGTGCATGAGGCCTAAAATTTAGTTTTTTTTCCCCCTTACGTTCTATTTTGGTGACAATGTTCATCAAATCAGATGTAGGGGGTGAATCTCAGACACAGACAACAATAAAAACGTGATAAAGGACCTAGCCCAGTCTTTCTCAACCAATATCCCTTCTGAGGTTGACAAAGGTACCTTGAGCAGTGAACAATGGTGACTTGATCTCCTACCTACAGTGCATCCGGAAAGTACTCACAGCGCTTCACTTTTTTTTGTTATGTTACAGCCTTATTCCAAAATGGAATAAATTAATTATTTTCCTCAAAATTCTACAAACAATACCCTATAATGACAACATGAAAGAAGTTTGCAAATTTATTAAAAATAAAAAATGAAAAAAATCCCATGTACATAAGTATTCACATCCTTTGCTCAATACTTTGTTGAACCACCTTTGGCACCAATTACAGCCTCAAGTATTTTTGAGTATGATGCTACAAGCTTGGCACATTTATTTTTGGGCAGTTTCTGCCATTTTTCTTTGCAGAACCTCTCAAGCCCCATCAGGTTGGATGGGGAGTATCTGTGCACAACCATTTTCAGATCTCTCCAGAGATGTTCAATCAGGTTCAAGTCTGGGCTCTGGCTGGGCCACTCAAGGACATTCAAAGAGTTGTCAATAGCCACTCCTTTTTTATCTTGGCTGTGTGCTTAGGGTCGTTGTCCTGTTGGAATATTAACCTTAGCCCCAGTCTGAGGTCCAGACTGCTCTGGAGCAGGTTTTCATCAAAGATGTCTCTGTACATTGCGGCATTCATCTTTTCGTCAATCCTGACTAGTCTCCCAATTCTTGCCACTGAAAAACATCCCCACAGCATGATGCTGCCACCACCATGCTTCACTGTAGGGATGGTATTGGCCAGATGATGAGCGGTGCCTAGTTCCCTCCAGACATTAGGGCTTGCCATTCAAGCCAAAGAGTTTAATCTTTCTTTCATCAGACCACAAAATATTGTTTCTTGTGGTCAGAGTCCTTCAGGTGCTTTTTGGCAAACTCCAGGCAGGCTGCCATGTGCCCTTTACTAAGGAGTGGCTTCTGTCTGACCACTCTACCATACAGGCCTGATTGGTGGAGTGCTGCGGATATGACTGTTCTTCTGAATGTTCTCCTCTCTCCACAATGCTGGAGCTTTGTCAGAGTGGCCATTGGGTTCTTGGTCACCTCCTTGACTAAGGCCCTTCTCCCCCGATCACTCAGTTTGGCCAGGCAGCCCGCTCTTGGGAGACTTTTCCTGATTCCAAACTTCTTTCATTTACGGATGATGGAGGCCACTGTGTTCATTGGGACCTTTAATGCTGCAGAAATTTTTGTGTACCCTTCCCCAGATCTGTGCCTCAATACAATCCTGTCTCGGAGGTCTACAGACAATTACTTGGACTTCAAGGCTTAATTTGTGCTCTGACATGCCCTGATGACTGTGGGACCTTATATAGACAGGGGTGTGCCTTTCCAAATTATGGAAACAGGATGCACCTGAGCTCAATTTTGAGTGTCATGGCAAAGACTACGAATACATGTGATTTTTTTAGTTTTTTTTATTAACCACTTCCCGCCCGGCCTATTGACAAATGATGGCCAGGCGGTGGCTTCTTTATCCTGAATGGGCGTCTATTGACGTCCTCAGGATAATCCACGATCACGCGCCCATGGGACGTGCATCGCAGCTTCCATCGGAAGCTCTTGACCACGTGATCACGATGTAAACAGGAAGAGCCATTTATCGGTGGCTCTCCTGATGGGGGGTTTGCACTGGATGTTTATCAGTCCAGCTCCCCCCTCGGATCGCCACACTGGACCACCAGGGAGCCCGCCCAGGGGCCACCAAGGAGAGCCCATCCACAGACCACCAGGCAGCCAACCCTAGACCAACAGGGAGATGATCAGGGAGCCCACACTGGACCACCAGGTAAGGGGCATAATGCCCAACGTGGCTGGCACTCAGTGTCAATTTCAGATGCCACCCTAGACCGCCAGGGAATGGACACCTTACAGTGCCGCCTATCAGTGCCCACCAGTGCCACCTATCAGTGCCCATCAGTACCACCTATCAGTGCTCAGTGCCACCTATCAGTGCCGCCTATGAGTGCCCGTCAGTGCAGCTTATCAGTGTCCATCAGTGCTGCATATCAGTGCCACCTATCATTGCCTGTCAGTGCTGCTTATCAGTGCCGCCTATCAGTGCCCATCAGTGCTGCATATATGTGCCTCATCAGCAGTGCCCGTCACTGCCACCACATCAGTGCCGCTTCATCAGTGCCGACTTATTTACAACGTTTTGTGACAGAAACAAAGAAAAACTTTTTATTTTTTCAAAATTTTCGGTATTTTTTTATTTGCAGCACAAAAAATAAAAACCGCAGTGGTGATCAAATACCACCAAAAGAAATCTCTATTTGTGGGAACAAAATAATAAAAATTTTGTTTGGGTACAATGTCGCACGACCGCGCAACTGTCATTCAAAATGCGACAGCGCTGAAAGCTGAAAATTGGTCTGGGTGGGAAGTGTTGTAAGTGCCTGGTATTGAAGTGGTTAATAAAGTTGCAAAAATTTCAAACAAACTTCTTTGACGTTGTCATTATGGGGTATTTTTTGTAGAATTTTAAGGAAAATAGAGAATTTACTCAATTTTGAAATAGGGCTGTAACATAACAAAATTTACTACAAAGTAAAAATAAAAACCTGCAATACAATAGCATAATGAGCTAGTATGAACCGCATACTAGCTCATTATGAAATTATCACCTTGAAACGAAGATCCGACCGGGCTGCTTTGTCCCCTCTGTGGGAGCGGACATCTTCCCTTGGATCTTGCTTCTGGGTATGCGGCTCCAGCGCTGTGACTGGCCGGAGCCGCGAGACGTCACTCCCGCGCATGCACGCGGGACTCGTCTTTCCGGCAAGGTCCGGAACTATTGCCGGGACATACACAGTGCATGCGCTGTAACGCCGCAGCGGATTAGAGAGGGAATATCTTCTAAACCGCACAGCCTTATTATAGGCTTACCTGTAGGTAAAAGTAAACAAAATGTGTAGACAACCGCTTTAAAAATGTTGCTGTACAGAGCAGGACAGTGTAAAAAATGATTCGCCACGGGAGTCAAATATGATAGGTATGACATATTAGTTATTTTCATATTTAAAATGTCCTACAATTAAAAATGTAATTGAGAGGAGAAAGGAGGCTACGGGGACTTGTCTGGCTGTGTGGAGAATCGGGTCAATAAATCTTTTTTTTCCCCTTAGAGAAAGCAAGCAATTAACCCTTACAGTGCCGGCACAGCTCCACTGCAGGGAATATTTTATTAGTGGCTTGTATTTGGGCTTTAATTTTGGTGGTTGCATTCACTTTCTTTTTCTTAGGGCTTTTTTTTATTTTTTGCTCTATTTTCACCGGATGATCTGGCCACTAGCATATTCCCTGCCTTTAAGCCCAGTACACACGGGCCGGATATCGGGCCACATCAGCCGGTTCAATAGAAATTTTGCTGGATAGCTTGGTCTGCTATAGGAAATTGAAAAATAACAGATTTACTAGCTGGATCACCAGATGATAAAAGCCCCCCCAAAAAAGAAAACTAATGTAACCACCACAACTAATAATTAGCATAATAAAGCTGCAAAACAATTACTTTTTTTTTTTTTAGTTTAATACTGCCTTAAAGTATAAATAGAGGCAAAACTTTATTTTTAGTTTTGGATAGAGTGGAGAGGGATTAGAACCCCTGTCACTTTTTACTGCTGTCTGTGCCCCCATTAAGGAGATTCACCCTCTCAATCTGTCCCATTTATCATTATCATTGAAAGTGAAAGTAAAAGAAAACCCAAAATTTTGGGTTGTCCCCAAAAAAGTAATAGAGGGGAAATCTTCCAATAGATACACTAGTTCTGGTGATCTTGGGGCCACCAAGGAATTTACTTAATTTGTAGGGATTTCCTCTCACTTCCTGTTTGGCTATGGGGCAGGAAGTGAAGGGAAATCTTCACAATGGGACACAGATGGCGAAAAAAAAATGTAACAGGGGTTATAACCCTCCCTTACTCTACCCAAAATGAAAAAAAAAAAACTGTTGTCTATATTTCTACTTTAAAGCAGTTGTCTACCCAAAAAAAATAAAAAACTGTAAGGCAAAGGTATAATGAGCTAGTATGCACTGAATACTAACTCATTATGAAATACTCACCTCAGAACGAAACTCCCGCAGGGCAGCCTGGTCCCTGCAGAGGGAGCGGACATCTTCGTTGTGTGGCTTCTTCTGGATTCGCAGCTCCGGACGCTGTGAGTGGCTGGAGCCGCGAGACGTCACTCCCGCACATGCACGGGAGCCCGTCTTTCCGGCGGACTTTCCGGCAGGGTCCGGCGCTTGCACCGTGACGTCAGTGGCTGCATTGCAAGTGGAATATCTCCTAAACAGTGCAGGTTTAGGAGATATTCATTTTACCTACAGGTAAGCCTTATTATAGGCTTACCTGTAGGTAAAAATAACTTTAGGGGGTAGACAACCCTTTAACCACTTCCCGCCCGGCGCATTGACAAATGACGTCCGGGCGGGTGTTTCACTATCCTGACTGGACGTCTATTGATGTCCTCAGGATCATCCGCGATCGCACGCCCCTGGGGGCGCGCATCGCGGCGATCGGTGGTGTCGTGGGTCAGTCTGACCCACCGCATTACCAACCGAGGTAAAAGGCTTTGATCTGAAGCCTTTTACCATGTGATCAGCTGTGACCAATCACGGCTGATCACAGTGTAAATAGGAAGAGCCGTTTATCGGCTTTTCCTCTGCCCACCACTTCCACCTATAAGTGCCCACCTGTGCCACCTATCAGTGCCCGCCTGTGCCACCTAAAAGTGCCCACCTGTGCCACCTAAAAGTGCCCCCTATCAGTGCCCATCAGTGCCCAGTGCCACTTATCAGTGCCGCCTAGGAGTGTCCATCAGTGCCGCATATCAGTGCCACGTATCAGTGCCCATCAGTGTTGCTTGTCAGTGCCGCCCATCAGTGCTGCATATTTGCCCCATCATCAGTGCAACCTTATCACCTCATCAGTGCCAATCTGTACTGCCTCATCAGTGCCCGTCAGTGTAGCCTCATCAGTGCCCAAAAGTGTAGCCACATCAGTGCCCATCAGTGAAGGAGAAAATGTACTTTATACAAATTTTTGTGACAAACAAAGAAAAATGTTTTTTTTTTTCAAAATTTTCGGTCTTTTTTTTGTTATAGCGCAAAAAATAAAAACCGCAGGGGGGATCAAATACCACCAAAAGAAAGCTCTATTTGTGGGAACAAAATGATAAAAATTTTGTTTGGGTACAACGTCACACGACCGCGCAATTCTCATTCGAATCGCAACAGCACTGAAAGCTGGAAATTGGTCTGGGCAGGAAGTGTTCTAAGTGCCCAGTATTGAAGTGGTTAAAGTGTAACTGAACCTAAAAGAAATTCTGACAGGTAGGATTGTTATGAAGAAGACTGTGTTGATCTCTTCTATCATAACTGATTCTCCCAGTCTGACAGCATTAATATACTCTGAGCTGCGCATGCCCATTTGCAAAGAAAATGCAGAGTTTTATTCCGTCCATCAAATAAACCCTATAGATGGTGGACTTTTCCAACTGGAGAGAGTCAGAAAAGTTTGTATTATTTCTTTAGCAATATAATAATCAATCAATCACTGCTTTTTTTCCTTTTGTCTCCACTAACAAAATGTGTTGTGTTTTAGCACTCCGGTTGTTGGATCCATATATGCCATACAAATCGGAGACTCGTAATAGATTGTTTCATGTATTGTGTGATTTACGTTTCATCTGTCTGTTTCAGCCAAGTCAAAGTTCTAGACAGAGAAGATGAATATTACAAACTGTTATCAACCGCTGACTCAATTCCTGAGGAGGATCTATCTGTTTGCTCTCCTTTGGCACAGCAAGAAATGTTTTTTGCCTCTAGCTAAACCTCTGTTCTCTAATCCACACTATTTTGGAACTGGTAAGAATATGTGATATTTATTGCAGGGATAATCACGTTTTCTGTAAAGATCACAGGAGGCTTGGACAGGTTGGCCCCTATATAATGTATACATACTGTATGTTTACTACAATACAATATTGATGATTTATCAATTAAGTAGAAGTTGTTCAATTAGCAAAGTAAGGCTTGCTACACACTGCTTCTTGTAGATTAAAGGGAATAGCCAAATATTTAAAATATGCACAGTTTAGTGTAGATATAAAATATGATCTGCATCCTGAGTGAATCAATTGATTCTCCAATCCACAATAAAGCGTGGATGAAGAAATCACTCCTGACAGCTAATGTATTCAGTAGTCAGTGGGGCCTGCGTTCACTGAACACCTGAACAGTGGCTGCATCTGATAGGATGCCACCACTGTTAGGCCAAAAATTTTCCACCCGGCTCCTTTGACAAAAGTAAATTGAACACTTGACTTTTGTGAAGCCAAGCCGACGGGTCCCAAAGCTGGAATTTTGTCCACTTTAGCAGGAATTTGCCAAAATCCAAGCAGTGTATGGCTAACTTTAGCTTACACTATTTTATTTTACTGGAATACAATTTCATTTTAACCGGTTCCCGACCAACTCGCGTACATTTACTGCTGCAGGGTGGCAGCGTTCTGCGAATCGCTGTCTTTAAACAGCTGCTCGCACACGCGCGGCTAGCGGGCGGGGAGCACGCCCATGGCGGCGCGCTCTCATGCCCGCCACACTCTGCAGGAGTGTGCCCATGGCTCAGGCGGACCCAATGTCTGCCGGCGAGCCGCTGTTGCTTACTACCGAAGAAAAGCGGGGAAGCGCCGATGTAAACACTGCGGTTCCCCATGCTGTCTGGCAGCATCTACAGTCAGGCCCATAAATATTGGGACATCGACACAATTCTAATCATTTTGGCTCTATACACCACCACAATGGATTTGAAATGAAACTAACAAGATGTGCTTTAACTGCAGACTTTCAGCTTTAATTTGAGGGTATTTACATGCAAATCAGGTGAACGGTGTAGGAATTACAACAGTTTGTATATGTGCCTCCCACTTTTTAAGGGACCAAAAGTAATGGGACAATTGGCTAATCAGCTCTTCCATGGTCAGGTGTGTGTTATTCCCTAATTATCCCATTTACAAGGAGCAGATAAAAGGTCCAGAGTTTGTTTCAAGTGTGCTATTTGCATTTGGAATCTGTTGCTGTCAACTCTCAATATGAGATCAAAAGAGCTGTCACTATCAGTGAAGCAAGCCATCATTAGGCTGAAAAAAACAAAACAAACCCATCAGAGAGATAGCAAAAATCATTAGGTGTGGCCAAATCAACTGTTTGCAGTTGCAGTTAAAGCACATCTTATTTGTTTCATTTCAAATCCAATATGGTGGTGTATAGAGCCAAAAAGATTTGAATTGTGTCAGTGTCCCAATATTTATGGACCTGACTGTAAGAGATCTACTGATCCCTGTCACTGGGATCAGTTAGATCTCTTATGCCCCTGACAGCCGAGCCCCCTCACAGTTAGAACACGCCTAGGGAACACAGTTAACCCCTAGAGCGCCCCCCAGGTTAACCCCTTCACTGCCAATGATATTTATACAGTAATCAGTGGATATTTAAATTTCTGATCGCTGTATAAATGTCATTGGTCCCAAAAAAGTGTCAAAAATGTCCGACATGTTCGCTGCAATATCGCAGATCGCCGCCATTACCAGTAAAACAAAAAAAAATTGTAAAAACGCCAGATAGGAATTCTCATAGTTTGTAAACGCGGCAACTTTTGCGCAAACCAATCAATAAACGCGTTTTTTTTTTTACCAAAAATATGAGGAAGAATATAAATTGGCCAAAACCGATGAATACATTTTTTTTATATATTTTTTTGGATTTGTATTTTAATAAAAAGTAAGAAATATTGTTTTTTTTTTTTTGCAAAATTGACGCTCTTTTTTTGTTTATAGTGGTGATCAGCAATGACGCAGAGGTAATCAAATGCCACCAAAAGAAAGCTCTATTTGTGGGGGAAAAAAGGACATACATTTTGTTTTGGTACAACGTCGCACACCCGCGCAATTGTCAGTTAAAGCGACGCAGTGCTGAATCGCAAAAAGTGCTCTGGTCCTAACATGGGAAAGTGGTTAATAGCACCACACATAGAGCTTTAAAGTGGATGTAAACCCGGAAAAAAAAAATTAACACTTCTGCCTGGTAGCATAGAGGATGTCATGTCATCTGTGCCCAGTCTTGCTACGAAGAGTTAATCCAGCTCTGAGCAATCCTATTATCTTTTTTCAGTAAGAAAAAAAACAACACAGATAAATAGGTGCCGGTTTCTTCCCCGTGCTGTGAGTGATAGGTAATTTCCTTATCTAATGCACGCAGACAAAGCTTCGCCCGCCCCCCTTCTTCTCCAGCTATCCCAGGATTGGCTGCTCCACACCTCAGCATGATTGGGCTTGTTGAAGTCACGCGGTGCCTTTCCTGAGTTATGACATGATGCTTCTCAAAACTCAGGAATAGGAAATTAGGAGAATTTAGAGGTGAGAGGGGAGTCTTGTGACATCACAACTCCACCCACCGAGCTCCAGCAAAGAAACCCACCCACTGATTCCAGAGATTTGTGGGGTTGCTACTGCTGAAGGAGGTGACATTTGCAAGCTAGGGATACATACAGGAGGCTTGCATATATATATATATATATACATTAATACTGTACCATTAGTTTATACTGGGTGGAGAGTGGTGGGTTTACATCCACTTTAATATATTGCATCAGAATTCATCTGTAACTTAGATATGTAGGGGTTGAGAGGCTGATTTAGTACAGGAGTTGGGAATCTTCACTTAGCTTAGTCAATGAGATGAAGCTGCCTTCAATTTAATCATCTAACCATGTGCAAGCAAAAATCCTGTTCTTTTAACCCTGCTCGTTTAGATGTGCAGGCAGTGGTAAAAGCAGGCAATTGTGCTGCAGTTGAGCCGCTGTTCTTTCCCCTCGCGACCGCTCATCGCTCATTGTGGGCTCCTCGAAAGTTAACCCCCCTGTTGCATTTGGCAGGCAGTAATCCCCTAAATAAGACACACTCAAGTTAATAGGATCACGGCGCAACCGCTCAGCAACCATGTGCAATGATGGTGCTGCCTTTTGAAGGGTAAAACAAGGAGGTGAGGATGAGGATCACTTTTCAGAGGGGTGCAGGTCGTTTGGCAGAGGGGCGGCATCATACAAGTGATGGGATTATAAGCTGCGCATGTCGTGCAGGCTGTATACGCTGTAACAAAATAGCTAGCATACACAGGAAAGGGTATATTTGATAGAAGAGACATGGAAAGTCTTTTCTGACAAAAACACCCTGCCTTCTAATTTTTTTTAAATTTTCTGCTTTAAACACAGCTGCAGTGTTGACCACCCCATCTAAGAACTGGTAATCAGCAATATATAACATTTTTGTTTTTGGGTTTCGATACATTTTAACCACAGGTTCACCCCCCTTCATGACCAGGCCATTTTTTGCAATACAGCACTGCGCTGCTTTAACTGACAATTGCGCGGTCGTGTTCCCACAAATAGAGCTTTCTTTTCGTGGCATTTGATCACCTCTGTGGTTTTTATTTTTTGCGCTATAAACAAAAAAAGATTATAAAACATATCCAATAATAAAATGTAAAAAATCAAATTTCTTCATCAATTTAGGCCCATATGTATTCTGCTACATATTTTTGGTAAAATTCCCAATAAGCGTATACTGATTGGTTTGCGCAAAAGTTATCGCTACAAACTATGGAATATATTTATGGAATTTTTTTTTTTTTTTACTAGTAAAACCCATCATCCTCCTTGCCCTTAGATTCCTCAAAACTATCTCCTCTGTACTGAAGTAATCTTCTAGTATTTACACTATATTATGAGGCTGTCCTAAGTCAACTCAAGTCCTGAGGTGTTTTCTGTATTCCCAACAATCTTCAAAAACCATTTGGTTGAGGAAACAAGCAAATGTGGCAGTTTGCAATTCCAGCATTCCAAAAATATGTAACTGTTTTTTGAAACCATTAAAACTATTTAGTTCCGTTTTATGATTTACTGCTGGGGCTCTGGGCTTCAGCAAAATGGCAGCCTCCAGCAAGAAGAAACAAACAATGCTGGAGACAATTTATAGCAGACACTAATTTTGGTAGCATAATTATTAATGTGGAATGTATTTTGCCTCTAAGCAAACCACATTCTGACAGGCTCCCCATTTTCCTTGGTAAAGAACATTATTTGTTATCAAGTTGTTATGGGTAAAGTTCCGCTTTAAGCTGCCTATACACAGGGTAAATTTCGACCAGTTCCTCATGAACTGGGCGAAAGCTGCAATGTTGGCCATCCCATCTAAGAACTGGTAAGCAGCAATATATTACATTTTTGTTTGTGCAAACCCCATCCTCTGTCTTGCCCTTAGATTCCTCAAAGCAGCTATCTCCTCTGAATTGGAGCAATTTTCTAGTATTTACACTACATTATGAGGCTGTCCTGAGTCAACTCAAGTTCTGAGGTGTTTTCTGTATTCCCAACAATCTTCTAAAACCATTTGGTTGAGGAAACAAGCGAATGTGGCAGTTAGCAATCCCAGCATTCCAAAAATGTAACCGTTTTTTGAAACCCTGAAAACGATAGGCTTAGTTCCGTTTTATGATTTACTGCTGGGGCTCTGGGCTTCAGCAAAATGGCAGCCTCCAGCAAGAAGAAACAAACAATGCTGGAGGCAATTTACAGCAGGCACTAATTTTGGTAGCATAATTATTAATGTGGAATGTATTTTGCCTCTAAGCAAACCACATTCTGACAGGCTCCCCATTTTCCTTGGTAAAGAACATTGTTACGGGTAAAGTTCCGCTTTAAGCTGCCTATACAAAGGGCAAATTTAAACCGGTTCATCATGAACTGGGCAAAAGCTGCAGTGTTGGCCATCCCATCTAAAAACTGGTAAGCAGCAATATATTACATTTTTGTTTGTGCAAACCCCATCCTCTGTCTTGCCCTTAGATTCCTCAAAGCAGCTATCTCCTCTGAACTGGAGTAATCTTCTAGTATTTGCACTATATTATGAGGCTGTCCTAAGTCAACTCAAGTCCTGAGGTCTTTTCTGTATTCCCAACAATCTTCAAAAACCTGCCCTGCAGCAGTGGCTGGATCAAGAGATCAAAGTGTCCTCTATGTCAAGAATCTTTCTTTTCTCTCTCCCTTTCCCTGTTCTTTTATCCTCGTCCGTGTGCCCCATTCATGATCTTCTGATAAACACAGCCAGCAACAGGTCTCGAGATTTCAGCCTCAGTTTCCTGCCTCTCTTGTTACATGGCTCTACGTGTACCAAATATACAGAAGGTTTGCAGATAACTTTAAACTTGCGGATCTGAGTGATTAAACCACATTCTGACAGTCTCCTCATCAAACAAGGTGATTGCCAACAAGCGGTTAAAACGCTTAGCCGCAAAATATTGAAAGCACCCATGTAGTTTAGCCCTAAATCTGTGTTTATGATGCAGCTTCGGCTTCGGTTTTATTAAAAAGTAATCACATCCAGACAATCTGAGTGTGGCATAAACAAGATGTCTCACTTTACTCCTCCACAATAGCGTTGAAAAATATTTATTGAAGCCACATTGAGGCTGAAATCTAAACTACTGAGGCAGCATTATTCCAAGAGGCCTTTTATTAACTGAAATAGGGAAAGTTTGCTTCTACAGGATTGTTTTCATGCTAAAAAATATATATACTGTTGTAGCACAAGTAGCCAACCAAAGGCCATACTTAACGGGTGGGATTACGAGTACGAATCAAATAACATATGGTTTGTGGATCATAATATGAAGTCTACAACCTGACATAATATGCCACCTGCCAGACAAGGGATAGAATGAAATCCAGGTGTAGCTCAGATGTATTTCTCATGAATCACAGCTGGTAAAGCTGTTTGCAGCAAGAGATGAAAGTCCTGTGTATAGCCTAGGACTGGATCTGTTGTGGTCCCAACTGCAGTGAGACCTACAACAGAGGTATTTGCTACTCATACATCGGCTCCTTGAGCTGGCTATACACAAGGCACATTTCAACCAGTTCCTCATGAAGTCAAAAGTCAAGGCAATGGATGGCCCTGACAGAACCCTCCCATCCGACACCCTTCAATTGGAAATTTAAAGGAGTCGATCTGAAAATTGTCAACCTGTCATCCAATAAGGTGCAGCCACTGTTTGGGTATCATGACAGTTGCAGTTGAGGGTTGTCAAAATACAATAAAGGCAGTCACCGGGTTACAAACAAGACAAGTTCTGTAGGTTTGTGCTTAACCACGTAACGCAAATCACCGTGTATAAACAGCGGCAGCTGTAAATGGATGTATCAGGGTATAGCCTGCAAATGCAGGCTATACCCCGGTACTGTTTTTTAGAGCAGGCGGCCGGCTATCCGGTGATAACGGCCAATCCAGCTCAGGAGCCGCTCGGTCGTTATCCCAGGCAGCAGGAAGGGACATGCCGCCTCCCGCCACCGTCTGCCGCTCTTCTCCAGCCTCCTATCCCACCGGGAGACCGAAGTTCTGTTCCACGCGTCCACCGGTTGTGTGGAGCCCCTGTAGAAGCCGAAATCGGCTTCGATCAGGACTCTTCATGCATTTCCGGAAGCAATGTGATGACGTCACTTCAGGATTTCTCGGCGGCCAACGGCGCTGGTTTTAAAAAAATGACAGTATTCAGAATCGCCGTTTTTGGCGATCTGAATACTGTTAAGTGCAAAGGAGGGATGGGGGGGTCTTTTAGACCCTCGATCTCTCCATAAAGAGTACCTGTCACCATATATTACTATCACAAGGGATGTTTACATTCCTTGTGATAGCAATAAAAGTGATCAGATTTTTTTTTAAAGGAACAGTATTAAAAAAATAAATAAATAAATTTAAAAAAAATCATTTTAAAGAGCCACCGTCCACTGAAAACGGTGTTCAAACACATATGTGAGGTATCGCCGCGATCGCCAGAGTGTGAGCAATAATTCTAGCAAAAGACATCCTCTGCACCTCTAAACTGGTAAGCAATAGAAGTTTTTAAAGCGTCGCCTATTGAGATTTTTAGGCACCGGAGTTTGTCACCATTCTGCAAGTGTGCGCAATTTTCAACAGTATCATGTATGGTATCTATTTACTCAGCGTAACATCCTCTTTCACAATATACAAAAAAAAGGGCTAACTTTACTGTTGTCTTATTTTTTAACTCAAAAAAGTGAATTTTTTTTTTTTTTTTTTTAATCGTGTTTGAAAGACAAAAAGTATTGCAACGATCGCCATTTTATTCTATAGGGTGTTTGAAAAAAATATATAATGTTTGGGGGTTCTAAGTAATTTTCTAGCAAAAAAAAATGATTTTAACTTGTAAACAACAAGTGTAAAAAAGGGCTCTGGGCCTTAAGTAGTTAAAGTGGTTGTAAAGTCAGAAGGTTTTTTTTTATCTTAATGCATTGTATGCATTATGATCAAAGACCTTCAGTGTGCAGTTGGCCCCCTCAGCCCCCTAATACTTGCCTGAGCCCCATCTCGATCCAGCGATGTTGATGGAGAGTCTCGGCTGCTCAGGACACTCCCTCCTCATTGGCTGAGACAGCAGCACGGCACCATTGGCTCCTGCTGCTGTCAATCAAAGTCAGTGAGCAAATGAGGAGATGGACTAGCTCAATAAAAACATGATCACTAATCCTCAAAAATATCAAGACAGCAAGAAACAGAAAAGGAAAGGTGTTTGAGGGACCATTTACTCCTTTGTGATGCAATAATACCATAGTATTGCATACGTTAAAGTGGCTGTAAACCATATGACATACGTTAAAGTGGCTGTAAACCTTATTTTTTAAAATTGCAATAATAAACATGTTATGCTTACCTGCCCTGTGCAATACTATGGTATTACACAGAGCGGTCCCTTATCTCCTCTTTTCCGTTGTCCGCCCTTCTCTTACTTGAATGCCCCATAGCAAGCCATGTGCTGAGGGGGCACCTGAGCAGAGCTTTATGTGTCTATAGACACACACAGAGTGGCTTGGCCGCACCTCCCGATCCCTCCTCACAGGATTTGATTGACAGCATAAAGAGCCTATAGCTCCCAGTGTGTCCTGTGGGAAGAGGAGGAGAGAGCAGTGCTGCTGCATACGAGACAGCACTGGATTGAGAGAGAAAGAAGTAGTAAGGTATGTAAGAAAACCTTTTGCATTTAGAATAACATTAGTGTTGTGCGCAGTTCCGACACACTTGCGTGCAGTGCACCACAGTGCATGGTAATGCACAACCGCACGGTGCTCTGTATTGCCAGAAATGTATGTCCATTATTTTAGTACAATACCATAATACACCAGGATGCCAAGATCTGAAGCTTGGTTCACACTTGTGCAGTACTTGCGTCAATACATTTTTTTATCGCACGTTGGCATGCATTGACTTAGGGCAGCCTATTGAAATGAATAGGCTGGCAAAGTACCAAAACATCAAGAAAGGCATGCGCCATTTTTGGCAACACTGCAAACTGAATGGCACTGCAAAGTGATGATGCTTGAAACATGCACTTTATTATTGCACATGTTAATTAGCATTACTGCAATGCAGCACAGAGGAAAAGGTTGAATCCAATGTACTCCTCCTCCCCATACAGTAGATGTCGTAGAACCACTAGACATTCTCTATCTTATATACATCATTTCTAAAAACACGCATGGCTGTGTTTGTAAAATGTACCCATTATCAGAGAATAGCATCTTTTTAAATGATATATACTGTATACAATACAGTCTATAAGGTAGATGGGTACCTCTACACCGATATGCATTATTGGGTAGATCTTGACTGTTCTGGATAACTGAGTTGGAATCTGTGTCTAAGTCTGTGTCTTCCACTACGTGATCTTGACTAACAATGCAGATTACAGAACAGGGACGTTCCTGCTGCATAATTTTTGTTCCTGGTTCAGGTTATATTATATGGGCACAAGTAAATTATACTTAGAAGTGTATTTTAAAGTATAGAGGTTTAAAATTGTTTAAAGAGGTTGTAAAGGCTATACATTTTTTTAAATAACAAACATGTTATACTTAGCTGTGTGGTATTGCACAAAGTGGCCTTGAACCTCTTATTGCAGGGTCCCCCACTGGTCCTCATAGGAAACTGCTTCCACTGCTGTCTCTGAGCCTGTGAGAGGGTAGAGGGAGAACTAGCGCTGCTGCAGATGGGCACAGTGCTGGATCAATACCAGACTCATTTGGGAGGTGGGGGGGAACAATTGGTGAACTAGTGTTTTTTACCTTAATGCAGATAATGCATTAAGATAAAATAAAAACCTTTTGGCTTTAGAACCACTTTAAGTTTAAAATATTTGTAAACCCTATCAGCATGGCATCTATTAGAGCAGGTTTCCTGATGATGATAACAGTGAGCCTGTCTGCATAAGGTAGGTAGAAAAGGTAACTTGTAGCCTCCATTGAAAGCCTATGCAACAGGGTGACAACACAAAAGCACAGTTGGGAGATTGTCGTTGTCATCTTATAATAGGAAGTGCCTGAATAACAGCGTTCATGGCAAAATGCCTATGTTGTCTGTTGTTATTCTCAGACCCCATTCAATGCAATGCTGGAGCACCCTGAATATCATAAAGTGGAGTTCCACTCGTTTTTTAGTTTATTAAACTTCAGCAGCTACAAAAAGTGTAACTGCTGACTCTTAGTAAACAGAAACTTACCTGTCTCGTGGTCCAGCGATGCAGCCACCCGGAGCCTCGCTCCTCTCCCCCTCCTCCTGGCGGCACCGTCATTGTACCCGGCTGTGACAGCTTCATAGCCGTGCACGCACTGCGCATGCGCGAGTCGCGCTGCGCTATCCGAGTGGCCTGGCAATCTTCTGGGACTTGTGACGTGTCCCAGAAGATTGCCACTAAGGGGAGAGGAGGGGTCACCTAGGTGGCGAGGTGACGGAAGAAGGAAGTGGGACAGGAAGTACCTGTCAAAAGCAGGTACACACCCCTCCCCCCCCAAAAAAAAATTACATGTAAGGGGACGAGGAGTGCTTAAAGCGGAAGTTCCACTTTTGAGTGGAACTCCGCTTTAAGCTAATACTGACTTTTTGAATGCTGGTATTTAAAGGATAAGTTCACTTTTACAAAAAAAAACTTTTAAAATACACTTTTTTTGCAGGTAAAAAAAATATGCATGCATTATTTTTTTTTGTTATGGACCTGTAAAGCATTGCACCCACGATTAGCAGATGTAATGCCACGTACCACAGTCCTGCAGACTGTTTGTGTATTGTACTTGTCTTCCCATACCTCTAATACGAGTAGGCAGTTACACTTTGACAGAAAGCTCAATAGCCTACCTAGAGTGATCAACAGCGCCCTGGTAGTTCATTGAGAACTAAAAGCCGGCAGCCACAAAGGGAGGCAGGACTTGTAGTTTTCCCATTCACAGAACACTGTGAACTAATGATGCACCCGGGCGGGCAGAGCATTTTTTCTATATTGTAACAATATATCAAAATGGGGACTCAGGGGGGGTGCGGGGGCCAGTGCATTTGTAACATGTTACCTGTTACACCCTGAATATGGATGTAACATATAACATGTTACAGAAGGTGTCACGTATCCTTTAAATGGACAAGGCATGCTCTTACATGAAAGTACTTGGCCATGCAGGAAAGTTGTGCTAGCACTGAGCACCACATTGAGGGATAACTGAATGACAGTACTCTTGACAAAGCTCCTACCCTTGAACCATTCAGTATTTAAAAGTAAAAAGTAATGCTAGAACAAGCTATTGAAGGCACACAGCCAAGGGTCTGTATAACATTCTGATCTTCTTTATAACTGCACAGAATAGGAAGTGATGGTTTTAACGTTTCTTAGTCTTCTGACTCCTCGCAGCATCATGAATTTACCAAAATATAACCAGATGTCGGCATAACAGGGAGATAAAATATGAACAAAAAAATGATGAGCTTTAACAGTTTGTACATTTTGAGACTTGATCCTGATAATGTACAGACTTGATATTTTTGGTTCAAATTGACCTTATCTACTGGCACTGTCTCAGGTGTGCATTTAATGAAAGACGTATGGTGTGTGCTACTGTGTAGTACCTCACTTTTTCTTGACCTTGCTATACATCCCATTCCAAAACCATGTGCATCATTGCAGTCTCCACTCTTCTGGGAAGGTACAGGTGGCAAACTCTACAAGAAATTTTAACACAATGCTGCAATTTTAGATAATGTAGAGTGAACATACAGGTCACATCACATATGATTGATTGCAGTATATTTGTAATGCAAGAGAATCATGGATAGTGTACTGCAGAGATAGGGGTTGATTTACTAAAGGCACATAGACTGTGCACTTTGCAAAGTCGCAGTTGCTCCAGAGCTTAGTAAATGGGGTAAAGCTTCACTTTTCAAAGAGTACCCAATCACGTGCAAGGTAAATAAAAAAAACAGCAGTTTTACGTGCACATAATTGGATGATGTTAGTCAGCAGAGCTTCTGCTCATTTACTAAGCTCTGGAGCAACTGCTCTTGCGAAGTGCAAGATAGCAGATGGGAAATAAGAAAGGGGATAGAATAGATCAGCAGAAGGTAACGGGAAAAGCTTTCCACACACTTTTGGAGTGTGTCTGTGGCCATACTAGAGCCAATTATGAGATCAAGTGATGACTAGAGGACCTGGTTTGCAATTGGTGTTCCAACTCATCCTGAAGGTGTTGAGTGGGGTTGTGATCAGGGCTTATGCAGACCACTCGGGTACCTTCACACAAATCTTATGAGGGCCCTAAATTGTTGCAACCAGTTTGTAAGGCGCCATTGTCTAAAATGTCTTGGTAATGTATGTTGTAGCGTTTACAGCACCCTTCACCAAAAACATTTAGGCCTCATACACATGGGCGTATCTTTAAAAATAAACAAAACGTCGGGCCCGACGTCAAGGAAAAATAATCTGCGTTTTTCGGCGTTAGTGAGCGTCGGCATCAATAGGCGTTTTTTAAAAAAAATCATCCCTCTGCTATTTTTCAACCTAAAAACTTCGGCGTCAAAAAACGCCGGAAAACGCCGGTACAATATTAGTTGGCGTTAGTTGGCGTTTTGCGGCATTGGCGTCAAAAAATGCCAAAAGGTTACAGCCTCAGAACGCGATGGCCGTGGGTTCTACTTTCAGCTCACTAACGCCGACGCCATCTACAGCTCAAAAACGCCGACGTTTTTATCGGGCCATTGACTAACACGGAGAGCTGCAAAAAACGCCGGCGTCAAAAAACGTCCGTGTGTATGAGGCCTTAAGCTTAATAATTTGGGTGAGATGACCACATAGTGTCATTTTCTACATGTGTTCTTTAAATTCAATAATTTTGGCTGTCTGTGGGGACCAAAAGTTGAGGCAAATACTAAACTTATCAGTTTCCTTGCCTGTAGAAGGTTGGAATCATATCTCCCATGCAAATGAGGTTGCACAGTTCGCTGCCTATACGTCTTTTATGTCTCAGTTGCTGAGCATTGTTAATCATTTGATAGGTTCTATTTAAGTGCAATTTATGTAACATTTTTTAAAGCCTTCCTTTCAGAGTGATTTTAATATACTGCTTTTGATCTACTGTTGCCACGTGGAGAATGAAAGCTAAGATGCTTGAAAATTGGCTTTTAGCCAGAGCCATCAAATCACTAAGTAGTTGACTGCACACAAACTAATAGAGAAGTCTGATTTGCAGCATAACAGGTCTCGCCTTCTCAGACAAAAATGAATTGATGTACTGAAAAGAGTTACTTGTAGAGCTCCCAAACTGCAGAGGTTCTGAGGTCGTTATTCAACTTCTGTCAAGGTCATTTTCCCTTTGCTTGAACAAAAATACAATTATGTGAATGTGCTGTGCATTAAATATCTCCAATCAAAGCAACATTTTTTTACAAGACTTATAACTAGATATAAGAAACACTTTGTTCCGTTGTTTCGAGGTACCTGCACCAAAGGTTAAATGTAAATTTTCAAATTGCTGTCTAAATATTTTCATTCAGTAGAATGTTGAGGGGTCCTTTGTTGGATGCATCACACTTTGTCAAGTTGTGATGACTAAATGCAGGCAGGACAGACATTTTTTTACAGAATTTCTTTACAGTGCAATAAAAAACCTAAGTAAAAAACAAAAATCATAAAGTGAAGCGCTCTAAAATACTGTAAATAAAATCCAAAAATATCCAAAATTCATCAATATATATACACACACAGGTAATATATCAATAGTGTAAAATAAACTTGTGTGTGTGTGTGTGTGTGTGTATATATATATATATATTGTGGGAGATTAGCATCTCTCCTCTTGCTGAGCTGCAGCGGCCTCTGCAATCCGGAGGTTGGTTTCCTGCAGAGATGCCTGTTGTGCTGCAGCGGCCTCTGCGACCTGGCGTTTGGTTTCCCACTGAGCTGCATTGGCTTGCCTCAGGGCCTTCACCAATTCCTCCATTTTGGAAAGATGCCCGCATCCTCCACCACGTGTGGGAGATTAGCTTATGTGGATCATCTTTCCTGGGGAAAAAGGCAGCTTGTAGGCAAACTTTCTTAAAAACTGGCTGGTTGCCAGTTTTATTTGGTAAAGGTTGCAAGTCATAAAATAAACAAAAATAGCAAAAACAAAACCTTGCCGTCCGGCACTAAACTAATACAGACAGGATACCTCTCTATACGATCTCGGGCTTGTCCCTGACACCTTCAAACAAACGTAAACCTTTTTCCTTTTGCAGTCCCTATAGCAACCAATAATTCAAGGTTTTAGCTTTCTCAGTGTAAGCATACTGAGTCCCAAGGTGAGCTCCACTGAGATCTCTTCCTGGTTATTTCAAGCAGCTGGAGAGGGATTTGGGTGGACCTGAAACTCTGGGCCGGAACCAGCTCTGCCACAGTGGCTGGCAAAATCCATGTCAGACTCTCACCAGTTCACTCCAAGTGAACACATACGAGGTAACAAATATCGCCCGTCCACTATCGCACCTCGCATAACGTCACATACCACCCCCCCTGCTCAAGTCCCTGCAGCTGAGCAACTGTTACGCCTATACAGTGGACCCGGGAAAGGGCATCTGCATTGTTTTGTAGCTTTCCCAGCCTATGTTCCACTGTGAATTTATAGGGCTGTAGGGCCAAAAACCACCTTGTCACCCGACTATTCTTTTCTCTGTTGTCGCACATCCACTTCAGGGGGGCATGGTCGGTGACAAGCCTAAACAGCCTGCCCAATAGATAATACTTTAGGCTCTCCAAGGCCCATTTAATCACAAGACACTCCTTCTCGACTATGGCATAATTTTTCTCGTGCCGGTTCAGCTTCCGCCTTAGGTACACAACCGGGTGCTCCTCCCCGGCTCTGATTTGGGACAGTACCGCCCCTAGACCCACATCAGAGGTGTCCGTCTGCACCACAAATTCTTTGGTGAAGTCCAGGGTCACAAGCACCGGTTGTACACACAGAGCTTGCTTTAGCTTCTGAAATGCCTTCTCGGCTTCCGGGCTCCACTTCACCATAACCGACCCTCTGCCCCTCATCAGGTCCGACAGGTAATGATAAAGTCTGGTATGGAGCGCCTATAGTACCCCATGATCCCCAGGAATGCACGCACCTGCTTTTTAGTTCAGGGTTTGGGCCACTTCTGGATTGCCTCTAGTTTCTTGATCCGTGGTTTAACGAGTCCCAGCCCAATAATGTGGTGAGGGTATTTGGCCTCCTCGAGACCGATGGCACACTTTTTGGGGTTGACTGTGAGCCCTGCTTTCCTGAAGGAATCTACAACCGCTTGCACTCAGGGCAAATGGGATTCCCAATCAGGACTGTGGATGACCACATCATCCAAGTAGGCGGCTGCATAGGGTTGATGTGGCCTCAACGTCTTGTCCATCATCTTCTGGAATGATGCAGGAGCCCCATGCAGACCAAACAGCATTTGTTTGTACTGGAAGGACCCCTCGGGAGTAGAAAAGGCCATTTTGTCCTTGGCTGACTCTGCTAGGGGTATCTGCCAGTAGCCCTTAGTTAAGTTCAGGGTTGTTATGTACTGGGCCTCTCCCAAACGATCCACAAGTTTGTCGACCTGAGGCATTGGGTGATTATGTCATGTTGAATCACTGTGGTCAGTCCGGGCAAAGTGGAGAAAAAGTCTCTATTTTTGTTCACAATCTCTTTAATGTCCTGTTGTTGGGCTACTGACAAGGATTTCATCAGGGGGACGTCCGGTGTCATTGGTACCCTATCTTTTTGAGGAGGCGGTATGGCCAGCAAAGCCTCTCTGTCCTTCCATGGTTTTAAGAGGTTAACATGATAGATTTGTTTGAGCTTCCTTTTCCCCGGCTGGTAAACTTTGTAGTTTACTTCCCCTACTCTTTCCTTAATCAAAAAGGGACCCTGCCACTATGCGAGGAGACCAGCACAAATACTCTATTCCCGAGGTTGAAAGTTTAGGTCTTAGCACCCCGATTATAAACCTTTCTCTGAGCCTCCTGGGCTCGCTCCATATGATCTCGTACCAGGGGCAGGACCGCTGCGATTTGATCCTGCTTCAAGGAAATATGCTCGATGATGCTCCTTTGAGGGGTGACCTCTCCTTCCCATGTCTCTTTGGCGACATCTAACAATCCCCGGGGATGTCTACCATACAACAGTTCAAATGGGGAGTACCCTGTAGATGCCTGCGGAACCTCTTGTATTGCAAACATGAGATACGGCAGCAACATATCCCAATCTCTCCCATCTTTTCCCCTACCCTTTTCAACATGCTTTTGAGCGTTTTATTAAACCATTCCACAAGTCCATCCGTTTGGGGGTGGTAGACCGAAGTACGGAGATGGGAGATTTTATACAACAATTCCTTGGTTACACAGGACATAAACGGGGTGCCCTGATCCGTTAACACTTCTTTAGGGATCCCCACCTGACTAAATACCTGGACCAACTCATTGGTGTCATGAATCCGCAGTAACATTTCATGTCCTATCTGTCTGCTTACCTCTCTGCTTGTGGTCAGCTTGAGACTGTGCACCTCTCACCTGTGTGATAAGTAATCTTCCCTCAGCAGGGCTCCACTCTAGTCTATAATTAAGAGCATTATTTAAGACCATGCACTGCAAGCCAGCGCTGCCGATCAATATTGTGTGTTAGGCTTCCTGTGTGTGTGGTTCCTACCGTGTGCTCTTTGTCTGATTCTGTTTACCAACCTTGGCTTGTTCTTTGACTATCCTTGTCTGCTTGATACCCCGACCTTTGGCGTGCTCTCCTGTCTGTCCCTGTCTGCTCATTGCCCTGACCCTTGGCTATCCTACTGACTATCCCTTGTTGTCCTGCTCTGCTGCTTCCTATCTATCCACCAGTAGCCAGCCGTGAGCTGGGAGACCCTGGCCGCGACTTGGAGTCAGTAGCAGTGAAGTCCATCCTCACCATCAGAGGCTCTGGTGAAAACCTACTGGCTCTTAGACTCCGCGCCCTGGGGAAACTTATGCTCTAGCTCCCTGTGCAATCTGTGTCAGTGCTCCAGGGGACCTGCTTTCCTGTACCACCTAGAGCTCCATTCGCAGCAGTCAGCTAAGAGTCCATAACCTTAGCGGTACGCCCCTAACCCAGCGGTGTGCATCTGTCACCTGCCATAAGCTGACTTGACAGTTTGATCAGCCATGGACCTGGCTGATGTGCCGCTACCCGCAAATGATCCTCTGCAGGGCATAGTCCGAAAGAATCGAGACCCAGGAATCTAATCAGACCCAGGTGATGCAGTTTCTCCAGGATTTGGCTTTAAGCAGCTTCTGGTCCCCTTAGGACCCCCAGTTTGACAACCGCAACTGCAACTTGCTGCCGTATCTGTTCCAGTCACTGGCAGCCACAAACCCTTTCCAGTTACCAGCTCCATCCCGTTACTCCGGGGACTCTAAGGCCTGCAGGGGGTTCCTCAGCCAGTACACCATTCATTTTGAACTTCAGTCTCAAAACTTCCCGTCTGATTGGGCGAAGGTAGCCTATATTATTTCCCTCCTATCCGGCGGGGCTTTAGCCTGGTCTGACCCTCTGTTGGAGAAGAGTGACCCAGTGGTTTCTAGTCTGTCTAGTTTCTTGAAACATCTTTAAGGATCCAGGTCGTGTCTCTTCAGCGGCCAGCGCCCTTTTACGCCTCCGCCAAGAGTCTGCTTCTGTGGGAAAGTATGCTCTTCATTTTCGGATCTAACTGCTGAGCTGAACTGTAACCAGATCGATATACGCTTTCAGGAGAGGACCCTAGAAAAAAGATGCCAGCACCCCTTGATCCCTAGCCAGCCTGAGCTCCCCTCTCTGCGACCAGTGGAGCATTCCCTGCCAGCTGAGGGACCTATGCAGCTGGGCAGACCAGACTATCTCCCGAGGAACGTGCTAGGCGCAGGACGCTGGGCCTGTGTCTCTACTGTGGGGGCAAAGGTCATTTTCGTGACACTTGCTCACTTCTTCCGGGAAATGTTCATCTGGAAGGGGGAGTATTGGACCCAGAAACATCACCTTCTCGTCTCCTTCTTTTGGTGTTTCTTCATGTTGGCGCTTCTTCTCATTCGGTCTTGGCATATCTGGATTCCAGAGCTGCTGGCAACTTTATGGACAGGAAAACTGCATCTTCCATGAAACGTACCCTTTCGCCCCTCGCCACTCCATTGGTGGTCTCGGCGATCGATGGCACTGTTCTTCAGGGGGGTCCTATCCCCTTCCAGACCCTCCCTGTTAAGATGTCAGTAGGAATACTCCATCAGGAGGAGATATCCTTCCTTATCCTACCTAAGGCCTCAACCCCCTTTGTATTGGGCCTTCCTTGGTTACAGCTCCATTCCCCACACATTGACAGGACTTCTTGGCAGATCCTGGCTTGGGGTTCCTCCTGTTTCTCATCCCGCATACTCAAGGTTGCCCCAATAGAGAGACATTCTGTTGCCACCACCTCAGTTTCTTCCGCCCTTCCCGCTGCATATAGCAATTTCTGGGATGTCTTCTGCAAGAAAGCAGTGGAAGTGCTTCCTCCTCACAGGTCCTTTGACTGTGCCATTGACCTTGTTCCCAGAGCGACTCTGGCCAGGGGCTGTACCTATCCCCTGTCCATTCCAGAGACCCAGGCCATGTCAGAGTATGTCACTGAGAACCTAGAGAAATGGTTCATCCAGAAGTCCTCATCGCCTGCGGGAGCAGGATTCTTTTTTGTTGCCAAAAAGGATGGTACCTTAAGGCCCTGCATTGATTATCGAGACTTAAACACGGTGACAATCAAGAACTGATACCCCTTACCCCTAATATCTGAGCTATTCAACAGATTGAGAGGTGCCTCCATTTTTCCAAGTTGAATCTCAGGGGTGCATACAATCTGATCCGGATAAGGGAAGGTGACTAATGGAAAGCTGCGTTTAACACTAGAGATGGGCATTATAAATACTTGGTTATGCCCTTTGGCCTGTGTAACGCCCCAGCCGTGTTCCAAAACTTTGTCAACGAAATCTTCAGGGATCTGCTTCATCAATTTGTTGTCATCTATCTGGATGACATTCTCTTTTTGGAAAATCTGCTTGTCCACAGAAACCATGTCCGGGTTGTACTTCAGCGCCTTAGAGAAAATAATCTGTATGCCAGGCTGGAGAAATGTTCTTTTGCATGTTCTGAGGTTCTGTTTCTGGGCTGCTTAGTCTCCAGTTTGGGTCTTCGTATGGATCCCGAAAAGGTCTAGGCCATTACCAACTGGCCTCTTCCTGCCAGCCTCAAGGCCACAAAGCGATTTCTTGGGTTCACAAATTATTATAGACAATTCATTAAGAATTACTCTTCTATTGCTGCACCTATCATTGCCTTGACCAAGAAGGGTGTGAATGCCAAGGAATGGTCCCCTGAAGCTGTCTCTGCATTTCATGATTTGAAACAAGCCTTTGTTTCTGGACCTTTCTTGAGGAGACCTAATCCTAGGGATCCATTTTGCATTAAAGTGGATGCTTCTTTGTCTGGAGTGGGAGCTGTGCTTCTTCAATCCTTGGAGGAAAAATGTCAACCATGTGCGTTTTTCTCCAAAAAAATTTCTCAGGCAGAGAAAAATTACGCTATTGGTGATCGGTAGCTTCTTGCAATTAAACTGGCCTTAGAGGAGTAGTGTTATCTCTTGGAGGGTTCCCCTCACTCCATAACAATCTTCACTGATCACAAAAATCTGCAGTACTTACAGAATGCCAAACGACTGAATCCCAGACAGGCCAGGTGGAGTCTTTTCTTTTCTAGTTTTAATTTCACGATTACGTACAAACCTGGTTCCTACAACAGTCGGGCTGATGCACTCTCTAGGTCTTTTGACACTCTGCAGGAGGAACCCACCTCTGAACCTGAGCCGATCATTCCGAACTTATGTAATCTTGCCCTTTCTACCACCCTGGAGTCATAATTCCTCCTGGCAAGACCTTCGTCTCCACTGAGCTAAGAACGAAGATCATTCGCTGGGGACATGATTCCAAGGTGGCAGGTCATGCTGGATTCCTCCGATTCTTCCTGCTCATCAGTCACCACTACTGGTGGCCTACTCTTCGCCCAGATGTCGAAGACTACGTTAAGGCTTGTCATGTCTGGGCCCAGTCTAAATACTCCACACAAGCTCCTGGTGGTCTTCTCATGCCCTTGCCCATTCCTAAGGAGCCCTGATCTCATCTTGCCATTGACTTTATCACCGATCTCCCACCATCTGAGAAGAATATGATCATTTGGGTGGTAATTGATCGGTTCTCTAAGATGGCCAATTTTATTCCTCTTCCGGGATTTCCTTCTGCTCTTGCTTTGGTTCCCATTTTTATTCGAGAAATATTCCGCCTCCATAGGGTTCCTTCCCATATTGTTTCTGACAGGGGTGTTCAATTTACATCTCGCTTTTGGAGAACTTTTGCAAATCCCTCAATCTTCTCAGAAGACGCCTTTTCTTACAGTTTAAGGAAAACACCCTCAGCTCCCTCTTTCCGTGCCCTGTTCTCCGGACATTCCAGCTTTGGCTACGGTTCAACAATCTTTCAATTCTATTTGGGGTGATGTTCATGATTCTCCCCGGGCGGCTGCTGATAAATTTAAAGGTTTTGTCGACTGTGGCAGGCATAAGCCACCTTCTCTACAGCCTGGAGACGAAGTCTGGCTTTCCACCAGCAATATGAAGCTCAGGGTTCCTTCTCTGAAATTTGCCCCAAGATTCATTGGCCCGTACACTATAATTGCTAAGTTGAATCCGGTTTGCTTTAAACTTCAGATCCCTAAAAGCCTCAAGATTTCAAACTCCTTTCATGTTTCCCTTCTGAAGCCTTTAGTCCTCAATAAGTTCTCTTGTCCTCTCTCTACCGCGGTTCCAGTCTCTCTGGATAGTCAGGAGTACGAGGTTAGTCTAATTCTGGATTCCCGGCTCTGTTAAGGCATTCTTCAGTACCACCCCCACTGCATGTTGCACACTGCCGCATGGGGTGTCAATCTCAACCACCGCTGTCTGGTAGTCCCGAGTGCCCCCATGGATGCAAATGACCCTGACAGTGCTAGGGTGTAACCTTGCAGGATTTATACAATTGCTTTTGACCACCGTTACCACACTACCCAAGTCAAGCAGTGCAGTGACTGGTTTCGCATCAATAGAAATCACACACATCTGCTTCTCTATGCGACCGGAACATGATGCTGTATATGCGCCCTGTGCAAAAAGAGAAAGGTGACTATTCACATAAGTATAATCGCATCGCATGGGTTCATCATTCAGGGGACAATTAGCAGCAGTATGGCCCAATGCATGGCATTGGTAGCACTGTATGTGCTCTATTCCCAGTCCTCTCAAGAGTCCCCAAGACCTTCCTGGCTTCTTTGGCCTGTCTCCAGGTCTAGAGCCCATAGTCTTGTTATTCATTACAGCAGTTTTATTACTCTTCCCGGTGCCCTTGAGCATTGGGACAGTCTTACCGGATCCACTGGTGGCCCTTTTACCCCTAGGCACACTGAATCGGGGCGCAGATGGGTTCAACAAGTCCTCAGACGCCATGTATCTCTCCACGAGGTCCACAAGTTGGTTGGCAGTTTTGGGGTCCCCATGACTGACCCATTTCCTCAAAGCAGCAGGGAGTGCACCTAGATAGCGGTCTATGACCACGCGCTCCACAATCTGTGGACCTGGCAAAGTCTCTGGCTGTAGCCACTTCCTGGTGAGGTGGACCAGGTCAAATATCTCCGAGCGGGGTGACTTGTCAGTGCGGTAGGTCCACTGATGTACCTGTTGGGCCCGGACTGCCATGGTGACCCCTAGCCGTGCGAGTATCTCTGCCTTTAGAGTCTCATAGTCCTTGGCCTTATCCGGTTCCAGATGAAAATAGGCTTTTTGGGGTTCACCGGTCAATAATGGTGCTAACAGTCCCGCCCACTGTTCTTTTGGCCATACTTCGTGAAGAGCGACTCTTTCAAAAGTCGTGAGATACGCCTCCACGTCATCCGTAGATGTCATCTTCTGCATGTAGTAAGAGGCGCGTACCAACTTTGTTTCCACTGTGACTGGAGGTGCAGGCCCCTTCTTTAATTCCAGCAAGGCCTCTGCAAACTGTCGGTTCATCTCCTGTTGTTTTGCTGCGATAGCTTGGTGACTCTCCTCCCACTGAGCTGCAGCGGCCTCTGCGATCCGGAGGTTGGTTTCCTGCAGAGCTTCCTGTTGTGCTGCAGCGGCCTCTGCAACCTGATGGTTGGTTTCCCGCTGAGCTGCATTGGCTTGCATCAGGGCCTTCACCTATTCCTCCATTTTGGAAAGATGCCCGCATCCTCCAGCACGTGTGGGAGATTAGCTCGTGTGGATCACCTTTCCTGGGAAGAAGGCAGCTTGTAGGCAAACTTTCTTAAAATCAGTCTGGTTGCCATTTTTATTTGGTAAAGGTTGCAGGTCATAAAATAAACAAAAATAGCAAAAACAAAACCTTGCCCTCCGGCGCTAAACTAATACAGACAGGATACCTCTCTATACAATGTCGGGCTTGTCCCTGACACCTTCAAACAAACAAATGCAAACCTTTTTCCTTTTGCAGTCCTTATAGCAACCAACAACTCAAGGTCTTAGCTCTCTCAGTGTAAGCATACTGAGTCCCAGGGTGAGCTCCACTGAGATCTCTTCCTGGTTATTTCAAGCAGCTGGAGAGGGATTTGGGTGGACCAGAAACTCCGGGCCGGAACCAGCTCTGCCACGGTGGCTGGCAAAACCCGGGTCCGAAGCTCACCAGTCCACTCCATGTGATCGCATGCGAGGCAACAAATATCGCCCGCCCACTATCGCACCTTGCATAACGTCACAATATATATATACACACAAATATTCCTTGTGATCAAATAACAATTGTGCATCAAAGGCCAAAAAAAAAAAATCAAAGGCCAAGTGTCAATTAGTGCAGCAATAGTGAGGAAAGTGTCCACTCTATAAACAATATCCCATATGCTGCTAAAAATATGTGTCATAAGCACTCAGAATTCTTCTTATTTTCCACACACTTCACGTCAATGTGCCCATCACCAGGACCCCTTTGAGTGTTAAATGGACCCCAATGTTGCCATAAGGGTCAAACAGACTTTGCATATGAATAAATGCCAGCAAGGTCCTTTAAATAACTGCTCCACTCCTCCAGCGGGTATAACCATGTAAAAGAATAAAGGAGACAAGGGACTAAGACCCCTTTCACACTTGTGCAACCCGATTTTACCGCAATTTTTTTGCCGTGATTTTGACGTGATTTGGGATCAGCACGACTTTGGTCTGACTTTGTTGCAACTTTGGCTCAGTGAAAACATATTACAAAGTCGTACAAAAATGTAGTACAGAAATCGCAACTATATTATTCAGGTGCGATTTGCATGAGACTTTGAGGGTTTAACATTGAAACCTATGGACCTCAAGTTGCATCATAGTTGGACCAATAAATACAGGGGCTACTTTGAAGTCGGCACAACTTGAAAGTCGTTCAGATATGAATGGTACTCATTGGAAACAATGGAGAATGACTTGTCATGGGACTTTGCAGTCCCAAATCGCAGGACAACTCGCACAAGTGTGAAAGAAGTCTAATAGTGTAGATTTCCACAAACCATGTTTATTTTAAAAGAAGAATCCACTCACCTGTGCATAAATTAAAATCGCATAAATCCCCATTGGGTATACATAAGACAGCATTGGGCAGATGCATCCACCAAATTCCAGCAAAAATGGCGTCCTTGTCCCGCCCTGCGTGATGACGTCACCGCCCAGCTGACGCGTTGCCCCAATCCTGGCTTTCTCAAAGACCGGGTTCTTGTCAGTGCCATCACGCTTATAAATTACATAAGGTTCTGGTTACGGCAGAAACTAGTAAACAGGCCGGCCAAAATAATGAAGACCAACCAAACAACATGACCTTAGAGAATAGTGCTCCATTTTACAGGTAATTGCCTCACTACTTGACATAATCAATTATGTCAAGTAGTGAGGCAATTAGCTGTTACCGTTTGTGTAGTTACCCTTGATCGGCAGACACTACTGTATTAGCTGTGTTATATGAAATGGACCTCGTCAAAATGGAGCACTATTGTACATGGTTAGATTTTTTTTGAACGCTCTTATAGACAGTTTGTCAGAACTTTCTTGCCATCATTCAACCAATTTTGTTCAAAATCCCTTGTCCCTTGCCCAGGCCTAATATTTGAATGGAATCGCAGGTGTATTAGGCCCCTTTCACACATACGGACCGTTTGTCCGTTTTTCAGTCATCCGTTGACGGATGAAAAACGGACATCAATGCATCTCTATGGAAAAACGGATGATCATCCATTTTCATCCGCTTCCGTCAATATCCGTTTTTTCGAACAGATGAAAGCCCTATTTTTCATCCGTCAAAAAAACGGATTGGACGAAAAACGGATGTAAACTGATGAATGGTCAGTTTTTCATCCATTTTTGCATTGGTAGTGGATGTAAAAAACGTATGACCACGGATGAAAAACGAATGAAAAAACTGATGAAAAATGAATGAGCACTGATGAAAAATGGATGAATACTTCACCCGTTTTGACATGACTGAATGGATGAAATGAACGGTCCATATGTGTGAAAGGACCCTTAGCCCCCTTTTACACGAGCGGATTGTTCAGGTCCGCCTGTCAGTTTTTCAGGCGGACCTGAACAGACGCTCCATTGCTATCTATGGAGCGACGGATGTCAGTGGTGACATGTCCGCTGACACCCGATCCGCTCCGATCCGCCAAAAGCAGACGGATAGAAACCCTATTTTCCATCCGTCTGGCGGATCGGATCGGATGAACACAGACAGACGGTCCGTGTTCATCCAATCCTCCATAGAGGAGAATGGAACTGTGACAGGTCAGTCTCTGTACAGATGGATGGATCCCCGCTGAGCAGTGGAGCCCATCAAAACGGGCTTCGCTCGTGTGAAAGGAGCCTTAAAGAGATTTCATTACAAAGTGTATGATTTTTTTTTGCACATTCACAGTTAGAAATGAAATTATTCAAGAACAATTTTTCATTCTGCTCTACGGTCCAAAATGAACGTCGGTTTGACCCCACTAACCATTAGAGAATTGAATGAACAGTCCAAAACAAACATTTTCCAACAAAATACTACTGGTGCATGGTCAGCTCTACACCAGTTCTTTAATGGGGACTTAGAACTCCTTGTCCATTATTTATTCTTTGTGATTGAAAAGTAAAAAAAAGGCCAAAAGTTTGCTCAAGAGTTTCAGATTTCATGAGCTTAGAGTTAAATTGACCTCTGTTGTAAACATTGTGTTCAAAACTGTATAATGCCCACTCTCACGCCGTTAGGCCAGTTGAAGGTACCCTTCTGGTCCTTTCATTCTCCATTGATTGGTATTTATGGTGAAAACAAGATGTTGACTCTGATGACTGGTTAAAAGTACCATGATATCTTCAGGCTAGGGTTTTATTTTACTTAGTGTACTCCCCTACACACAGAGAAAAAGAAACCATCATGGGTGCCTTATTACTCTTTGTTATTATTATTGTTGTTATCAGTATTATTATTTCTGCTTAATTTTATTATTAAAGTTTTCCAGTGTCTGACTAACAGGAAGTCTTATGGCCCATACACACGATCCGAAAATCGGACACAAAAATACCGCTTTCGAAGCGATCGTACGATAATTGGATCGTTAGTACAGAGCTTTCGAAAGTCGGTTATGACAGTTCATCTGATATTATTCGATAGGACAAACACAAAAAATTTTCTCGTACAATACCAGATTGGACGATTTTCGTTTAATCAGTACAGTTGTCGTCTGAAGATACAATGCAAATACACAACAACACGACATTACATCAGATTTTTTATTCTGTCGTGCGAGAATTTTTGTGACTTTAGTACACTCTTCCGATTCGATCTGAGATTAGCATGCAAAAAAAAAAATGGACTATCTGTCGGAACCTGTATACGGGTCATTAAAAAAAAAAAAAAACAAGCAAAATAAAACCAGGGGTGTTGCTAATGGTAACCAAAGGAATGGCAATCACCTGTTTTCCCTTCTGGGAAGCACTGGGTATAGTTCATAATAGAAGGTAATATGTTACATATATTCAAATCACATCTGTTCTCCTAACCTCAGCTGAACTTGCTACAATGATGGATTATTTTACCACTGAGTTACTAGCCTATAAAATGTTTAGACACATTCTATATTGGTCACACATGGTGTGTATTCATCATGGATTTACCTAAGTTTTATAATATTAACCACACCTGAAATCCACCCTTTTCTTAAATTTTAAATTATACACTTTCTTCATCCCTACAAAGTCTATGTTTTCAGAAGGACCATGCAGTAAGGTCTACTACAAACTGCTAATTGGAGAAAAAAAAAATATATATATATATTTACTATATTACCAAAAGTATTGGGACGCCTGCCTTTACACGCACATGAACTTTAATGGCATGCCAGTCTTAGTCTGTAGGGTTCAATATTGAGTTGGCACACCCTTTGCAGCTTCTGGGAAGGATGTCCACAAGGTTTAGGAGTGTGTCTATGGGAATGTTTGACCATTCTTCCAGAAGCACATTTGTGGGGTCAGGCACTGATGTGGACGAGAAGGCCTGGCTCGCATTCTCTGCTCTAATTCAGAGTTTGTCTGTACTGATGGGGGGGGCCTATATTGATGGAGGGGGTTTATACTTAGTGGGGGGTCTGTACTGAGGGGGGGGCTCTGTAATTAGTGGAGGGAGTGGGCTATACCCACCGGGTGACACTAACCCTAATGATGCCACTGCTGGGATGCCATTAAGGTTCATGTGCGTGTAAAGGCAGGCGTCCCGATACTTTTGGTTAAATAATATATATATATATATATATTATATATATACCCACCCACATACACGGTGGAGAAGTGCCCTCTTACATTTGTGGTCATTAGGAGCTAAGCTAGTTGTTGGTGTCAGTGAATTACATTACTGACAGACAAGATGGTTTGTTGTTTCATATTGCTGGCTGTATTCAGTAGCTTTGATCTGCTTTTGACTTGCTACTATGATGATTACAATTAACTTATGAGCTGCTTCTGATTTGCTTTGAACTTCTTCAGGTGCTTCTGTGGTGCTTGAGCTGTTTTCATGCAACTGAAGTAAATACCCATGTTTGCAGTCTCTAATATGTGTCAGTGTACTGCATTCCTTATATGCTGGTCATGATGTGATAGAGCTGTATATACAAAAAATTTAACTCCAGTCAGAATGATAAAAAAAAATGTATCAAGTTCTATAGCAGCAGAACTCAGACTTCGGTAGGGAGTGCCAGCAATGTGATCAATTTAGTGTGTTACTGCATTATACTGTATGGTCAGTCTAACACACAGAGCTTGTTGGCTAAAAGAGAGATGAGATTAAAGACAATTATGACATTATCAGTGTGGTGATAGTCCTTCGTTGTCCAAAGAATCCAATTAAGGCCTGGTTCAGACCTATGCATTTTTTTTTTTTAAAGTATGTTTTTATTAATTTTTGACAAAGTATAATTACAATAGTTACATTAGCCGTAAAAACACATGGCAAGGAGATATACAGATTACAACCAAACCAGGGCCGAACATGGCCAACAACATATCTCACAGTAATAGTCCGCCATCCCCTTTGTAAAAGGGGGGCGGTTAGAGGAGTTTAACCAAAACCTGCCCCTCCGACCCAGCCGGATCGGTACAGGAGGTCAAAGGAGTGTACAGAAACACAAAAACTATACTATACTATAACCCAAAAAAAACAAAAAATAAATTTCAACTAACACTCACCCACACACACACCATCCACTCTTCAGGTCCTCACCCATACACCTCACCTCACCAGCTCCTTGCCGTTATAGGAGAACTCCCCCAACAAAGGGGGAGGGGGGAAAATGACAGACGTCTTCAACCGACCCCATTACACAGTCACCCAGGCACTAGTCAGCCGTCCACTACCCCCCTACTGCTGGGACAACGGGGTGTCCTCCCAAAAGGAATCCCCAATGTCCAGCCAAGGTTGCCAGATCTTGTAAAATTTTTTAGGACACGCTCTGCCCGCATAGATAAGCTTATATATGGGTAGGGCTTTATTTACCATGCGATATAATAGTTGCACATCGGGGGCTACTGCATCTTTCCATTTCAGTAAAATCAATTTCCTAGCAAAAAATAACAATACACGCAGTAGTGTTCTAGCATGAGTTCGGTGTACCAGTTCATTTAATACGCCAAGTAGACCAACCTCCGGAGTTTGTGGAACAGGTATTTCCAGGGTATGTTCGAAAAAGGAGAAGAGCGCAGTCCAGTAAGGGCGCAGAACCGGACAGGACCAGAACATGTGCAGACAGTCAGCATACATTATATCACATCTAGGACATGAGGCAGCAGTGGCAAAACCCATAGACCTATGCATTTTTAGTGCTTTTTGCATTTTGCAGATTTGCACTACAGAACGTGTTCCATAGGAAACCATGTTAAATGGACTGTAGTGCAAATCTGCAAAATGCAAAAAGCACTAAAAATGCATAGGTGTGAATCAGCCTTAACATGGGCTGAATATCAGGCAGCATTGGCCCTTTCAATAGAAACCAGTCAACATTTGGCCCATGTGTATAGCAGCTGGTCTGACAGAAGCTGATCGAAAGTACAGCTTCTGTCAAAGGGGCATGACCGAAAAAGGTCTGCCGATCAGCGCTGGCAGCCAATGGCAGTCCGCTAGGTTGATCGAAAAAAAAAATTGCTGGTGTGTGCTAGGCTTCAATGTAAGTACCTGAATCTATCTTAATATAAGCTTCCAATCCTGTAAGTTCTTACACAACAGAACTCAGTAGGGAGGGCCAGTAGTGTGATCCATTAGGGCTCCATTGTAAAAAATGGTACTGTTATGCTCCATACACACGGTACGATTGTCGTACAGCAACAGTTGTACAACAGCTTGTTGTACGATAATGCGACCGTTAGTATGCGCAATTATAACAGCCGACATTCGACAATCATACAACAGAAGTTGGCTGAGAAAACTAGAAAACTTTTGTTGGCCAACAAGGCGTCGTACGACTGTTGACTCGTGTGTACAGAAGTTGGCCCAACAAAAGTTGAAAGTGCAAACACGCATGCTCTGAATCCAGGAAGTGTTCGGTCATGTACACCTGTGTTCCTAATTCAGAAATCACATTCGCCTGAACTCCCTCTTTATACGCTCGTAACATGTCACTACGTTCACGCCTTTGTTGGCCGATTACTTGACCCATGTCAGTACGCTAGACACAACCACCAACAGCCAATTTTGGAAAAAGTTACATAGTTACATAGTTAGTCAGGTTGAAAAAAAGACACAAGTCCATCTAGTTCAACCAAAAAAAAAAAAAAGCTAAAAAATTATATAGAACCATACAATCCCATATACAATCCTTCACCCACAGTTGATCCAGAAGAAGGCAAAAAACCCCAGCAAAGCCTGATCCAATTTGCTATAGCAGGGGAAAAAATCCTTCCCAATCCCCCGAGAGGCAAACGGATTTTCTCTGGACCAACTTTACCTAAATATGTTAGTACTCAGTTATATTATTTACATTAAGAAAAGAATCCAGGCCTTTTTTAAAGCAATCTACCGTGCTGGCCAAAACCACCTCTGGAGGGAGTCTATTCCACATTTTCACAGCTCTAACTGTAAAAAAACCTTTCTGTATTTGGAGATAAAATCTTTTTTCCTCTAGACGTAAAGAGTGCCCCCAAAGTTGAACGTGCGCTTGTACCAAAGTGGCACCCTGTGTACGAGGCATTCGATCAGACTAAACACAATGATGGCCTCATTAATGTGGTGTTGGTCCTTCATTGTCCAATGAGCAGGTTGGAGGTGGGTTGGTGACCAATTTATATTCTTAACTAAAGTGGTGGTCACAAATGAAACTGTGGGGCAAGGGTGCCTGAATAACAAGACTGGCTTAATAGAAGTACAAATATTTTTGCAGGTAAGGACAGGTAAAAGTGTTTGCATATACATATTCCAACTGTGCATTTAGCTGTCTGCCTGGAGTTCAACTTTAATATTAATCATATTAATATCAATAAAAAAAAAATGTATGCATATCAAAAGCACACTTAGCACCTTGAATAATTAATCAGCATTGAGTCTTTGTACTGTTGATGATATAATTACCTTGAAAGTTCTGGCCTATTTAAAATCATAACATTCCAAAAGAGTTTGGCAACCTCCAACAGCATGAGCGATTCCCCTGTCCCTTTAAAAGAGAAGAGCAGAAATACCCAGAATAAGTCGATCTTTAAAGCACAAAAAAAGCTGAAAGATAAAAGACAACCTAGAGTATGAACATCAAAGACTTGTTAATGACAAGAAATACCATTAGGCTTTGCAAGTCTTTTGTTTTAACCCCCCCCCCCCCCGAATATATATCCGCACCTGCAAAGTGTTACAAGGCTTTGTTCACAAATTTGAATCTTATATTAACATCAACAGCAAAAGATGGCAAAGTAAAATGTAGAATATACCTTTCTTTTAGCTCTGCACCGCTCTAAAAATAAGACATTGACACTGTACCAACACTCCCTAAAGGTATCTACAGTACAGCAGATAATTCTAAGCTGAATTCTGTTGATTGCAAATGAGCTGTGGTTGAAAGGGAATGGGTAGCTTTTGTTATTGGAGAAAAAGAAGGTAATCAGCAACTATGAAAGACTCGCATAAGGAGCTCAGGCTTTGGAAATAGTAAGGGAAAAAAAAATGCCTAGTGAAATCAGAGCGTGAAATTCAGATTAGTCCTCCGCGGGCTCGGATAGGAAGGGGGTAGTTGGAGACTTGGCATGGCCGAAAGGTATAACCTATTTCATTTGTGCCCTGAAATATTTTCTAACAGATGGAGGGACCAGCTGCTTTTCTTTATTCTTTTAATAAAATCTTAGGTGGTAACCATATGAAAGGTAAAAGGAGTTGTGATATTAAGAGAAACAAAAGGTCTGTCCCAACTTAGCGAAATAAATATTAGCAGGAATCCCTACTTATAACCAAGCTTTCCATAAGCCTCCTCCAACACCAGCCAAAACCATTTTATTGTAAGTGAATCTGCTTAGATCCCTCCACTTTTCCCACATGGCGTGTCACAAGCTGTGCAGCTACGCCTTGTAAAAAATCAGTAATCTGACACAAAGAGCCATGATGCCTTGCCAAGTGGGCACATGATCAGTAAATGTTAAGAGACAAGAAGGAAAATGGGGAAGCAATGACGTCACATGGTATACAGACCTTACATTAAAAAGCATTGGTGAAAAAACCCATCTTCAAATTATTAAGAAATTATTTAGAACAGAAAATGTAAATTAAAAGGAGATAAAGTAAGGGACTAAATTAAAGCTGAATTCTGGGGAAAACAAAAATCATTCCTTGCAGTGGGACTGCCTTCGCACTGCAAAGGGTTAAATGCTTGTTTATGTCTAGGATACTGGAAAGCGCAGTTATACTTAAAGTGGAGCTCCACCCAAAAGGGTTAGCTCCACTTGTCTGCCTCCTCCACCCTCCGCTGCCACATTTGGCACCTTTTGGGGGGGAGCGCGTATCTGTATTTGACAGGTACCTGCTCCCATTCCGGATGAGTTTGCTGCAACGAACTGAGACGGAAGTTCAGCCTCCCTCCTCCTTCCACCGCAGCCGGCCCATTCAACTCAGCGCGCTGCGCACATGCGTAGTAGGGATTGTTTTTCTGAAGGAGCTTGGAGGTTCTCTTTAACTAGTCCACAACATCTAGTCCAAAGATCTGTCCAGCAGCCTCCCCTACACTCCCGCAGTCACAGGTCCCCTTGCATCATCAAGTACAATGCAGAGCCCATAGCCATGCACTGGATGCGAGGGTGCTAAGGGACAGTCCACCACTGGAGGTGAAGGGGAGATACTGATTGCTGGGGAGCAGAGGGTCAGGTAAGTGAAAGTGCTTTTTCTGGTACCATAGACCTAAACAAACATTTAACTCTTTCAGTGTGGTGCAGCCCCACTTCATGGGGGGATTTTTCCTTTCTCTTGAGCTAGGCTTTAGGCAAGTCAAATATTTTGCAGTTTTGATTTACAGGGACACTTTTTTTTTACTTTTATGTTAATAAAAACTTGATAGAGGGTCTAACCCTTACCCCACTTTATCCTAGAGAAACACTTTAAAGACAAGAAGACATCAATTAAGCCATAAATTCTAAAGCTAGGGCTGCATTGGCGATTAAATCTCTTTACTACTTGTTTACTTTTTCTCTTTGGAGTCACATTGATTTCAGTGAGCTGTACATGAAGGGACAACAAGCAGTTAAATTTCTATGTGTAAAGAGATTTATTCACACCTGAAGCCCTAGGCTGACCCTTTAGCCGGCCATAGATGGAGCAGGAAAGACAACCAATAATAAAATATTTGTTTAAAAAAACAAGTGACATGTATTCTTGATGTCCTTTGTATATTTCTTCCAGATTTGTACAATAATCCAGTGTGAAACTTCACCTTTGTGCAGGAGCTTACTGTACAAAAGACCGGTCACTGCTGCTCTCTCTCTTTGTCCAGGGGAACTGGTCTTGTATCTGCCCCCTTCTGTAGTTTTCTGCAGGCAGCATGTAGTGGGTGGAGCTGCTAGGTCCCTCCCACTGCTCTGCTCTCTGCACAAGCTATGTACAGCACAGTGATGACATCATCACTACTTTTACAAGCTAATAGGTTTACAAATGCATTTGGTGCACACATGGTACATTTATATCCTTTCTAGCTATTGAATATATTTATATGAACGTTTTTGTGCCTTGAGTTCGGCTTTAAAAAGAAGAAAGCCTTCAGAATTTTAATTACCAAGCAGTAGAAAAGAGCTGCAGAGCTTTTGGAAATTCTGACCATACACAGTGAAAGGAATTTATGTATTATGAACAGTTTTGACATCCTTTTAATAAATGACCATTAGCACTGAAAAAAAGTTTAATTTTTCTTTTTTTTGCCTGGTCACCCACTGTTCCTATTTTTAGTTAATTTAAAAGGGAATTATATGGGACTATAATTAATAAACATTGAGGGTTAGCATTATAATATGCATCTGAAAGCTATTTTTCTATATAATTTAATTTTAACTTTTTCTAAGTAATTTTGACATTTCTCACATTTTTAAAAAATTTTGTTCCACATATGGATTCTTTCATTTCTTACACATATTCACCGTGGACAGAGGAATATCCCTTGCCAACTATTACATTCTGACAGCCAAATACGACTGCCGTCAGAATGCTCAAACAGTGTCAGTATCTGATTGACTGCAATCACTGTTCAGCCAACAATTTTTCACTTAGCTCCATCCATTTTTCAATCAGTTTGTCAAGCCGGGTTCTGTTGACCCACAGCTTGAAAAAAGAAGAGTAGCTAGGGAAAAAAAGCAGGGCATAAAATAAAGGTGAGGTGTTTCTCTGTCTGACCCAGCTCCCACAGCCTCCATGCTGCCACAATTTAGATAGGTGAGTGTAGATATCTAATCCAGGGGTACCAAACTTTTTGAAATCTAGACTATTTGTCCCGTAAGTATAGGTGTGCATAGTCTATTGCATTAGGGTGTGCATCCCAAAGCTCAAACACATGTGTGTGCATGTGTATATATACTGGCGGTGTCAGTAGAGCAGTGGATAGTGTCAGTAGTTTTTATTTTTTTTAAAAAAATTTTTAAGAGCCCACTTTAGGGGGCCTTGATGAAATATCAGGGGTCTAAACAGGGGGAATCTGCTCCACACGGGGAGATTAGGGTGTGCACAGGCACACCTGGCACCCCCTGTGTGCACCCCTATGCCCGTAAGATACTAGCCAGTTTTTTGCGGACCGTTATCCAAGATATTTTCACTTACCTGATCCCCTCTCCCCAGCATTATTTATCACCAGGGCTAAAGATTCTTCATGTAGAGAGACAGTACCAGTATAGGCAGTGAGCGGAAGTAGTATAATACTCCGGGGGGTATAAACATTTTTGTTGCAGCTATCCTACCCATCCAGGAAAGGATGAAGGCTTTCCAGGTTTTCAGTTCCCTTTCTATAGAGGAGTAGAGAGGGATATTTTTGGCCCGGTGTAGTGACAAGATATCCAAGGTAAGTTTTATGCCAAGATACATGGGAGCGTATGTATATCATTAAAAGGTTAAAGAGGCTTTGGACTCCAGGGTTGGTGCAGGAAGGTTATTGTCAAGTGCCTCTGATTTGCCCTGGTTCACTAGCAGGCCTGAAATTGTACCAAAGTCAGACAAGGTTTTAAATACGTTAGGTAGGGTCCCGATCGGTTCTGTAATACACATTAAAGCGGAGCTCCAGCCCCCCCCCCCTCCAAAAATGAAATGTCAGCAGCTACAAATACTGTAGCTGCTGACTTTTAATCTTGGGACACTTACCTGTCCAGGGATCCCGCAATGTTGGCACCCCAGCCGATTTTTCAATCGGCTCTCGGGAGCTGCCACCGCCATTCGTGGTAAGGGAAACCATCAGTGAAGCCATTTTAACTTCACAGCTGGTTCCCTACTACGCATGCACAAAATATGCTGCACTTTCTAACGGGCCCGGCGATGGAGGAAGGAGGTGTGGGTCCGAACTTCCTGTGACGAGGTCCGTAGTGAGGCCTTCTGGAAGTGAGGACAGGTACCTGTCAAAAACAGGTACCCACTCCCCCCTCCCCCGTCAAAGGTGCCAAATGTGGCACCGGAGGGGGGAGGAAGCAAACAAGGGGAGCTTCCCCTTTTGGGTGGAGCTCTGCTTTAACAGATCGCTGGAAATTAGAGCACATTTGTGGGTTTTCCTTGCACTGAAGATGCTGCAAATGTTTGGGTTGGTTCTGATGGCTATCACCAACGTTTCTATAGCAATAACTAACAATAATGGTGAAAGGGGGCAGCCTTGCCTGGTGCCTGTTCAAATGTGAATTGTGTCCAATATGTTACCATATGCGATGATAGTAGTGGAAAGATTTGAATACAAGGTTCCGAGAAGAATGAGAAAAGTAGGGCAGAAATTCTATTTCTGCAAAATATGAAAGATGAAGGCCCAAAACAGTGTATCAAAGGCCTAATGTGGGTCCAATGACAGTAATATTCCCTGCCCTGTCCCCCGCTCCGTCCCAATTAGAATGCAGTCGCAAGATGAGGTTGATTTTTTTTTAATCTGATCTGCCGCTTGGCATCCTGGAACAAATCCAGTCTTATCTACATGAATATAATTCTCTAAGAATTTGCTAAGCCTGTTAGCATATATTTTCATCAGTAGTTTCAAGTTGTTATTAATTAGTGATATTGGGCAGCAATTTGCTACTTCACTAGGATCCTTGTTCGGCTTTGATATCACACAAATGTGGGCTCTCTTACAATCTGAGTCAATAGGCACTCCTTGAGCTCTGAAAATTTTTAAAAGGTTGGGGGCTAGCTGGGAAGCACATTTTTTTATAATAGGAGGCTGAAAAGTCCTCAGTGCCCAGCGGCATAGTTGTGTTGGCATGTTTAATTGCTGCTAGAATTTCTTCCATCTTTATCTCATTATTTAGAAGTTCCTTGTGGGCAGCCGAGAAAGATGGGAGGGGTAGAGTTGCATCATATATTTTGCCCGGCAGCAGTACGTCAGAGTCCTTATAGAAAAGGAAAAAGTCCTGAAAGTCACACATCTATGCAAAACCCGTAAGAATGTGTATGACAACCCAGCCTGGGCTCCAACCAGGACACAACCGTCATGTCTTTTACTACGCCCACAAAGCTTAGTAATGGGCGTGTTGGGGATTGAGTTTGCATGTTAACTTGTAAACTGTTAGCAACTGATGGTCTGATTGTGTATAGAATCTTGCTCAAGTCCAGAGGAGACTCTTTTCTGCTTTCATTGCTGTTCATACGTTAAGTTAAATTTGGTCTATCTTATCTCTAAGGTATACGTCCAGGTTTTGGTTATGCATGCCCTCTAAGTCGGACACTCACACTCTTTTTGATGGATAAGAGCTTTAGAAGAATTTTTCGGGCTGAAATATAAATCAGATATCCCCTAACTGTGGTCTTATAGGCTGCCCAGTTGGTTATCGGGGAAAGTGTGGAGGTGTCAGCAGGGTTTTTTTGTGCAAAAAACTTCTTAATATGCTGCTTGATGTCAAAATATACTGAAGACTTACTAAGGAGAGAGTCATTCAACCTCAAAGGGGATGAGCAGTTGAGGGAGTGACTAATTGTCCCCAGGGCCGAGTGGTCCAACCAGGCCACATGTACTATCCTAACACAACACGAAATAGAGGTAAGACTCACCTGTGAAAGAAATCAGGGCCAATCCACTCACTAAAATAAAGTGGGGCTCAGTGGCAAAGGCAAAAATGGCTACACCAAAAGGACAAAAGGAAGGACCGTACACTCAGGGAGGGAGTGTACAAGGTGCCACAGAGTGAGCCACTGGGAGATAGCCGCCAAAAGAAAAATAACATACTGTACCTATACAGGCAAATTCAAAATTTATCAAAAATAGAGAATCAAAATGGCAAAATTACATGTATGGACATGGACACTACCACCAAGACGACAATGTTGTCTGCTTAAAAGAAATGCCCAGGCACCTGTCATGCATTACCTGTCACATATCCTATCACAGTGGATAATATAATCCCATAATACCTGGAGGGGGAGGGGGGTGGAAATGTGCAAAATTGTGCAGATTCTGGTCTCAAATGACCCAGAGATAATCACATAGCCCCTGGAGGATCCTTAAAAAATTGTCCAGGAAGGGCAGGAAAGCAATGGCAGGTGACAGTCAAAAGGCCATAGGTATGGGGTAACAGGATAGGGGTACAGTTGACAAACACTCGTCAACAAAATGCAGGTGAGACATGATAACGTTAACAGCAACATGGTATACGTTAAGTTCTGGGTAAATCCCCAAACTTCAATTAGTGCCAGTGGCTTAAGGCCTAACACCAAGTTTTAGTTCAGTCTCAGCATCATATGGAGAGATCAAAATCAAACGGGGTACACAGCTACCACAACTGGGCTCAGCTGAACTGGATATCCATCATAAAAAAACAATCATATAATTAAGAACATCAGCCTGCTAGAGGAGGTTGCCCATTGTTGGATCTAAAAATCTACAAGACCCAGGCCAGTCCAGATCTGCAGCAGTGATCCATGAAAGTGGTCTCTATCCAGTTTACTGGAAATGGTAAAGACACTTAGATTCCTTTAATCTGTAAGGTTTGGTTGCCTCAGACCTGTGTAGTCTCAGGGTCTTCCAGTAAAGCATGAGGCTAATAAGAAGCCTCCGGGTTATAGGAATAGTGGTGTCTGGGTCGTTTGAGCAAACCACAGGTTGTCAAAGTACAGCAAATTACAAATCTCCGGGTAAATCTCCGGTCCTTACAGATCTTACATCAACTCCCCAATAGCATATGAAAAACAGAAGGCAAAACGATCTAATGCTCTCTGTATAGAACATTTTATTATGCCCCAAATTAAAAAGTAAACACTTACAGGAAACAGTACATTAAGCCGTGTGAGCTGGAAACAGTATGTGTACACTTTTTGTACAAACAATCTAGATGGGCGCGATGTGATATGCAGATGCAGGCTCCTCCCCTAGACGTGTGTCGTCATAAGCGTGACTTCCTCAGTAAGGGACCGGAGATTTACCCGGAGATTTGTAATAAGGAGAACCATACTGGAAGGCTATTTCGGCTGTTTGCCATATCCCATGGTGGGGATGAATAGGCATTTGATTCTATAGTGAGGTGAGCGGCCAATGCAACTGGTGGAGGATAGTAATAAGCACTTATAGTTTCCGAGCACTCATCGGGGACTCTGCTATCTCTCTTGGATCTACTTCAAATCGTCTATGATGCCCTTTTTTATGAACTTATGCTGCTGCTAAGACATTTTGGTTATTTACATATTACAAGATTTACATTGCAGCACTTTATATGTGATTACATGATATTGTATGGGGTTTTCAGGCACTTTAGCACTATTAATTGAGAATATTGGTGTAAACAATTTATGTATATTGCACTAGCACTTCTTATCAGTGTTGGAGCACTGCACAAATGTTGTTAATCAGTGAATTTTGTTTGAGCCCTAGCATTTTGTGTCAGTGTGGTAGCGCTGCACATTTTTCCTATACATTTTCAGAGTTCATTGGAGTTCAGCTTTAAAAGTTCCTCCACTCCAAACTCGCTCATCCATGTCTTTATGGACCTTACTTTGCGCACTGGTGCGCAGTCATGTTGGAACAAGAAGGGGCCATCCCCAAACTGTTCCCAAAAAATTGGGAGCATGAAATTGTCCAAAATGTCTTGTTATGCTGACGCCTTAAGATTTCCCTTCACTGGAACTAAGGGGCCAAGCACAGCCCCTGAAAAACAACCCCACACCATAACCCCCCCTCCAGCAAATCATTTGGAGGGGAGCTCTTATGCACAACAACATACAAGCACTTGGCATTTGTTTACATTTGAAGGCTACCAAGATTCTACTCTTTATAGAAAGTACATGGAAAAGAAGATGAGATTTCAGTGCCTGTTGTGAATTTTTAAGATGATTTTCTCCATAATGCCTATCACTACAGAAGTAATTGATGGCTTGTTTTAAGTGCTTTTATTCAGGATATGTAAATGGCACAGATTCCCTTTTAGTAACACTTGTGATTGCTGTTTCCAAGGGCAACACATTCATTCTTCATTGTGCCAGTTTTCATTCAGAGAACCTCTCTGTGCAGCTGAACAATCATAAGGAACTGAGCTTCCCTGGAAATTAGAGAAGACTGTCAACTTCTGTGTTCAGCCTTGGCTTTGTAGCCTAGTGACAGCACATGGTTGTGTATACACGAGAACAACTCATTAAATGTAATCTATAACCCCTTTCATTGTAAGACACTTTTTCTTCTTATAAAGGTTGGGCGGACTGGGAGGAACAAACATGGGTCTTTAGGAAGTCTGTCAATCACAGTTAGTCAAATGAGGCAAGATGAAAGCTGTTTGGAGAAGCCCAGAGGCTGGAGGCGTGATTGTTGGGGTAACAGGAAGGAAACAGTCGCTTAAGGTGAACAAGGACTTATTGCCTGGGGGAGCACAATAGATAATAATCGTAGGAACTCAATGGGGATTTAATAGAGCTCATTTGCCTGTCAGTCTTACTTTGTGTCAATGAGCATTTGACAGAAGCCTTTTAGTAGTAACAGTGATTCTGTTTAGTAATTCTGCTTACGTTTTTATTTACGGAAAATAACTTTTTACAAATTTCAATTATAATAATATATATAATTTCAGCCCTCATATTGGCTATGACATTAACCTCTCATGTATGTTCTTTGAAGAGCCATATCCTGGGTTCTACAATAATAGCAAACTGGAATGTAAGAGAAATAGCACTTTGGCATTAGGGCTATAAAAGAAACAAAATTAAAGACGGTATATGGCTCATTTAAAGGGTGTGTACACTTTTTATTAAGGCTCCTTTCAGATCTTGGCATATCGGGCGACAATCATGGTAAAATCACGCAACCAGAATCGTGAGGTCTGTCACCTAAAACAAGCTCTTGCACTTCTTTTGGGTGACAGGTGTCCCGCGGTTCTGTTTGCGCGATATTACTGCGATTGGCGGCAAAATCGCGCTGCATTTGGGGTGCCATTGAAAGTGACAGGGAACGCATGGGCGTCATGCGATTTGCCACTATTTCAAATCGTGGGCAGAATCGCTGGGATTCCGCCCGTGATTCGGAATGCCAAGATGTGAACGGAGCCTTAGGTACATGAATCATTTTTACTCTGCTACAATTTTACAGTTTTAGCATGATGGGGTTGATTTACTAAAATCGGAGAGTGCAAAATCTGGTGCAGCTCTGCATAGAAACCAATCAACTTCCAGGCTTCATTGTCAAAGTTTAATTGAACAAGCTGAAGTGAGAAGCTGATTGGCTACCATGCACAGCTTCACCAGATTTTGCACTCTCCGGTTTTAGTAAATCACCCCGATGTGTTGCATCTTTAAAGTGTATGCCTAGGCGAAAACATTTCCCCATCTTTTGTCTCTGCAGTTACAGAAACATATCTGTTGATATGCCAGAAATACAGTGAGCTCCTAACGTCACATTTGGGCTGACAACAGTTGCAGGCTGATTTACTAGAGAAGTTAAGGATCTTCACTTAAAGTGTTACTAAACCCAGTAATATGAAAATAGTAAATCAGCCTGCAACTGTTGTCAG
>BLSH010284136.1:2013170-2029057 GCA_018402905.1 Glandirana rugosa
TGCCCCCCCCCCCCCCCACACACACTGCCCACTGCTTAAAAATCTTCTTTTTTCATTAAAATACTGCCACTATATACCTTTTGGCATGATCTTTATACCATGGTTTCCTGATAACCTGCACAGTTTGGGAAGAACTGTGTATTCAGGTAGGAGGAGATTTCCACTACAGCCTGTATACACGCCCACATGTATGATTCCACTATCATGTGACCTGGCTATCTCTGAAAACAAGTAAATGTTCTCTCCAGCATAAAAGACACAACTGAGCATGTGCAGCTTTACTACCCTGCCTGTGTATTAGCTGGACTTCCCCAGAGTGAAGATACTATGCATACAAGATAAAGCAGCCTTTTTACACAATGCAGAGGATTAACATCTTAATTTCCACAGTGAGCATAACAAGCATGCTATGCTGCATTTACAGACAGATTTTACTGTTGTGGGTTCAGTAACACCTTAATAAACTGAGTGAAGATTCACTTCAATTATTCAATCATGCACACTGAAATAAATACACAGAAATGTACTTTTCAAATTAAAGTGAATCTTCACACAATTTATTGAGTAAGGATTTTAAACTTTAGTAAATCAGCCTCAGAGCCTTTGCTGCACTGGGTTCTCCCATGGTGGACAGCAGAACACTACCCCTCACCTTAAAGATGCTTTCACACAGCCCTGCTGCGGTTTATCATGTGGGTTACTTGTGCTTTCCCATAGACTTCTATTATGTCCCTGGTTTTTGGTGTGTGCCAAAAATGCAGGACATAGTAGAAGATTATGTGAAAGCGCGGATAAACCGCACGAAAATCGCAGGTACACTGCACTACAGTGTTCTGCTCAGGCAAGGAAGACAAGACTGCTTGCATAGGCAGAGCTGTCAGCGCACTACAGAAATTTAAAGAGATGTACTGCAAGTATTTTTTTTACTCAGGCATACATTGAGTGGGGCTTTCTTTTTTTTCACAAGAAATTGAGTGGGACTTTGTGAAAGTACTTTGGCAATCTGAATTTACTTTAACAAGAGGGGGTTGAGTTACTAAAGGCAAATAGACTGTGCAGGGCAGTTGCTCCAGAGCTTAGTAAATGAGGTGCACGGTGCATTTGCCTTCAGTAAATCAACCCCTTAGTCCAGGGGTGTCTAACTCAATTTCATCACGGGCCACATCAGCATAATGGTTGCCCCCAAAGGGCTAGTTATATCTTTAAGACTAGAAGTTCAGAGCACCTCACCCCCTTGCACCAGATGCCAAGAACCCTCCTCCACCATCAGAAGTCAAGAGTTTCTCACCCTCCTTTACATCACAGTGCACCCCCTTACCTTGTGCTGCTGGGAAGAGGTTGGGATGGAGCTGGGAAGCAGAAAGTGCAGTGTCTGGAGGAGGACCAGAGGAGGGCTGGAGTCAGTTGCCAGAATCTGAGACCCAGGCTGAGACAGAGAGGTGCAGGATCTGTAGGAGGAGTTCTGTCCTCCTCTCTGCTGCCAATTGCTGAAACAAGGCGGGGCAGAAATGGCTGGGGTGCCGCAGCTGCTAGAGAGGTGCGAGGGCCACATGAAATCGCCTGGCGGCCTTGTGCTTGACACATGCCTAAAGCCCTTTATACATGGGTGCGACAGTCATACGACCGGACATCCAAAATCATATGCCGGCTGTACTGATGTGCACTAAGCGATCGTACAACCAAGCCTAGCATAGTGACATGTTACGAGCGTATAACGAGGAAGTTCAGGTACATGTGATTTGTGAATTAGGAATGTAGGTTTCCCAGAACAGACACTTCTGGACGTTCCTGACTTCTGGGCATGCCTATTTTGCACGTACAACTTTGTTGGACCAACTTCTCTGTACACACGGTACAACGGTTGTACAACCGCTTGTTGTATATCCAAAGTTTTCTAGTCTGCTCATCCAACTTCAGTTGTACAACCGATGTACGACAGCTGTTGTAATCGCGCGTGCTAACGCTCGGATGATCGTACAACAAGCTGGTTGTACAGGGCTTAAGTCTATTGTAAAAGGGATCTATAAATTACCTTGAGACTTAAGCCCCATACACACGGGTGCGACGGTCGTACTTCCAAAATCGTGTGTTGGCTGTCTCGCATACTGACATGCACGAAGCGATCGTACGACCAAGCCTAACGTGGTGACTTGTTACGAGCGTATAAAGAGGAAGTTCAGGTGAATGTGATTTGTGAATTAGGAACGTAGGTTTACACGAACGGACACTTCCGGGCCTTCCTGACTTCTGAGAATGCGTGTTTTGCACGTACAGCTTTGTTGGACCAACTTCTCTGTACACACAGTACAACAGTCGTACAAACACTTGTTGTACAGCCAAAGTTTTCTAGTCTGCTCATCCAACTTCAGTTGTACAACCGTTGTACGACAGCTGTTGTAATCGCATGTACTAACGGTCAGATGATCGTACAACAAGCTGGTTCTACGACCGTTGTTGTACAACCGTTGTACCGTGTGTACGGGGCTTTACACTAGTATTAAGAGTAATTGTACGTTTACGGTTTCACAGCAGTATTTTTATTGTCTTATTTTTCAGGGACAGGAAGTGGGATAAAATTTCCTCAATGGTGTCACAGAGGGCAATACAAATATTTTACAAAAGTACTTATTATAACGTCTATCGAAAACTGAAAACAAGTTGGATTGGGGTTGTGCGTTAAAGTGTATGCCTGGGCAAAAAAAAAACATATTCTCCTCCTCTGCTACACTGAAATCCCTAGCAGTAATTTGGTCCTCAAACACCACCAAAATAAAGAAAAAAAGATGGGGGTTGATGCACAGAGAGTGTAATTGCATTGTTCATTGGGTTCTGGTGTAATACAGGTACCATAACTGAACCTAATGAGCAATAAAATTATGCTATCTGTATCCCCTTTGTTTTTGTTTTGTTTTTTAAATGGTATATGTGTGTAAATATATATATATATATATATATATACAGTGTCTCACAAAAGTGAGTACACCCCTCACATTTTTGTAAATATTTTATTCTATCTTTTCATGTGACAACACTGAAGAAATGACACTTTGCTACAATGTAAAGTAGTGAGTGTACAGCTTGTATAACAGTGTAAATTTGCTGTCCCCTCAAAATAACTCAACACACAGCCATTGATGTCTAAACCGCTGGCAACAAAAGTGAGTACACCCCTAAGTGAAAATGTCCAAATTGGGCCTAAAATGTCAATATTTTGTGTGGCCACCATTATTTTCCAGAACTGTATTAACCCTCTTGGGCATGGAGTTCACCAGAGTTTCACAGGTTGCCACTGAAGTCCTCTTCCACTCCTCCATGACGATATCACGGAGCTGATGGAAGTTAGAGACCTTGCGCTCCTCCACCTCCCGTTTGAGGATGCCCCACAGATGCTCAATAGGGTTTAGGTCTGGAGACATGCTTGGCCAGTCCATCACCTTTACCCTCAGCTTCTTTAGCAAGGCAGTGGTCGTCTTGGAGGTGTGTTTGGGGTCGTTATCATGTTGGAATATTGTCCTGTGGCCCAGTGTCCAAAGGGAGGGGATCATGCTCTGCTTCAGTATGTCACAGTACATGTTGGCATTCATGGTTCCCTCAATGAACTGTAGCTCCCCAGTGCCGGCAGCACTCATGCAGCCCCAGACCATGACACTCCCACCACCATGCTTGACTGTAGGCAAGACACACTTGTCTTTGCTCTCCTCACCTGGTTGCCGCCACACACGCTTGACACCATCTGAACCAAATAAGTTTATCTTGGTCTCATCAGACCACAGGACATGGTTCCAGTAATCCATGTCCTTCGTCTGCTTATCTTCAGCAAACTGCTTGTGGCCTTTCTTGTGCATCATCTTTAGAAGAGGCTTCCTTCTGGGACAACAGCCATGCAGACCAAATTGAGTGTGGTGTATGGTCTGAGCACTGACAAGCTGACCCCTCACCCCTTCAACCTCTGCAGCACTCATACGTCTATTTCCCAAAGACAACCTCTGGATATGACGCTGAGCATGTGCACTCAACTACTTTGGTCAACCATGGTGAGGCGCTGTTCTGAGTGGAACCTGTCCTTTTAAACCACTGTATGGTCTTGGCCACCATGCTGCAGCTCAGTTTCAGGGTCTTGGCAATCTTCTTATGGCCTAGATCAACTTTATGTAGAGCAACAATTCTTTTTTTCAGATCCTCAGAGAGTCCTTTGCCATGAGCTGCCATGTTAAACTGCCAGTGACCAGTATGAGAGAGTGAGAGCGATAACACCAAATTCAACACACCTGCTCCCCATTCACACCTAAGACCTTGTAACACTAACGAGTCACATGACACAGGGGAGGGAAAATGGCTAATTGGGCCCAATTTGGACATTTTCAATTAGGGGAGTATGCACTTTTGTTGGCAGCGGTTTAGACTTTAATGGCTCTTTGTTGAGTTATTTTGAGGGAACAGAAAATTTACACTGTAAGGCCCCTTTCACAGTTATACAACTTGTCCTGCGACTTGGGAATACAAAGTCGCATGACAAGTCGTTCCCCATGATTTCCAATGAGTACCATTCATATTTGTACTACTTCAAGTCCTGCCGACTTCAAAGTAGTCCCTGCATTACTTTGGCCCAACTTTGATGCAACTTGAGGTCCATAGACTTCAATGTTAAACCCTCAAAGTCGCATGCAAATCGCACCTGAATAATATAGATACGATTTCTGTACTATTTCTGTACGACTTTGTAATATGTTTTAATTGTGCCAAAGTTGCAACAAAGTCGGACCAAAGTCGTACTGATCCCAAATCGCAGTAAAATTGTGGTAAAATTGCATTGCACAAGTGTGAAAGGGGCCTTATACAAGCTGTACGCTCACTACTTTACATTGTAGCAAACTGTCATTTCTTCAGTGTTGTCACATGAAAAGATAGAATAAAATATTTACAAAAATGTGAGATACTGTATATATATAATATAATCTAGACAAATATATGTGTGTGTATATATATATATATATATATATGTCTAGATTATTAATAAATTATACACATATAATATGTAATGAAGAAATTATATATTTATGTTTTCTGTTGAATTTGAAAAGTTAGGACAAATCCTGCAAGGTGTGGGGCACTTGGGGGTTGATTTACTAAAGGCAAATAGACTGTGTTCTTTGCAAAGTGCAGTTGCACTCAGCAAGTGCAGCTGCTCCAGAGCTTAGTAAATGAGCCGAAGGTCTGCTGACTTCCATCATGCAATCATGTGTAAGCAAAAATGCTGTTTTTTTTTTTTGCATTTTCCTTGCACGTGATTGGGTATTCTTTGCAAAGTGAAGCTTTACCTCATTTACTAAGCTCTGGAGCAACAATGCACAGTCTTTTAGTAAATCAACCCTACAGCCTCTATGGATGGAGCACCTGTGTTATCTGTGGATGTATGAGCACATCTTGATTACTTGCATTATACTCTTTCTTGCCCTGAGCAAATGTTTTGTTTCTATCTTATTAGCACCATGTGTTTTGCTAGAGATTGTCACATGTTCATAACACTTCAAAGGGCTCCATTTTGCAGTGTTGTCTCAGTCATCTCTGGTTGAGTGCCCACTGGGCAGAGTTTTATTGATACAGAACTACAATTACATTGCTTACTGGCCATATGCCTTCAAAACGAACCATAAAATGGGTACAGTGCATCTCACGTTACACAGACAGATTGAGCCAGGCTCAGCGGCTGGAGAGAATGTTTGCATTAGCTTTGTGAATCTTAATAAGCTTCCAGGAGTATTCTGCTCTTTAAACCTGCTGACCATATGTGGCTTCTCACATTTGCCTTTTTTTGTTTCTGACCACACATGTGGATTGTCTGACATGGCAAAGTATAGAAGTAAAGCCACATAGTGTGTTTGTTACCGCATTTATTTATGGAACATATAGTCCTCTCAATGTTTTTTTTACGATAAACGGGTAAAGCAAATCAGTTTAATTAAATTAAATAAATAAATCAAATGAATTAAATTAAATAACTTTTCTGTTCAAACTTTTAATTGGTGTTACAAAGAAAAACATGGAACATATTTCAAAATAAGGTGTACTGCACAATGTACATTCGGATTGAAAAATACACAGAAGGAACGTGGGTCAACATTGTCAGAATAAGTCTACATCATGCATTATAATCATGGAGACTCAAAAGGGTTGATTTACTAAAGCTAGAAAGTGCAAAATTTGGTGCAGCTCCACACAGAAACCAATCAGCTGCAAGGTTTTATTCTCAAAGCTTGATTGAACAAGCTGAGGTTAGAAGCTGATTGGCTAACATGCAAAGCTGCACCAGTTTTTGCACTCTTCAGCTTTAGTAAATCAACCCCATAGTCTCAGGAGCATTTAAGAACTCCCAACGTTATAATCAACATCAAAACAATTGTAGGGATTGTCAGCACTGGTAAAATGAGATAAACAAGAACTGTAACCAGTAGTATCACTTAGGGCACTTTCGCACTGGAGCGTTGGAGACGGTAGCGGTAAAGCGCCGCTAGTTTCAGGGGCACTTTTCCGCTGTTATAGCGGCACTATGGCACCACAATGCAGGCAGGAGCCCGTCGCTTTTAAGCACCCACAAGGGATTAAAAGTGGTGGGGCGCTGCGCTTTCCGAGGCGGTGTGCAGCCACTTCAGAAGTGCCTGCCATTGATTTCAATGGCAGGGATTGTGGAGAATCGGTGTAAACACCGCTCACCGCACCGCCCCAAAGATGCTGCTTGCAGGACTTTTTGCAGCGTCCTGCAAGCGTATGAAAACCTCCCGGTGGATGGCCGCTATTTTTAGCCCCAGTGTGAAAGGGGCCTTAAAGAGGAGTTCCGCCGGGGTGAAAAAAAAAATTAAAAGTCAGCAGCTACCAATACTGTAGCTGCTGACTTTTAATATAAGGACACTTACCTGTCCAGGGAGCCCGCGATGTTGGCACCCGAAGCCAATCCGTCCCTCGGTTTCCGGTGCAGGCGCCGACATTCTTACTAAGGGAAACAGGAAGTGAAGCCTTGTGGCTTAACTGTCTGTTTCCCACTGCACATGTGCGAGTTGCGCTGCACTTTCCCAATGGTCCCTGCTGTCTCCTGGGACCTGTGTGTCTCTCAGAAGGCGGTGGAGGGCGGGCGGACATTGCGTAGATCGCTGCAATTGCGGGCGATCTTTCCCGGAAGTGGGAGCAAATACTTGGATTAGACGCGTATCCGCTCCTCCTTTCCCCCTGGAAGGTGCCAAATGTGGCACCGGAGGGGGGGAGGAATCCGATCAGCGGAAGTTCCATTTTAGGGTGGATCTCCGCTTTAACCAGTGTCATTTAATTAGGAGAGGTGAATTGAGGTTAGAAGAGAAGAGAAAGAGAGGATAGAGGAAGGAAGAGAAAAAAAATGAATTCATGAATTAAATAACTTTTAATTTAAATTAGATGTGCTATTACAGGAAGATGATCTACATCCATCCAAATAAAAAAAAACAGTTCATCACATCCAAATAAGCAATATAGTTAATAAGACAAAGAAAAGTGCAGTAATTCAAACTCAGAAAATAACTGAACCAAAAAAATATATTTCTGATTGGTTGTCGTGGGTCTTTCTTCTCTTCACATCATCATTTCTAAGCAAAATTACGATCTATTGCTCATGAACACCGTGTCTCAGTGCAAGCCAATTTATTTGAACTGCTAAATGTTGATGGTAGATATCACCATGAACTGTCCACAAATGACACAAAATTGAATAAAATGTCAGATTCCGAATCAAACATGAATGATGGCTTTGTAAACACAGAAATAGCTGTGCAAAGCAATCAAAAATGTCTGTTGGAAATATTGTAGCCATTCATTGGTACTATAGACCAGACTGGTCATGAAAGGGTTAAGTGCTTAGGTCTTAAGAAGGTTTACCGCACACAGACACTCTCACACTAAATGTGTTGCCCACTTTACATATATCTGCCCCTAGGCCACAGCATCTGTAACTCCGCTTCTCCTAACCTATAAAATTGCTGCATCAAATGCAATGGGTGAGTTTCGGGTTACAAGAAGAAAATCTCTGCAAATTGAAGAGGGCAAAGTTTGATCTCTTCCATATTGAGACCTGTGAACAATACAGTCTTTCTAACACAACACAACTGTGAAACATCAAAGCTCAGATTGAGGCCTAATCTAAGTACATGGCACTACTTGGGAAATCTCTGAGGATATTCACAGATGTCCCAGCCAAAGCTTGACATGTGTTCACATAGCCACAGCCTGAAGCTGTATTTTTTTCCTTAAAGAAAATACATTAATTTAATTAATTTTAGAAAACAAAAACAATATTTACATGGCAAAGACTTAGCAAGAAATTCAGAAAACCCCCCATTAATTATTGCTATTCAGCAGAGATTTCCCCGCTCATAGATACCACCAATTAGTAGCAGTGCTATGATACCTTCTAGGGTGCATCCTCAGCACTTCAGGGTTTTTTTAAGAGGGTTATGTGACTTGTGTTGTTCCTCAAAGGACCTTTGAAAAGGACTAGGTTTCTGAGGATAGGTAGTCTTGTATCAAAAAATGGCAGTTGGTTACAATCTTCTGGTAGCTCAGTTGAAACCTCTGAAACCAAGCCCATCTGTAGGGATGAGCAAAAGTTGCAGAGTTTGGCTCGCAGAGAGTTTGCTGAATTCTGCATAAAGTCAGAAAATTCTGAATATAAAATCAATCCTTGTTAAAAAGCCTGCGGTGGCTAAATCTTGAAAATTCATTATTCACATTTTCAAGGCTAATAAGCAAAGGATTGTGTAAAATGGTATGCAGGGCTGGGCATTGATATGGGTTAGTAGTTCCAATGCAAAAAAATGTTTTAAATACCATGCAGTGGGGAAAGGGTCCACTTTAATGCAACTTGGGAAAAAATGCCAGTGTTTTAAATGACATGCTTGTGAGATGCCTTTAAGTTGTCTGTGATGTTATAGAACATAATATACTTTGTATACAGTATACTTTGTGAGCTATTTCTTTTCACAGTATCACACTGCATTGTCAAAGCTCCATAAAATGGCAACATAGAATGCACAAAAACACTTCTAAACCAGAACTCCACATTTCATGAACACCTCCCATTCCGGTATCCCCCCAAAAAATGCAAAATAAGAATTCAGGTATTCATTTGGTAGAAATTGGCCAGCATAAGAACTGATAGTGAGCATTTAAAAAGGCAGAACATTGAAAGTATGAAACAAGTATGCAGATCAGTATAATTAAAGTGAATCGATTGCAGCGATACCACATACAGTATCTCACAAAAGTGAGTACACCCCTCACATTTTTGTAAATATTTTATTATATCTTTTCATGTGACAACACTGAAGAAATTACACTTTGCTGCAATGTAAAGTAGTGAGTGTCCAGCTTGTATAACAATGCAAATTTGTTGTCCCCTCAAAATAACTCAACAAACAGCCATTAATATTTAAACCGTTGGCAACAAAAGTGAGTACACCTCTAAGTGAACGTGTCCAAATTGGGCCCAAAGTGTCAATATTTTGTGTGACCACCATTATTTTCCAGCACTGTCTTAACCCTCTTGGGCATGGGGTTCACCAGAGCTTCACATGTTGCCACTGGAGTCCTCTTCCACTCCACCATGACAACATCACAGAGCTGGTGGATGTTAGAGACCTTGCGTTCCTCCAGCTTCCATTTGAGGATGCCCCACAGATGCTCAATAGCGTTTAGGTCAGGAGACATGCTTGGCAAGTCCATTACCTTTAGGCCCCTTTCACATGAGCGGACGGTTTGCGCACGGTTGGCGCGAAGGGGCTAATTTTCTCATAAGATTATATCTGCATACACCATATTTTTCACACATTATTTACCTGCAAAAGCCTCTCTTATACAGACACACAAAATCCTTGACACTGGTGCTGGGTGCCGCCATCTTGGATGTCACTTGGATGCCACTTCCTATGGTGGCACACCTGAGGGTCCGATCCCAAGCCACGCTGCCTGCATCCATAGACACAGACAGCGTGGCTTGACCCTGTCCCCTGCTAACTCGTCACATGATTTGATTGACAGCAGCAGGAGCCAATGCCTCCAACTGCTATCAATCTGCCCCATGAGAAGGAAGAGAGCGAAGAGAGCCCAGCGCTGCTCTGGGCACAGCGCTGGATTGAAATTGGGCTTAGGTAAATATAAAGCCTATAAAGCTATGAAGCCTAAGCAGAGGACTTATTGTTGTGGCAATTGAGAGTGGATTGAACCTTTCTTTCAGTGTAAATATTTCCTTTTTTTCAACAGGAGGTTCCAAGCTGACCAGAAAAGAGCACAAAAGAAGATTTCATATGATCTTATAATTCAGTGAAATATTTGAATTAAATGTCACTATTTTGTATTTACAAAGCATTATGATTTGTTTTTTCTAAAGAATGAATTCTTTTTAATAAACGATGCAAACATTACTAGCTTGATTGACAAAAAGGTATTATTGGTCTTCTTCTATTCAGATGAATCTGTATGTTCCAATAAAAAAATGCAAAAGTTAACAAACTTAGAAGATGGAAAACTTAGCAATACTGCTGCACAGATAATTCACTATTTACTTTGACTTATGAGAACCCCAATCTGCACTAAATATCACATTGCTGATTTTCAAATGTCGATGGTGAAACTAGATAGATCACTCGAACCATAATTAAAGTCATTTGTATGCAGTGCTTAGCCCCAGAGGAGCCGCTGAATTCTCTCGGGTTCTCTATTTAAACTGCTCGGACCCCACTGACACACCTATGTACCTTAAAAGTTTGTAAGCTAGCACTCTATATTAATGCATAAAAAACAGGCCACATGCAACTGGATGGTAGACAGATGAATTATGGCAATGCAATCAAACAATGCTTGAATCGATAAACAGACAGTTGAACAGGCTTAAAGATGCTATACTAGATAACGTGAACACTGACCCACAAGATGAAATTCAACTGAAATGTAGTGATAGTAAGCCAAATTATAACTGGTGCAAACAGGGTAAGAGTATTGGCATTAGCTAACCCCAAACAATATGGGTCCTAGTGTGCGCACTATGCATACAATCCCAATGATGGGTGGCTGTATACGTTCCTGACAAAGTGGTCAACCCTGGAGGTGACTGCAAGCACCTGGCACTCAATTGTCAATATTAGCGACTATCGCTGGGGCCCATCTGTAAGGTGATGCACATGTAGCTGTACCTTTAAGAGTGTGCAACAGGTGGCTTATGGACAGCTTAACAAGGAGTAGTCTCTATTGCATCAACTGTGTCAGTGTTGAGATAAGCACAGATGGTTCAGCTCACCACTCCTGATACACAGGAATCTGGTCCAGATCACTTGGCGGTCTGCTGCCTTCAGGTACCCAGGACTCTTGCTTTTCCCTAGCTGTAGACACGCACAGCAACGGGTCCTCCCAGCTCCAATCCCAGTTCAGCACACAATCTCTCTGCGGCTCAGTCTTCAGGCTGTTTTGGATGTAGCAAGGTGCCTGATCTCTGTACAGGCTCATCTAAGGCAACAGGTCCACACTCTCTGGTCCCCGCACTGCTCTGAGATGACACCCTGGTCTCTGCACGGTCCCAGCCAAGGCCACCTGTCTGTTTGGCTTGGCTTCCTCTTGTAAAAGACTCAGATTTCTCCAGAGTTGCATGGGAAAAGTCCTATATCTCCTCCTCTGTTGTGCAGGTAATACTAGGTAGTCAAGTCCACAGCTCCATCAGCCTCCTTTCAATTGCATTGCACTGTGCCCCTTTAAGGACTACACTTCCCAGATTCCATGGTGGCCGCTGCATAGCAAGTCTGCTGATTTGCTCAGATTCTCTGCTGCCAGGAGGGGGGGGGGGGTCAAGAGAAAGGGAGGGATTGAGCACATACAGAGCCACACTCAAGCTGCACAGTTTGTTACAACTACAAGTTTTGTTACCATGACATGTCAGGTACGGCGCATGCCCAAGATCAGGCGCAGAGGTAATTGGTGAGCCGGAACAGAATAAGCTTTAAAAATACAATTTATGATTCAAATAATATTTGTATAATTAGGCAGATTACAGTGAACCATGGCCCAATTAAATCATCTTCACGTAGGAGCATTTTATATTTTATATATAAGTACAGTACACAGTGGGGAACTGCTTAAAGCGGAAAATTAAAAGGCAACAAATACACATACTGTAGCTGCTGACTTTTAATAATAGGACACTTACCTGTCCTGGAGTCCAGCGATGTTGGCACCGCAGCTGATGTTTCCATCAGCTGTCAGGAGCTGCCGCCACCATTGCAGGTAAGCCCAGCAGTGAAGCATTATGGCCTCACGCCAGACCCCTACTGTGCATACGCGAGACACTACTGTGCTCTGCTACTGTCCCAGTGGCGGGGAAGGAGGAGGAGGAAGCCGGGCTACTGATGTAAGAGGAGGAATCCGATAAGTGTAAGTTCCAATTGTGGGTGTAACTCACTTTAATATGAACCTGCAGTCAGGCGATTACCTTTTTTTTTTTTTTTTTTCTAGATTTGGATAGAATGTTGAGGGGTCAGAACCTATATCAGGTTGTTATTGCTGTCTGTTACCACTCACTCCAATTGTCCTGATTACCATTGTCACCAGGAATGTCAGTAAGTGTAGATCCAAAATTTTGAGTTTTCTCCAGAACAGGAATAGAGGATAAATCTTCAATGGGGAAACTCTTTCCCATGATAACTATGGGATTTCTAGCTCATTTAAAGGTATCCTCTCACATCCTCTTGGGTCTATAGCACAGGCAGTAAACAGGGCTGGTGCAAGGATTTTTGACACCCTAGGCGAAACCACATGTTGCCTCCCCCCTTTGGCCCCACCCCTGACTCCACCCCCTTTTCCCTGCCTAGCCTGATCAGCGCCAATCAAATGCAGCCTCACCAGAGACCATCAAATACAGCTTCCCCAGCGCCGATCAATACAGCCTCACCTGTGCCCATCCAATACGGCTTTACCAGCGCCAATCAATACAGCCTCACCTGTACCCATCAAATACAGCTTCACCAGCGCCAATCAATACAGCTTCACCTGTACCCATCAAATACAGTTTCATCAGCGCCAATCAATACAGCGTCACCTGTGCCCATCAAATACAGCTTCACCTGTGCCCATCAAATACAGCCTCATGGGGGGTGGGGGCGGAGGGGGGTATTTGACAGATCAGTCACTATTTCTATATAGATTTGCAAATGGCATGTGATAATACAATCTCATTATCTCAGTCAGACAATGTCAGCTTTTACATGAATCAATACAGAGCAGCCAGTGACAGATCAACAGTGGCCAGGCTCCTCTAGGCGGCAGTGCGCCCTAGGCAGCCGCCTACTTCGCCTATTGGTAGAGTCGGCCCTGGCAGTAAAGCCAAAGGGGGGGGGACCTGACAGCAGTTCATATCTTTTCCCCCTCTATCAAAATGAAAAAAAAAAAAGTTTGGATTTTGATATACTTTAAGTCGGCTCTGTCAGCAGATCAGCTTACACTGCTACCCTTTCCCAAAGCACCTGCTCCCTGATTACAGTGAGAATAGAAGGCTGGAAAGCCATATCTATGCTGGAAGGGTACAGCAAGGTGAGCTGAGCTTCTAAGAGAAGGACTTGGACAGCGTCAGTGCTTTGACTGTGAATTTTGAGAATTCCTTTCTCCACTGTGCCTGCAGCTACTGAGGTCAATAACAGTTGTAAAGCGCAAATATTTGAAAGCCCATAACTTGGGCACAGTTGCACTTTAATCCTGGCTAAATGTAGGAATCTGATAGTTCCTAAATGAATGGCTGGGTTCTCAGTTGATCCTTGCCTCAGCCAGCATGTATGTTTACTGTCCAGTGCATGTCAAATGCTCTCTCATTGCTGATTATATATATGTGTATGCACCCCTGCTCTATTGGCATTAATAAACAGAACTTTAGACAAAAGTTTTCAAACTACAAGGTCCCTTATGACATCAAGCTATGGTCCTGTGATATGATCACATAAATGTGTTCAAAAAGATAGACTTTTGCAGAACTACAAATATTTTGGCCTTTGCACAGCATCTTTGGGAATGTGTGTGTTCTGAAAATAATATAAATACTTTATGTATTCTCTACTCTTTTGTCAATATGTGTGAATATGTCCACATCAATTAGGAACTTCATTTTCCATTCCCTTCCCCTTAAGGCCCCTTTCACATGAGCTTTCCAATCAAGTTCGCTTGTCAGTTTTTTTTAGGGGGAGCTGATCAGAAATTAGAACGTTTGTAAGCAGGTGGGTGTAAAGGAATGTGTTTCCATTTACTGCCTTCAAGTCCGTCCAAGTCTGGAAAAAAATGGAAAAGGACTGCATTGTTTTTTCGTTTTTTCCTTGACCTTTTAATCATTCACAAACTGGTATTTTCACTCAAATGTCTGTGCTTTGCAAAAATATTAACTCGTTAATACTTAAAAAACACTTCTGGCGAAAACACGGGTCATCTTCTTGCAGTGATTGCTAGCTCCCAAAACCCCCCCACAGTATATTTCTTCTATTGCCACCACTTTGGGTGGGCCTACACAAAATCACCAAGGTATTTTTAACATATTTCACAGGTTTTATAGAGACTTATACAGTAGAAAGGTACATTAACCCCATCCCAATTGACTGAATTTTTAGACTCTGTAACTTTGTCTTGCCTTAACTTAGAGGGCAGGAATCTTTTGAATTCCCCTTTAACTATTGAAGAGCTTAGTACTGCTGTGGCTCAGAACCCAAACAGTAAAATGCCAGGGTTTAATAGCCTCCCGGCCAAAATTTACAATTCTTTTGGAGACATACATTTTGCTCTCTGAGCTGTTAACAATTTTAAACAAGGCTTATGCATCACACCAACTCCCGGATTCTAAGAACATGGCCAGTATTATAGTCCCTTTGAAACCTGGGAAAGACAAGCTTTATGCAGAATCATACCATACCATTTATTTATTGAATTTGTACGTTAAAATCTTGGTTAAAGTCTTAGCAAACAGACTTAGCAAGGTCATGCATCTCTTAGTTCGTCCTGACCAGTCAGTTTTGAAGGGCCATACTCTCTTTGGACGCGGCCAAAACGTTTGATAGCCGGGAATGGCCCTATCTCTGCGAAGTTTTAAAACTCTTTGGCCTGGGTGAATGCTTTATTGGTTGGATTAAATTGTTATACTCTGCTGCTAAAACGGGCATGGATGTTAAAGGATCATATTCTGATATCTTTTCACTTCATAGAGGAATGCACCAGGGGCGTCCCCTTTCCCCTCTGCTCTTAGATCTGGCGATCAAGCCGCTTGCAGCAGTTATTTATCAATCGGACTCAATTTCTGGGTTTCGAAGAGGTGAGCGGTAACACAAAATTTCCTTATACGCTAATGAGGCTTTGTTATTTCTTGGGGATACTAAAAGCTTATTGTCATCCCTCATGTCTAGAGTTGAGCGAACCTCTAGAAGTTCGGGTTCTGCTGGTCCGTCCGCACTTCGGGACAAAGTCCGGGTCCGGGTCCGGACGGAACCCGAACGATCGCACGGACAACGAACCCCATTGAAATCAATGGGGACCCGAACTTTTATGCACAAAAATGGCTGTAACAAAGTCCTGGAAAGCCCTAGAGGGCTGCAAAAGGAAGTAAAATGGGGGTAAGGGTAGGGTAAGTGCCCTACAAAAAAATGGGGACAGGGAAATAACTGTAAATATTTTTAAAAAAATAAAAACATAAAAAAAGCAAAAATGGAGGTGAATGTGGATCATCTTCAAACTGTGTCTGAAAAGTATTAATTAACGGTAGAAGCCATATAACTGTTCTAAAATCATCTTCAAACTAGGGCAAGTGCCCTACAAATAAATGGGGATAGGGAAAATAAATTAAAATCAAGTAAAATAAC
>BLSH010284136.1:2040267-2056730 GCA_018402905.1 Glandirana rugosa
TTCTATTTCTCGGAGTAGGTGTTTATGACGTTTTCCGAAGTTCGACAGTAACTACAATTTATCCCATTATGTGCCATAATTCTTGACCCCATACATTTGAAAACTAGTCCCAGTAAACCTATCAAAGACAACAGTAATACTAAATTTTTCTCATTTGTGTCAACTAACTATTATTTACCGAAGTTGGTTTGTGATTGGTACTCACTTTCTTTACAAAAACACGATAGCAAGTATAAGAGATCTGTTACCGGTTCTCTAGTATTTAAGACGGTCCCATTGTAACCCGAACGATTTTTGAAATGTCCGGGTCCGGGTCCGTGCCACGGACACCCAAAAGTTCGGTACGGACCCGAACGTTACAGTCCGGGTTCGCTCAACACTACTCATAATGTTACCCTGGCAGAATTTATGATCTCTTGGCCATTGTCTAGAGAATATGAACGATAGCACAAAAACATTTCTTTCACTCATGGTTAGTGTTTGGTTGAAGCCATTTATTATCAATCAACTGTGTTTACTCTTTTTAAATCATAATGACAACAGAAACTATCCAAATGACCCTGATCAAAAGTTTACATACCCCAGTTCTTAATACCGTGTATTACCCTATTTAACATCAATGACAGCTTGAAGCCTTTTGCAGTATTTGTGGATGAGGCTCTTTATCTTCTCAGATGGTAAAGCTGCCCATTCCTCTTAGGAAAAAGCCTCCAGTTCCTGGAAATTCTTGGGCTGTCTTGCATAACTGCCCATTTGAGATCTCCCTAGAGTGGCTTAATGATATTGAGGTCAGGAGACTGAGATGGCCACTCCAGAACCTTCACTTTATTCTGCTGTAGCCAATCACAGGTCGACTTGGTCTTGTGTTTTGGATCATTGTCATGTTGTATTGTCCAAGTACGTCCCAAGCGCAGCTTCCTGGCTGATGAATGCAAATGCTCCTCTAGTATTTTTTGATAACATAATGCATTCATCTTGCCATCAATTTTGAGCAAATATTTCCTGTGCCTTTGTAGCTCACACATCCCCAAAACATCAGCGATCCACCTCCATGTTTCGCAGGCCTTGTTGACTTCTCATGTAGCATTCATGTAGCATTTATGGTTGTGGCCCAAAAGCTCAATTTTGGTCTCATCACTCCAACTAACTTTGTACCAGAAGGTTTAAGGCTTGTCTCTGTGCTGTTTGGCGTATTCTAAAAAGGACACTTTGTGGCATTTGCGTAGTAATGACTTTCTTCTGGCGACTGGACCATGCAGCCCATCTTTCTTCAAGTGCCTTCTTATTGTGAATCTTGAAAGAGCCACATCACATGTTTTCAGAGAGTCCTGTATTTCACCTGAAGTTATTTGTGGGTTTTTTTTTACATCCCGAACAATTTTCCTGGCAGTTGTGGCTGAAATCTTAGTTGGTCTACCTGACCGTGGTTTGGTTTCAACAGAACCATTCATTTTCCACTTCTTGATTAGAGTTTGAACACTGCTCATTGGCATTCTCAATTCCTTGGATATCTTTTTATATCCCTTTCTTGTTTTATACAGTTCAACTACCTTTTCCCGCAGATCCTTTGACAATTATTTTGCTTTCCTCATGATTCAGAATCCAGAGACGTCAGTGCAGCACTGCATGACAGATGCAAGGGTTTGTCAGGAGTCCAGAAACTCAATGAACTTTTATACACACACACTTATTACAAGCAAACAGATCACAGGTGAGGATGGTTACCTTTAATAGCCATTCAAACCCCTTTTTGTCAACTTGTGTGCATGTTATCAGGCCAAAATCACCAGTGTATGTATACTTTTGATCAGGGTAGTTTCTGTTGTCATTATGATTTAAAAAGAGTAAACACAGTTGATTGATAATAAATGGCTTCAGCCAAACACTAACCATGAGTGAAAGAAATGTTTTTGTGTTCTCAGTCATATTCTCTGAAAAACGGAAATGGAAATCATAAATTCTGCAATGGTATGTAAACTTATGAGCATAACTGTATCCATACATCTCAATCCCTGTATCTGATGCATAGCAAGGAAGGGGGTTGGGACTTTACATGAGGTGTATATGGTAAGGCTCAACAAATAGCACAATGTGATAAACATGTATTTTTTGTCTCAACAAACATGACAATAGCATGTAGCAATGAATACATACACATATAATACATAAAACCCTGTTGCAAACCATACAAAGTAGTATAAATCGACTTATAATAGCATGATACCAAGAATAATCCTCCATGAATGGAATCCTTAAAACACTTGATGTTGTACTAAAATATAAATGACATGTTGCATCTGTATAAGCCCGAAGCGTTTCATGGCATGATGCCATTCTTCAGGGGCGGATGTGTAATAATTCAAAAAAGAGAATATAAGCATATCAAATGAGGTCTAATTCAGTTAATTTGCGCTCTGTCGGTGCAGGCCAAAACACCCAATATGGGATTGATCTTCACTCCTCTGCTTGACTCCCATGCCAAAGCTTTGAATAAGAAGGGACTTATTTCCTCTCTTTATAGGTCATTGTTGGATAAATCACTGGCTAACCTTTATATCCCTGGTAGGATAGGGCGAGAAAAAGATAGATGAAGAGATATGGCAGACCATACTGGAGCAGGTATTATTGGTTTCTCTCTCGTCCATGCATAGACTATCTCAATTATTTATGCAGTATTCCATAGGACATACAGAACACCCATAAAGCTCTATTAGTGGAACCGTAGGGAGAATCCTAACTGCCCGCGCGGCCATGGCTCTCCTGCAGATCTCTCACACCTGATATGGCGATGCCCCAAGCTGGTTCGCAAATGGCACTGTATCAGTGAAACTACAGATAGGGCATTCGAGGTTAATTTGACAAATGATCCATTGACTGTGTTGGGATTTTTAGATGAAGAAGTGTTCCCACCATATGTTAGAATGTTAGAACCCATCTTTCCAGATTGCAATTTCTGGCACGTAACTGTATAGCCTTCAAGTGGCTCTCTCCTCTTACCCCTACATTTGAGGAGTGGCACATATAGGTCAATTCTACACTCCCTAAAGTGAGCCACATCTTTCAACAAAGGCGTACCCCTCGCAGATTTGAGAAGCTGTGGGATCCATGGTTGCAGACCCCAGACCTAGCTCCGTTGGCTTTAGTGTCCCTACAGATTTTTCAATGTTAAAAGGTATAACAAATTACTTGGTTCATGTTTTTTGCACTTGCACTCCTAGCTATGTATGGTCACTTGACATATCTCTTAACTGAGCAGCAGGTATGCACTGATTTAAAGGCAAGCACTGATTGTGTACGTATTAGAATGGTGTCATTTCTCAATGTGATAATTGTAAGGATTTCCATTCCAAAATCTTGAGTTAATTGTTGTTCTTTGTGAGACTAAGGCCGGCCATGCACGGGGCAAATTTCTTTCCTGCAACCACAGATAGTGTTGATGCGGGAATCCCTCCTGCCGAGCCATTGTCTTCTCACGGCGGGGAAAGGAGGAGGGGGCAGAAGAAGCTGTCCCCACTGGGAGAAGACAGTGATTATTACTAGCAGCTATAGCAGCCACTAGCGATAATCGCAGGTAAAACCCAGCAGGCTGGCTGTACCCAAGTTGAACGACCTATCAACTTGGTACATTCAGCCTGCCCATACACGGTTGAAATCTCAGCCGGTTCCTGCTGAACTGGCCGAGAATTGAACCATGTATGGCAACGGTGGCTGGTGGGTTTTTCTTTTGGGGGGCGGCAAACAAGCACCCCCCTCCGGGCGGCCAGTGGCGTGACACTGAAAGCACCCCCCTCCAACCTCCCAATCTCCCCCCGGGCAGACCGCAGCATGACACTGAAAATACCACCGCCCCAGCAGACCGCAGTGTGACAATGACATAAAACCAACACCACTCCCCCCCTTCGGAAGGATGGCACCTACCCGATCTAGGGCTGGCATGCTGCGGTGACCTCTCCTCCTCTCCTGGAATGCGGGCAACGGCCAGTGTTGCCAACCGCCAGTAAATTTACTGACAATTTGTAAAAATCTGTGATTTTTAGAACTGTCTATAAATATCAGCGTCTGATAATTTGTCATGCTGTGCTGACTTTTTAAGTGTAAACTGGGCAAACTACTTGATATGGGTATTGCAAGTGTTTCCATGTTGTGTTTAAATATCAATTGTCTTCGTTTTTAATAGGAGTTCAGTTATTTTTCAGGTTGCCAGTAAAAAAGGTGCTCTGCCAGTAAGATTTTCCATGATTTGCCAGTAAAAAAGCTGCAGGAGGTTGGCAACACTGGCAACGGCTTTGGTGTCTGCTCCTCCTGTCATGTGTCTTCTCTCTGTTCCTCCTAAGCGCTAGGCATCCCATAGGATCGCCTAATGCTTTGGCCAATCGGGAAGCAGGTCTCACAACCTGCCTCCTGATTGGTGGGGAGGAACTTTAGTGTGAACATAGAGAAAATGAATTTGCTACCATCACACAATTAGGTGGGATCAGGGCACAGTGCTCTGCGCCGCGATCCCACCCTATTTTGAAGCCTCTGGCTCTAATCGGGTGCTTCAAAATTTCACACCTCCCTATTGGAATCCATAGTCCGGTGCCCTGATATGTAGATCAGGGGGCTGGATGCATGGATGGGGGGGGGTGCCCGTGTGACCTCTATAGACGAGCCGCCACTGGTGTAGGCCTCTTGTATACTGCTGCTGGTAAACTGACTTGTAGGGGCAGTTGGGCATTTTTTAGCTGCCCCTGCACTTTTCTCTATGTTATCTTATCAGTACATGTACACAGGGTCGATTATAGTCGTTTCTAGGCAGTTGAGTTTAGAGGCATTTGTTGGAAAGCAAAAAAATGCGTTCGGGATGGATGTTCAGAGGCATTTGAGATGGCAAATGCCTGTAACAGCTTTTAGACGCGCCTCAATGCGGTAACTCGCGTCTAGGAGCGTTCCATTTAAAGACGGTTTTCTTTTTAAAAAAAACGCTTCTAGACGCAAACATGGCTAAACACGGATAAACGCATCCCGTGTACATGTGGCCTGTCTTAGGGAATGTGTAGTGTATTGCACAACACTGGGATAATCAGTCTGGTGAAACAGATATGTCCCCATTTATGCAGTGACAACACTTTTGATTATTATCCTTATGTCTGAGGCTGTTCTGTATGTTAGCAATGAACGGGATTGCAAAGCTGCTGTATATTTTACTGTATTTCTTTCTCTTTATTGTTTCTTTTTTTCTTTTTTGTGTTTTTTTTTCTGTATGTAAGTTTTTTGTAAAACCTACAAAACTTTCAATAAAAACTATTTGATTAAAAAAAAAAAACTGGATTCATAGAAAACATCGACCCCAAAAATCTAAATTTGGTAATCGCTTTAATTAGTATTTTGAAGTCTTCATTTAGCTACCAATGGAGATTGCAAGCATTGCCGTTTGACGACACATTACGCAGATGTCGTTCAATGTTGTTACCATCGGGAAACCCACCTTGATAAGTTTTATGCAGGCAAAGCTGGATTGCCTGTAGACAGGAAAGGGCTGCAAAGAGGCTACAAGAGATCGGCATCACAGAACTGCAAAAAAGAATGAAAAAAGTATTCTATTAAAAAAATTGCAATTGTTTATGATATGCATGGCTTTGGCAAATAATATGTCATTCATTTAGGGTTTACATCTGCATTAAATGAGTTGTAAAGGTAGAAGGTTTGTTGATGCATTAAGATCAAAAAACCTTCTGTGTGTAGCAGTCTCCCCAGCACCCCCTGATTACTTACCTGAGCCCCTTCTCTCTCCAGCGATGTCCACGAATGTCTAAGCCATCCGGGACACTCTTCCTGACTAACTGAGACACAGCAGCGGGGACGATTGGCTCCCGCAGCTGTCAATCAAAGTCAGGGGGGGCCGGGTCGGGCTCCATGTCTGAATGAATACAAGGTCTGACTCGGCTCGGGTGCCCCCATAGAAATCTGCTTGCTGTGGGGGCACTCGATAGGAGGGAGGGACCAGAAGCAGCGAAGAGAGACCCCAGAGGAGGATCCGGGCTGCTTTGTGCAAAACCAACTGCACAGAGGAAGTAAGTATGACATGTTTGTTATTAAAAAAAACTGCCTTTACAATCACTTTAAGTAAATAAAGACACATGGAGATACATAAGGGAGAACAACAGGCAACACTTTTTTATAGTCACTAATAGTCTTGGAGCAATCTTGGCCATAACGGAGGGGGGGGGGGGTATTTTTGCCAAGACATGATTGGCTGATTGAAGTTAACACAGCTATATCTTATTTACTAAGCTGTAAAGGTAACACAATCTGGATGTGTTTTATCTCCATAGCACATAGCAGCAGTCCAAATTGGCGAATGAATGGTGGCAGGTCTATGAATGGCTGTGATCAATAAGGTGCTGGGTTTAAAGTGTTACTAAACTCAGGACCCCGCATTTTATTTTATTTATTTCAGGTATTTATATAGCGCCATCAATTTACGCAGCGCTTTACATATATATATTATACATTCACATCAGTCCCTACCCTCAAGGAGCTTACAATCTAAGGTCCCTAACTCACACTCATACTAGGGCCAATTTAGACAGGATCTAATTCACCTACCAGCATGTCTTTGGAGTGTGGGAGGAAACCAGAGCACCCGCAGGAAACCCACGCAGGCACAGGGAGAACACGCAAACTCCAGGCAGGTAGTGTCATGGTCGGGATTCGAACCAGCGACCCTTTTGCTGCTAGGCGAAAGTGCTATCCACTACACCACTGTGCCGCCCACATTCTCTATATCTGGTCTCCCACAGTACACAGAACATGGAAATGCAATCATTTTAGTAAATATAAACAGCTAAATGCCTTTTCTCATCAGCAGTATAAGGCTCCATGCACACTGTACATTAAAAAAACAATCTAAAAATGTCAGTAGTTTTGTAGCGAGCCTTTCAGCTTTTATCAGCGTTAATGCACTAGCGTTTTTGAGCATTTTTGAGCGTCAGCTTTTTTCAATGGATCCAAAACGACCAAATATGCTGGTGATCATCGTTTTTGAGCGTTTATCAGCGTTTCTAAGTTTCCAACTTTTTTTGTGGTAAGAATAACGACTCATAAATGCCATTTCTGTTAAAGGATAATAAACATCCATGTGTGCATGGACACATAGGATAACATAAAAGGGCGTTTATGGGCTGTTAAAAAAAGAACGCCCCAACGACCATAAACAGTTATTTATCAGCTTCAGTGTGCATGGAGCCCATAGCAATCTTCTGATTTCTATCAGTTCCTGGTGAAGCTTGTAGGAGGAGTTTTCAGACTGCATTGAGCTGTATGCGGTATGCATATGAGGCTGCAGGGCTCCTGACCCTCTGCCTGGACAGTGCTCATTGGCCCTGTGCTGATCACATGCACTCTCCCAGGAAAAAAAAAACTTCTATAGCAATACACACCAAACTGAGCATGTGCAGCCTGACTCCAAAGGCTCTGTCTTATTCGGACTTGTCCAGAGGGACAGTAAAGGAGGAGGAGGATCTGTGTATACAGGATCAAGCAGCCTTTTTAAACAATGTGCAGGATTAAACCCTTAGGTTCCACAGTGAGTATAACAAGCAGGGTGTGTTTAGTATCACTTTAAGCTTCTGCATTTGACAAGTGATGGTTCCACATATACTTTAGGGGTTTACCTAACCATGAAGTGACAGTCACCCAATCAGCCAGTATTATGGGGAGAACAATTGATCAAGCAGAAAGCCCATGAGGACTTCCTCTGTGGAGCTAGAGACATTCCTATTACTCGCACTCATGCAAGGTTCGCCACTTGGCCAACGTGTTGGTGAATCATTAATTAATGTCATGTGTGCAATTCTGTTAAGGGTTAGTTCACTTTTGTAGTGAATTTTCTAGTGCATCCAAGGGGCCCCAGTAGGTTATAACTCATTGTGAAGAGAATTTTTTTGTCCTTCAGATCACATGCCTTTAGGCCACCCGTGGCTTCCGCAATGCCTGGTCACAAAACTTGTATTGAGTGAAATCACCGCTGCCCTGTATATATTCTATGGGTGGTTGGATCATTGAGGATCACAAACATCATGTGAGATGTCCCCGCATACAGTGCACAATATTCTCTCCCCTTCAGTCTAAGCTAAGCCTCGCCCCTCCTGTGTACAATCTCCTCTCCCTGTTATTCACAAATTAAGCTTTGCCCCTTCTATAGACTATCCCATTTCTATTTCATTCACAATCTTACCCCCACCCCTGCTATGCATGCATCCTGTGGAATGCAATGACTTAGGAGAATAGGTAACATCGCGAGCAAAGACTGATATTTTCACACAGATAACCTGGCGCAGTCCCCCAATCCACTCTCCATAGATATAATTTCCAGTGGCGGCAGGTGCTCCATTTTTTGGGGGGGTGGCAAACAAACCCACCACTCACCCTCCGCCCGCTCACCGGCCCCGCTCGCAAGCCTGCTTGCCAGCCCCACTTGCCCGCTCACCAGCCCCGCTTGCAAGCCCACCAGCCCCACACTTACCCCATCCATATCGAGGGTGGCTTCTGCACCTTTCCCAGATTCTTCTCCTGGCCAATCCAGTCGCTTCTCCTCCCGGCCAATCCAGTCTCAGTACCTGCTTCCTGTCCTGATTGGCCGGGAGGAGAAGCAGGAAGACAATAGCGAGCGTTGATTTGCTATTGTCAAAAATAGGTGGGATCAGTGCGCAGTGCTTTGCACCCCGAGCCCAACCTTTTTGAAGCCAATTAAAGCCTCAGCCTCTAATCATGTGCTTCACAAAAAAAACCCCATAGAAATCTATGCGTCTGGCGCCCCACATGGAGATTAGGGGCCGGCCCATATAGATTAGGGGGGCATGGAAGAGCCGCCGATGATCATTTCTAAGATCAACAAGTCACTATGTTGCTGTCTGCCAGCTTTCTGCCCTTAGCACAGTTGGATTCTGTTAGCAGCTCCAAACATCTTCTAATACCTGAGGCCAACGTAAAGTGGCCATACACTTAAAGAAAGCATACAGATTCCTCCATCCACACTAAACAGTACAGATGGAGGAATCTTCCTTGCCAGCTACTGTATTCTGGTAGTTGGCACCTGCAGCTGTCAGAATATCTGAACATTAGTTGTATCTCAGTGTTTCACAATTCCAGTCCTCAAAGCGCACCAACAGGTCATGTTTTCATGCTTGCCATTATTTTGCACAGGTGATTTGATCAGTTTCACTGCTTTAGTAATTACTACAACCATTTCATCTGAGAGAAATCCTAAAAACATGACCCGTTGGTGCGCCTTGAGGACTGGAATTGAGAAACACTGTAAATGCATCTGATTGGATGAAGTCGCTGTTCTGCAGCTTACCTGTCCAGCTTCTTTACACCAACAGGGACACCCATGGCTCAATGGTTGTCCAGTTCAGCTAAAATTTGAACTGTGTACAAACGAGTTAATCTGCATATAAGCAGCTAATCTCATTTCAGGAATTTAGATAAAAATTATATTTATATATTTAGAAATCTAAACAGCTGAGCTATTAGAAATTCTAATACATTTTAATTTCTTTGGGCATTAAACGAAGGTATTTTTTTTTCTTAATTTGCTGAATTTATATTATTATTTTTTTTTCCAAATAATTTATATTATATGTATATGGTATATATAGGTTTTATCATGCTGGCTACACATACAATTTTCCTTTAGATTTACCAAAACCATATAATATGAGGTCAAACCTGTAGTACACTACATACGGTAGTTGAAGGTAAAGCTTTACTCTCATTAGTTCAGAATTTTTACTGCAGGCACGCCAGCTTTCCTTTACAACAAAATCTTTATATTCACTTAGGGCATGGGTTTTGCCACTGTGTATCTTGTTTAATTAGCTAACATGGTTTATACTTAGTTCTAAAATGCCTTCAATGAAACATTTTCTAAAATAAGGGGAATACCTTTTTTGATTTGGTGTTTAAAAGTCAAGTGTTGCTCACTCATTATTTCTTCCCTGTGGGAAATCTTTCTCCAATAAGCAAGAAATGTTAAACTGCAAAATGACCCCATCAGATGTAAGGGAGAAGAGAAGATCTATTTATTTTAATCATCTATGAAATAATTGGTCTAATGCTAAGCTAAAAACATAAATGACACAAATGAATTCACCTCTCTAATACACCATTAAAGTATAACTAAAAGCAAACATTTTAATTTGTTTTGGATAGAGTGGAGAGGAATTAAGGGTATCAGGTTACTCATTTGCATAAATTATTGCATGCGGTAAATAAAGTCCAATTCGCAAAAAAAGAAAATAGTGATTATGCAGTATTTACCAAAAAAAAAAAGTGTCTGTAAGTCCAATTCCCAAAAAAAGAAAACGATTATGCGGTATTTACTGTAAAAAAAAAAGTGCTGGTAAGTCCAATTCACAAACAGATCAAAAAGTAAAAAAGCAGGGTTTTGCTGGCGGTATCACAGGCAATATTTGTCAAAAAACAGCTCGGGTCGGGGGACCTCCCACACTGCTGTTTGACAAATATTTGGTATCTAAGCAGCAGGCCAGGAAGCCGGCCACTGCTCCCTTAACAACAGGTGACAACTGAAAAACATTTTTAAAAAAGCATCGGGCCCCCCCCCCCCCCCAGTACATACCAGGCCCTTTGGGGCCATGTTGATGGCTCTGCACCCCCCACCCTAGAGCACCTTGTGCCTCTTCCTGACAACCCTGGCCGATGGTTGTCTGGGTCTGTGGGTGGGGGGTTTATCGGAATCTGGAAGCCACTTTTAACAAGGGGGTTTCCAGATCCTGCCCTAAAAACACACACACAGTTTTTGACAAGTCCTGTTATTAAAAAAGAAAAAAAACAGTGTCCCCGATGTAAATCCATTGTCAATCACGCCGCCCACCGACCTGAAGGAAGAAAAAAAAGGTCTGCTCCCGTTGAATGCTTCCCACGATCTGCATATTCCACGGTTTGACAGTTCTTATATAGGGAAGGAGCGGGACCACACCGGTCATGTCACCAGGTGGCCCCCGTCCCTTGTGATGTTACCGACTGGTGCATGCTGGGTCGGTGATGTCATGAGTGGGTGGGACCACCAGGTGACGCCACCAGTGTGGTCCTGCCTCTTGCCCATGTAAGTACTGTCAAACAGGAGCGGACCTTTTTTTTTCTTCTTCAGGTCGACGGGCGGCGTGATTGACTATGGATTTACATCAGGGGACACTGTTCTTTTATTTTTTAATAAAGGACTTGTCAAAAACTGTGTGTTTTTATTTTTTTGTATACTTTTTGCTGAATGGGTAGTGAGTCACAGGGTGGGTACCCTATACCCATTCACATGGGGGGGGGCCGGGATCTGGGGGCGTCCTTGTTGAAAGGAGCTTCCAGATTCCGATAAGCCCCCCCACCCACAGACCCTGGCAACCACCAGCTAGGGTAGTTGGGAGGAGGCCCTTGTCCCCATCAACATGGGGACAAGGAGCTCAGGGGTGGGGGGGGCAGAGCCTCCCTGCCCCAGAACACACCCCCATGTTGAGGGCATGTGGCCTGGTATAGTTCAGGAGGAGGTGGCGCTCGCTCGCCCCCCCCCCCTTTCCTGACCTGCCAGGCTGCATGCCCAGATAAGGGGCTGGTATGGATTTCGGGGGAGGGGCCCACACCAATTTTTTATTACATTTTAGCGTGGGGTTCTCCTTAAAATACATACCAGACCTTAAGGGCATGGTATGGACTGGGGGGGACTCCATGCTGGTTTTTTTTCAATTTTTAAATTATAGGCTATTTTTTTTTACATTCAGCTGTTAGTGGGGAACCTGTTGAGAGCTAATGAGTCACCAGTTGTTAAGGACGCGACGGCCGGCTTCTCAGCCCGCTCCTTCGCAACCAGCATTGCCAAAAAACAACCTGGAGGTCCCCGACCAACAGGCTGTTTTTTGTCAAATCCCGGCCAATGTGATAAGTTACCGCATTAAATAATGCGGCGATTACCACTAAATAGAACAAATACCGCATTCTCAACTGATTTACCACATTTTTTTGGCCGTTATTTAAGTCTTAGTGAATTGACCCCAAGGAGTCAACAGGTCATGTGTTGATATGACACATGTCGATAGAAAGAGAGAACAGAGCGACAGAGAGAGGAGCTTTTCATTGCTCTGCTTCTCATTTAACTGTCCAGTCACAGACCTGGTCTCATAGGAAGTCAGTTGAATAATTGTAGCCAGGAGACTGAGGACATCTAGTGACAGAAAAAAAGTACTGTGGGGTAAATCTCAATATTGCAACAAATACAGGTTTTGTCATTTTATCTTTTAATGGGCTATTATGTTTTTTCTTGTTATTTTTGGCTAAAATTCTGCTTTAAATGTTTGGAGGGATGCAAACTGAAGAAAAAATTCAGCTCTTGCCCACAGAAATCATTTTCTTTTATAATAAATTGGACTGGTTGCTATGGGTGATGGCTAGGTATCAGCCTAATTGAGAGTTTTCATTTCCCCAAAATGTTAGCAAAATCTCAAGGTTTCTGTAAAATGTTACTATTTTGAGATAAATGCATTTGACTCAATAGGGAAGACAAAACAGAGGTGGTGCTTGGCATTTTTAAGGGTGCGGTGAAATTTTATTGGATCCCGAGCATTTCTGCTTCTCCTTTTAACTATCCTGGATCTGGCGTTGTGCCAAAAACAGCCCCTCATTAGCCTCATTATTTTATATTTTTTTATAGAAAGAAGAAAAATTAAAGCAATAAATTTGAAACAAGAGTACGTAAATAACAATTTAAAAAAATGGGGAAAAACCCCAAAACACTTAATGAAACAACCAAAATGACCCTGCATACAGCACAAAAAAAAAAATAATAATAAATAAAAGTCGTTTATTTTTTTCAAACAGTTTTTACCTAGGCAAGCTTAGTGAGTGAAATTGGGAGTTACCGCTTCAAAGAAATTGGTAATTTCACTGCAAAATCAATGTTGCTTAAATCACTTTGCTCATCCCTTGCACTGGCTCCTCTTCTGCTCCACCATTTACAGATAGGCCCCTACATAGCTCCTTTTTTTTCCGGTGCTAGCTCCTAACAGTGGCCTCACGGGTATCGATATGATCATTGAACCGATCAGTTGATGCAACTAAAATGATCACATTTAATGACAATTATGTACACAGACGTCATTGATTTACTGGGCTTTCAAAACGTTTCAATGTATTTTTGACTGAATATTATCAAATATTTTGGATCGATCAGACAAATGTCTGCATGTGCGTCAGATAACCAATAATATTACAGATTCATAAATGATCATTTTCAACATATTGCATTTTCAATCAATACCATGTGTGTTCCATCATATTGTATTCAATGATGAATTGTTTGCCTGGTATTAGTCAAATCTAAATGGATCACAAATCATTACTGAAGTGAATTACCTTTCTGCATGTTTTTTTTATGTTTCAATATTTTTATTCATTTTTGAAAACAGAACTTCACATTGTATCACTATGCAAAAAGAAAAAAAAATCAGGGATTAGAAGCATATCATTAAGCTAGGAATAAAGGTATAGACAGTGTGATCCCGTATTCATCTTGAGTTTTGAATTCATATTCCAACTAGCAAAATATAGTGATAAAAACATTATGATTCCGAGGAAAATGAAAAATAATATTGACACCTATACTTAAAACTATATAGATTAGGAGCGGGCATTTTTATAGAAAATATTTGCTATACTTATTTAGGTATCTACTCAAATGTCTCCATCTGCCTGGAAGCCATGTTATACAAGATATGCAGCATTGCCTTCTTATAACAGAAGATATTTTTACATCCTCACATCCAACACAAAACCCAAATGCAAAGAGCTCAGTTTGAAAAAAGTGTACTCCCCTGGTACAAAAACGTGACTTTTGACGGCAGTACATAAATGAAAATATTATTTTGATAAAAACAAATTTATTGTTTGACAAAATATAAAAAAGCATTACATGCATACATTATCAATAAAAACACAATGTGGCATCAGAATAACAGATCATAATCACAGTTCAAATTAGCACCCTGTAGATATAGCGTAGAGCTGGTGTCTTCTTGAGCATGCGCCCAACATGTTTCGGGACAGTTGCCCTTCTTCAGGGGCGATCAAAGATGCCCAGAGTACGTGCTCATACACTGCAGAGTTGAGCACATGTGCCACACCAGAAGAGCCACCGTCCAATCAACAAGCAACAAGGGAAGGGAGGCCTGGAGGGGACACCAAATGGGAATCCAGCTGCCGTCTCCGTCTGTGAGGGTTGAAACCTTGAACCAAGCGCACAGGTAAGCTCCTGGCCTACATGGCTCACCTAGATAACAGGCCCCCGGTCATGGTGGAGCTCCATTCATCTTGGTCTGTGATCTCCAATCCTGAGTTGGTGGCCGCAGAGTTCCAGACCTTCTACTCCAACCTGCATACCTCCAGATCCAACTCTTCCCTGTAGGAATTAACCCTTTTCCTTCAGGATGTGGAGCTCCCCCGGTTGACCCCATCCCAGGTTGCTTAACTAGAGGCACCCATGACCACTGAATGCATAGAGGAAGCTTTAGCGAGCCTCCCCAAGTCACCCAGATCGGACGGTTTGCCCCTCAAGTTTTACAGGAAGTTCGGGGAGCTGCTCATCCCCAAGTTACGTGAGCTATACAACCACATATATGACTCCTCTGTGCTTCCTACCTCTATGAATGAAACCCTCATAGTTCTAATACCTAAACCCGGCAAGGACCCTCTATACCCAGAGCCCTACTGTCCCATCTCCCTATTACAAATAGATGTTAAACTACTTGCAAAAATCCTCTCCCTGTGTCTCAATAAAGTGATCCTCAGTCTGTTACACCCCGACCAGACTGGGTTTATGCCCAATAAAAACACTGCCTGTAACCTCAGGTGATTGTTTCTCAATCCTCAGTCTCAACACAATGAGGTGGGTTCCAGGGTTCCAGGGTGATTGTCAGCCTTGATGCTGCCAAGGCGTTTGACTCTGTGGAGTGGGACTATCTCTGGGAGTACATGCGCAGATTCGAGTTCGGTCCTTGGTTTATTAAGTGGCTCCAGCTCCTGTACCAGGCCCCCACCGCCCGTATTCAAGTAAATGGCAGAATATCTGATCCCTTTTCCTCTTTCACGTGGCACGTGGCAGGGTTGCCCCATCTCCCCGCTCCTGTATGCCCTGGCGGTGGAGCCTCTGGCTACCACCATCAGAGCGCACCCCAATATCAGGGGCATGCGCAGCGGTGAGATTACGGAAGTCGTCAGCCTGTACGCTGATGACATGCTCCTCTATCTGGCTGACTCGGGTCCTTCCCTGCAGGCTGCTTTACAGCTCATCAAACAATTCAGCGCCTTCTCCGGTCTACAAATTAACTGGTCCAAGTCCCAGACCTCCCCTTCTACTCCCCATTATCCCACTTCTATCATTTCAATCACAAGGATAGGGACAGATACACCACGCTTGAATGTCTTTGCATATCATCTCCAACTGCCCACCCCTTTCAGGTCCTGTTTCGAGGTCCTGATGGAGCGCCCCATATGTGTAACACGCGCCCTATGACCAACCACTATCGTAGAGTCTGGCAGCTTGCCCTGAGGTTCAGCTAGGTTCCACTCGCACACACCCCTATGGAATAACCCACTCCTGCCCGGGGTGTCCTCCGTCCCTGGCAGTGCCCTCTGGATCGCTAGGGAAATCATATTTCTCTCACAAATTGTGGCAGGCGGCTCAGTCAAAACCTTCCAATGCCTGAAAGATCAGTACTTGCTCCCTAACTACATGCTGTTTCGCTACCTGCAGCTTCACCATGCTCTTAACTCGCAATTTAATGGTACTATCCCTGATCTCGAGGTGTTGCCTATGGTGGACATCATGCTTGGTCAGGATCCTAAAAAACTCATAACCCAGTTTTACAATTACCTCATGGCCCCGGCTGCCTCTGCTCAGTCAGGTCAACTGAAGGCTTGCTGGGTGGTGGACCTGGGTGACATCGAGGACGATGATTGGGACGAGGCACTCGCCACCTGCAGACTAGCATCCCCCAGATCGTCTCACTCATTTGTATATACTGCATAGATCGTACATCACACCCTGTCGCATCCTTAAATACAACCCAAATTATAGTTCTCTTAGTCCGCGGTGCGGTGATCCGAACAGCACCTTTTTCCACCTCATATGGTCCTGCCCCTCTATCCAGGGTTTTGGTCACAGATTGTCAAGTTTCTCCATGATCAAATGGGCTCCCCCTTGACCCTTTGCCCTCGTCAATGTCTATTGGGGATCCTATCCCTACCTGAGGAAGAGAAATACCTTAACATATTTTTGCAAGAAACCTTGTTTTTACCGCTAGAATGCAAATTGCCAAAACCTAGTTAAGAGGGGCTCCCCCACCCTTCAGCAATGGATTAAAGCGATAAACGATGTCCTCCCTTTTAAAAAGGTACTATACGCACATAGGGGTTGCCCAGAC
>BLSH010284136.1:2059361-2086160 GCA_018402905.1 Glandirana rugosa
CAGGCTGCCCTCCAAGATACGTTTATTGTGCATTTCCGAGGAATATTGTACCACAGTTTAAAAGTCAATGTTCTACGTGTGCTGGAAAAAAAATTCAATAAAAACTATTGAAACACACCACTACACCAGTGATCTGTAAGAGGGGATTCTTACAATTGACCACAAATGTAAGGAGCATTCTTCCTATTGACCATCACATTAATGCAGACCCGGGACAAGGGGGCAGAGAATGGACTCTATCCAGCAATAACCCCATTCTAAGGCATGCATTAACGGTGGGGGGGAAGGGAGCAGTTCCGCGTTCTTGCTCTGGGTGCTAGAAGAACCTGTCCCGGGATTACACTAATGTACTGTGAGCTGTAAATGTGGTAATTGTTCTCTGGGGTTCCCTAATACCTGAAAGTTACTTCAAGGGATCCTCTGTGTTAAAAAGGTAAAAAAGGCTGATGTAGGGCTTGTGAGTTAAAGGTTACAGTACAAACGGTAAGGTCAGAGTAAGGTGATAAACCTGTCAGATACAGCATTGGCTTCTTATAACAGAAGGTATTTACACTCTCTCAAAAAACAGTGAGCTTAGACTTTACTTGCATATAAGTAAGTGGGCTGAGTGGTGCAAATCATTCCTTTTTGCCCTTTTAAACATCAATGTACCCAGACCCATTGCTGTATAGTACAGATATAGCCATAGTTAGACAGATATAGCCAGAAAGACTGTCTTAGAGTCTGGAAAGCCATATCTTCCACTGATGGGGGTTAAGAAGTCTAAAATAACTACATGCAAGTTGGTAGTACTAGCTCTTTATAATTAAGCTATATATCCATGCTATACACCAGTGGTTCTGATGCACTGATGGAAGTGTGGATGTGTAAATACCTTCTGTTATACCAAAGCAAAACTACTTGGGCTTTTCTGGACCCTTTCATACTTCCTCGCAGCAACCTTCTTTAACCTTTTTAACATAGAGGAACCCTTGAAGTAACTTTCAGGTCTTAGTGAATCCCTGCTGGTGCTGGGGGTTACATATCTTAGTAACAGAAATTGCTCATTGCTCAAGGAACCCTTAAGGCAGCAGTATGTGGATTTGGCCGGTTCAGCGGGGACCAGCTGAATTTCATTTCATGTATGAGCAGGGAGGTTGTACAGAGGTTTATCTACCAATTATCATTATTATTATTACAGGTACTTATATAGCACCATAAATTTACTCAGCATTTTACATATATATATATATATATATATATTGCACGTTCACATTAGTCAATGTCCTCAAGAAACTTACAATCTAAGGTCCCTAACTCACATTCATGCATACACATACTAGTGCCAATTTATCCAGGAGCCAACTATCCTACCAGCATGTCTTTGGAGTGTGGGAGGAAACTCACACAGGCACAGGGAGAACATGCAAACTCCAGGCAGGTGGTGCCATGGATGGGATTTGAACCAACAACTTTAGTGCTGCCAGGCAGAAGGGCTAACTACTTAGCCACTGTGCTGTCCTGCAGGGGACATTCATGGACAGATGTAAAAATCACAGATTTCACAAACTGTCTGTGAATTTACTGACAGTTGGCAATCCTGTCGCCTTGTTGGATTTTCCCTGCTCGATCAGCGCCACTGGCTGTAGCTGACAGCGCTGACCAGTGTAGTCTGAGAACAGGGAAGTTTCCTCGCTGATACAATACAATAACTCAGTGGGGAGGATTCCCCCATCCATGTCAAATGTGTGGATGGGGAAAGTTTTTTCGTTCAACCCGCTGGTTGAAAAAGAAAAAAAAAAGACTCAACTATGGGCTGAATTAGCAACCTCTGAAAGAACTCCTGCTTAGAAAGGCTGCTCTAAGGTGTAGGGCAGCCATACTCAACCAAGTTTTCATGAAACCCTAGGATTCCCATAGAGCAGAGGTGTCAAACTCAATTTCATTGTGGGCCTCATCGGCAGTATGATTGCCCTCATAGGGCCAGGGTGCACTACATACATAGTGCAGGGTTCAGGAATGTGTTACATACAGAGTTCAAGAGTGCATTATGTACAGAATGCAAGGTTCAGGGGTGCATTATGTACAGAGAGCAGAGTTCAGGGGTGCACTATGTACAAAGTGCAGGGGTCAGGAGTGCCCAATGCACAAAGTGCAAAGTTTAGGGGTGTGCTACGTACAGAGTGCATGGTTCAGGAGTGTGTTACATACAGAGTGCAGGGTTCAGAAGTGCGCTATGTACAGAGTGCAGGGTTTGGGGGTTTCCTATGCACAGAGTGCAGAACTCTGGGGTGCGCTATATAAGGAGAGCAGGATTTAGGGTTGCACTACGTACAGAGTGCATGGTTCAGGAGTGTGTTACTTATAGAGTGTAGAGTTCAGGAGTGTGCTGTATACAGAGTGCAGGGTTTAGGGGTGCGCTACTCACAGTGTGCACAAGGAGATCGCTCTCTCTCAGATTCTGGAGATCTGTCCCCTCCGTACCCCACCTTGAGAGATCTGTTAGTTAGAGGAGCCTCTCAGAGCAAAGCTGTCCTTTGTAAACACAGAAGGTTTCCAAGGGGCTGCATGAGTGGAGGGCAAGAGCCGGACCTAGTGGAACAGAGTTCTGCCATGTTCCAACTGCAAAACTGGGTGCGAGGGCCACATAACAAGGCCTGGCGGGCCAGATTGCTGGGGGTTCCTTGAGCAATTTCTGCCTCATGTGGATTCTTCCCACTGCTCTAAGGAGCAACCTTCCTATTGACCTTCATAATAATGTACTGTAAGCTTGTAAGCTGTAGACATAACAGTTTTCAGAGGCTCTGAAGAATAATTCAAGGGTTCCTCTGTGTTAAAAACCTTAAGAATGACTGGTGTAGTACTTGTAAGTGCAGGAGAAGAGTAGAACCATTAAGGTTGTGGTATGAGGGTAGAACACTCTCCTCCAAAGCAGCCTTTTTCAACCAGGGCGACTTGAGGTTTCTTCAGGGATGCCTTGGCAAAATGCCTAAAAATTGCCCAAAAATCATATACAAGTCAGCAGGTATATCAAGCCCGCCTGTTAGTTACACAAAGCCACAGGTTTTCATTGTGCACCATTACAACCTTCTAGCTGCCGGCATCCTAAAAACCAATGGCATCATCAGTTGATAAGGAGGATGAGAGTTGTCTGCAGAGCATCCTTGTTTGATTCTACCCTGCCACTCTCCATCAGCGCTGAGGTCACATTAGCTGAGTGATGGAGAAAAACTGAAGAAGAAGAGAAAAACTGGAATACTAGTCAGTACCAGTGTGCAGAAGTGTATTTGATTTGGAAGAATAAATCGCCTGTAATGTTGGGTGTCCTATATGTGTGGATGTTGCTGCATTATGTAAAATTATTAGAATACCTTTTAACATTTTAGAATGGGGTGCCTCAAGGCTCTCCATAATTTTAAAGGGTGCCTTGCCTGAAAAAAAGGTTGATTAACACTGCTATAAAGTACTGTGTAAAGTACTGTAAGATACGGCATTGCCTTCTTATAACAGAAGGTACAGTGCATCCAAAAAGTATTCACAGCGCTTCACTTTTTCCGCACTTTGTTATGTTACAGCATTTTTCCAAAATGGATTAAATTCATTATTTTCCTCGGAATTCTACAAACAATACCCCATAATGACAACATGAAAGAAGTTTGTTTGAAACCTTTTTTACAAAATAAAAAACGAAGTAAGTATTCACAGCCTTTGCTCAATACTTTGTTGAAGCACCTTTGGCACCAATTACAGCCTCAAGTATTTTTGAGTATGATGCTACAAGCTTGGCCCAGCTAGTTTTGGTCAGTTTCTCCCATTCTTCTTCGCAGGACCTCTCAAGCTCCATCAGGTTGGATGGGGAGCGTCGGTGCACAGCCATTTTCAGATCTCTCCAGAGATGTTCAATCGGGTTAAAGTCTGGGCTTTGGCTGGGTCACTCAAGGACATTCACAGAGTTGTCCCGTAGCCACTCCTTTGTTATCTTGGCTGTGTGCTTAGGATCATTGTCTTGTTGGAAGATGAAGCTTCACCCCGGTCTGAGGTCCAGAGTGCTCTGGAGCAGGTTTTCACCAAAAGGATTTCTCTGCTCATTGCTGCATTTATCTTTCCCACAATCCTGACTAGTCTCCCAGTTCCTGCCACTGAAAAACATCTCCACAGCATGATGTTGCCACCACCATGCTTCACTGTAGGGATGGTATTGGCCAGGTGATGAATGGTGCCTGGGTTCCTCCAGAGATGAAGCTTGCTATTCAGGCCAAAGAGTTCAATCTTTGTTTCATCAGACCAGAGAAGTTTGTTTCTCATGGTCTGAGAGTCTTTCAGGTGCCTTTTGGCCAACTCCAGGTGGGCTGTCATGTGCTTTTTACTGAGGAGTGGCTTCCGACTGGCCACTCTACCATACAGGCCTGATTGGTAGAGTGCTACAGAGATGGTTGTTCTTCTATAAGGTTCTCCTCTCTCCACAGAGAAATGCTGGAGTTCTGTCAGAGTGACCATTGGGTTCCTGGTCACCTCCCTGACTAAGGCCCTTCTTCCCCGATTGCTCAGTTTGGCCAGACAGACCCCTCTAGGAAGAGTCCTGGTCGTTCCAAACTTCTTACATTTACAGATGATGGAGGCCACTGTGCTGATTGGGATCTTAAATGCTGCAGAAATGTTTCTGTTCCCTTCCTCAAATCTGTGCCTCAATACAATCCTGTCTCGTGGGTCTACAGACAATTCATTGGACTTCAGGGCTTGGTTTGTGCTCTGACATGCACTGTTAACTGTGGGACCTTATATAGACAGGTGTGTGCCTTTCCAAATCATGTCCAGCCAAATGAATTTACCACAGGTGGACTCCAATCAAGTTGTAGAAACATCTCATAGGCCCCTTTCACACGGGGCCGATCCGCTCAGCGGAGTCCACCAGCTCAGCAGGAGATCGCTCCGTTGATCTCTGCTGAGCCGGCAGAAGACAGGTCCGTCTCTGCTCTCTGTGCAGGGACGAACCTGTCAGATGCCCGCTGTTCTCTGTGGGGGATCAGATGAAAATGGGTCTGCCTGTCCGTTTTCATCCGATCCCATCCGATCCACTGGACAGAAGGCGAACGTTTCGCCCATACGTCTGTTTTAATGGATCGAATGGCAAACGGGTGTCAGCAGACATCTCTGCTGACATCCGCCTGCCCATAGAGGTCTATGGGTGGCCCGCTCGGATCCCCCTGAAAAATGGACAGGCGGATCCCAGCGGGCTTATAGTGTGAAATCCGGATCCCAGCGGGCTTATCATGTGAAAGGTGGATTCCAGCGGGCTTATCTTGTGAAAGTCAGATCCCAGCGGGCTTATCATGTGAAAGACGGATCTCAGCGGGCTTATCATGTGAAAGACGGATCCCAGGGGGCTTATCATGTGAAAGACAGATCCCAGGGGGCTTATCATGTGAAAGGTGGATCCCAGCGGGTTTATCGTGTGAAAGGCGGATCCCAGCGGGCTTATCATGTGAAAGGTGGATCCTAGGGGGCCTATAGTGTGAAAGGTGGATTCTAGCGGGCTAATAGTGTGAAAGGCGGATCCCAGCGGGCTTATCGTGTGAACCGCGGATCCTAGTGGGCTTATCATGTGAAAGGTGGATCCCAGCGGGCTTATAGTGTGAAAGGTGGTTCCTAGCGGGCTTATCGTGTGAAAGGCAGATCCCAGCGGGCTTATCGGGTGAAAGGCAGATCCCAGCAGGCTTATCGTGTGAAAGGCAGATCCCAGCAGGCTTATTGTGTGAAAGGCGGATCCCAACGGGTTTATCATGTGAAAGGCAGAACCCAGCGGATTTATTGTGTGAAAGGCAGATCCCAGCGGGCTTATTGCATGAAAGGCGGATACAAGTGGGCTTATCGTGTGAAAGGTGGAGATCCCAGTGGACTTATTGTGTGAAAGGCAGATCCCAGTGGACTTATTGTGTGAAAGTTGGATCCCAGCGGGCTTACCCTGTGAATGGTGGATCTCAGCGGGCTTATTGTGTGAAAGGCAGATCCCAGCGGGCTTATTGCGTGAAAGGCAGATCCCAGCGGGCTTATTGCGTGAAAGGCGGATCCCAGCGGGTTTATCGTCTGAAAGGCGGTTCCCAGCAGGCTTATCGCATGAAAGGTGGATCCCAGTGGGCTTATTGCGTGAAAGGCGGATCCCAGCGGGTTTATCGTCTGAAAGGCGGTTCCCAGCAGGCTTATCGCATGAAAGGTGGATCCCAGCGGGCTTATTGCGTGAAAGGCGGATCCCAGCGGGTTTATCGTCTGAAAGGCGGTTCCCAGCAGGCTTATCACATGAAACGTGGATCCCAGCGGGCTTATTGTGTGAAAGGCGGATCCCAGCGGGCTTATCGTGTGAAAGGTGGATCCCAGCGGGCTTATCGTGTGAAGGCGGATCCCAGCGGGATTATCGTGTGAAAGGTGGATCCCAGCGGGATTATCGTCTGAAAGGTGGATCCCAGTGGGATTATCATGTGAAAGGCGGATGCTAGTGGGCTAATAGCATGAAAGGCGGATCCCAGTGGATTTATTGTGTGAAAGGCGGATCCCAGCGGGCTTATCATGTGAAAGGCAGATCCCAGCGGGCTTATTTTGTGAAAGGTGGATCCCAGCGGGCTTATCATGTGAAAGGCAGATCCCAGCGGGCTTATTTTGTGAAAGGCGGATCCCAGCGGGTTTATCATGTGAAAGGCGGATCCCAGTGGGCTTATTGTGTGAAAGGCGGATCCCAGCGGGCTTATCGTGTGAAAGGTGGATCCCAGCAAGATTATCATGTGAAAGGTGGATCCCAGTGGGTTTATGGTGTGAAAGGCGGATTCCAGCGGGATTATCATGTGAAAGGCGGATCCTAGCGGGCTAATAGTGTGAAAGGTGGATCCCAGTTGGCTTATTGTGTGAAAGGCGGATCCTAGCGGGCTAATAGTGTGAAAGGTGGATCCCAGTGGGCTTATTGTGTAAAAGGCGGATCCCAGAGGGATTATCGTGTGAAAATTGGATCCCAGTGGGCTCATCATATGAAAGGCGGATCCCAGTGGACTTATTGTGTGAAAGGCGGATCCCAGTGGGCTTATTGTGTGAAAGGCGGATCCCAGTGGGCTCATCGTATGAAAGGCGGATCCCAGTGGACTTATTGTGTGAAAGGCGGATCCCAGCGGGATTATTGTGTGAAAGGCGGATCCCAGCGGGATTATCATGTGAAAGGCGGATCCCAGCGGGATTATCGTGTGAAAGGCGGATCCCAGTGGGCTCATCGTATGAAAGGCGGATCCTAGTGGACTTACTGTGTGAAAAGCGGATCCCAGCGGGATTATCCTGTGAAAGGCAGATCCCAGTGGGCTTATTGTGTGAAAGGAGGATCCCAGCGGGCTTATCATGGGAAAGGTGGATCCCAGCGGGCTCATCGTATGAAAGACGGATCCCAGCGGGTTTATTCTATGAAAGGCATCCGGATCCCAGTGGGCTTATCATAAGAAAGGCGGATCCCAGTGGGCTTATCATAAGAAAGGTGATCCCAGCGGGCTCATCGTATGAAAGGCGGATCCCAGTGGGTTTATCATAAGAAAGGTGGATCCCAGCGGGCTCATCGTGTGAAAGGCAGATCCCAGTGGGCTTATTATGTGAAAGGAGGATCCCAGCGGGCTCATCGTATGAAAGGCATCCGGATCCCAGTGGGCTTATCATAAGAAAGGTGGATCCCAGCGGGCTCATCGTATGAAAGACGGATCCCAGCGGGCTCATCCTATGAAAGGCATCCGGATCCCAGTGGGCTTATCATAAGAAAGGCGGATCCCAGTGGGCTTATCATAAGAAAGGTGATCCCAGCGGGCTCATCGTATGAAAGGCGGATCCCAGTGGGTTTATCATGTGAAAGCGGCCAAAGATGATCGGTGGAAAGAGGAAGCACCTGAGCTCAATTTTGAGTGGCATGACAAATGCAGTGAATATTTATGTATAAGTGATTTTTTTTTGTGTTTTATTTTTAATAAATTTGCAAAAATTTCAAACAAACGTCTGTCACATTATCATTATGGGGAATTGTTTGGTGAATTTTGGGGAATGGAATGAATTGAAGGCTGGAACAAAGGGATGCCCTGTATTTCCACACCCCACTTCCAGTACAAAGCCCAAATACAAGGCGCTCGGCGTTTGCCTAAACAGGGAAGTCGGTGACCGGATCGCACCGCAGACCGCCAATATTTAGGTCAACTTTGCGCTGTTTTTTGGAATAAATGGCGGAACATCGGGGCATTCCATCACTTCATAGACAAGGAAAACTTGATATTACTTTATTATCATCCGGGAAGAGTGTGAAGCTGATAAAAGGGAACTTCCATATCCCAGTAACAAAAGGAGATTGTCCCTCCGCCACAAATCCTTAATTACAATGAAAAGCACAGAGCAGGGGGATCCGATGTTCTGCTCCGGCACAGTGAGGGTCTCCAGGAGCTGAAGGGTCCCTTTGATCAAGAAAATCCAATTATTTGTGTATATACATTTCCCACATAGTGATTACTTCATTAATTGTCCCGCCTTTATCACCTCCCTTTCCACCCCCTGTAATAATCACTTCTTTTATCCACACCAACAAACACTCCGTAGGAGCTTTTGTAGATTCAAAGGATTTGCTCAGCTTGTGAAAGAGCTGCTGTGCTTTGATGATTGGGCAGCTGGCAACTTCAAAGGGACAGCGGCGGCCTGTGACTGGCTGGCGGCCCAGCAAAGTCCTTATCACATTCTTGGAGGTGCTCCCTCCGCCGTCAGTCAAGGAGGGGAGCCGGGAGGGGGCGCAACCTGCCGGCTGACAAACAGTCCCGGCACACGGGACCCTGTGGGAGGAGGAGGACCGCTGACAATACTCCATGCGGCTGGGGCTCAGCGCTGCCCACCCTCATCACAGCGGAGCGGGACCATGGCGGCGGTGGCTGTACTCAGGAACGACTCTCTGCACGCATTCCTACAGGTACCGTACACGTTCCCGGGAGAACTTCATCCCGGAGACAGCAAACTTTATCCGGATACAGAGCTCTGCACCGATCATAGCGACCACTGCTACGGGGGACACACACAGATCTACACCTAGAATGAGAAGTCCTCACAGTAGGGAGCAGCTGGAGTACTAGGGATCAGGAGAGAAGATACAGGATGTATACCCTATAATAAGTACTCAGAGTAGGGAGCAACTGGAGATCACCTTTAGATCTACACCTAGAATAAGAAGTCCTCAGAGTAGGGAGCAGCTGGGGGACACCTAGAGATCTACACCTAGAATAAGAAGTCCTCAGTGTAGGGAGCAACTGGAGGACACCTAGAGATCTACACCTAGAATAAGAAGTCCTCAGTGTTGGGAGCAACTGGGGGACACCTAGAGATCTACACCTAGAATAAGAAGTCCTCAGTGTTGGGAGCAACTGGAGGACACCTAGAGATCTACACTTAGAATAAGAAGTTCTCAGTGTAGGGAGCAGCTGGAGGACACCTAGAGATCTACACCTAGAATAAGAAGTTCTCAGTGTAGGGAGCAGCTGGGGGACACCTAGAGATCTACACCTAGAATAGGAAGTCCTCAGTGTAGGGAGCAGCTGGAGGACACCTAGAGATCTGCACCTAGAATAAGAAGTCCTCAGTGTAGGGAGCAGCTGGAGGACACCTAGAGATCTACACCTAGAATAAGAAGTCCTCAGTGTAGGGAGCAGCTGGAGGACACCTAGAGATCTACACCTAGAATAAGAAGTCCTCAGTGTAGGGAGCAACTGGGGGACACCTAGAGATCTGCACCTAGAATAAGAAGTCCTCAGTGTAGGGAGCAACTGGGGGACACCTAGAGATCTACACCTAGAATAGGAAGTCCTCAGTGTAGGGAGCAGCTGGAGGACACCTAGAGATCTGCACCTATAATAAGAAGTCCTCAGTGTAGGGAGCAACTGGGGGACACCTAGAGATCTACACCTAGAATAAGAAGTCCTCAGTGTAGGGAGCAACTGGAGGACACCTTTAGATCTACACCTAGAATAAAAAGTCCTCAGTGTAGGGAGCAACTGGAGGACACCTAGAGATCTACACCTAGAATAAAAAGTACTCAAGTAGGGAGCAACTGGAGGACACCTAGAGATCTACACCTAGAATAAAAAGTACTCAATTAGGGAGCAACTGGAGGACACCTAGAGATCTACACCTGGAATAAGAAGTCCTCAGTGTAGGGAGCAACTGGAGGACACCTAGAGATCTACACCTAGAATAAGAAGTCCTCAGTGTAGGGAGCAACTGGAGAACACCTTTAGATCTACACCTAGAATAAGAAGTCCTCAGTTTTGGGAGCAACTGGAGAACACCTTTAGATCTACACCTAGAATAAGAAGTCCTCAGTGTAGGGAGCAACTGGGGAACACCTTTAGATCTACACCTAGAATAAAAAGTACTCAAGTAGGGAGCAACTGGAGGACACCTAGAGATCTACACCTGGAATAAGAAGTCCTCAGTGTAGGGAGCAGCTGGGGGACACCTAGAGATCTACACCTGGAATAAGAAGTCCTCAGAGTAGGGAGCAACTGGGGGGCACCTAGAGATCTACACCTAGAATCAGAAGACCTCAGAGTAGGGAGCAACTGGGGGGCACCTAGAGATCTACACCTGGAATAAAAAGACCTCAGAGTAGGGAGCAACTGGGGGGCACCTAGAGACCTACACCTAGAATAAGAAGACCTCAGAGTAGGGAGCAACTGGGGGGGAACCTAGAGATCTACACCTAGAATAAGAAGTCCTCAGAGTAGGGAGCAACTGGGGGGAACCTAGAGATCTACACCTAGAATGAGAAGTTCTCAATGTAGGGAGCAACTGGAAGACATCTAGAGATCTACACCTAGAATAAGAAGTCCTCAGAGTAGGGAGCAACTGGAGTACTAGGGATCAGGAGAAGGAGAGAAGATACAGGATATATACCTTATAATAAGTACTCAGAGTAGGGAGCAACTGGAGGACACCTATAGATCTACACCTAGAATAAGAAGACCTCAGAGTAGGGAGCAACTGGAGTACTAGGGATCAGGAGGAGAGAAGCTACAGGATATATACCCTATAATAAGTATTCAGAGTAGGGAGCAACTGGAGGACACCTATAGATCTACACCTAGAATAAGAAGTACTCAGAGTAGGGAGCAACTGGAGGACCAGGGATCAAGAGGAGAGAAGATACCGGATGTACACCTTATAATGAGTATTCAGAGTAGAGAGCAACTGGAGTACCAGGGAGCAGGAGGAGGAGAACACCAGGGAACAATAAAAGTACTAAGGATCGAATAGAAGATTAATCCCAGGATGTACAATAATAGTCACAGGTATGGATAGGGTGATAGGTAGGATGACAGGTGGGATCACATGTACAATAATAGTCACAGGTATGGATAGGGTGATGATAGGTAGGATGACAGGTGGGATCACATGTACAATAATAGTCACAGGTATGGATAGGATGATAGGTAGGTAGGGTGACAGGTGGGATCACATGTACAATAATAGTCACAGGTATGGATAGGGTGATGATAGGTAGGGTGACAGGTGGGATCACATGTACAATAATAGTCACAGGTATGGATAGGGTGATAGGTAGGGTGACAGGTGGGATCACATGTACAATAATAGTCACAGGTATGGATAGGGTGATAGGTAGGTAGGGTGACATGTGGGGTCACATGTACAATAATAGTCACAGGTATGGATAGGGTGATAGGTAGGTAGGGTGACAGGTGGGATCACATGTACAATAATAGTCACAGGTATGGATAGGGTGATGGTAGGTAGGGTGACAGGTGGGGTCACATGTACAATAATAGTCACAGGTATGGATAGGGTGATGGTAGGTAGGGTGACAGGTGGGATCACATGTACAATAATAGTCACAGGTATGGATAGGGTGATAGGTAGGGTGACAGGTGGGGTCACATGTACAATAATAGTCACAGGTATGGATAGGGTGATAGGTAGGTAGGGTGACAGGTGGGATCACATGTACAATAATAGTCACAGGTATGGATAGGGTGATAGGTAGGTAGGGTGACAGGTGGGATCACATGTACAATAATAGTCACAGGTATGGATAGGGTGATAGGTAGGGTGACAGGTGGGGTCACATGTACAATAATAGTCACAGGTATGGATAGGGTGATGATAGGTAGGGTGACAGGTGTGATAAAAGGTACTCAGAGCAGGGAGCAATACAAGTACCAGGGATCAGGTAGAAGAGTAGTTCCAGGTTGCACATCTATTATAATAAGAAAAGGGAGCAACAGAAGTACCATGGATGAAATAGAAGAGTCATTCCAGGATGTACAATAGTAGTCAGAGGTACAATAGAGGCAGGGAGCAGCGGAAGTACTAGTTATCAGTTGGAAGAGAAGCCAGAGGATGTACACCTGTAATAATAAATACTCACAGCTAGGGAACAAGAGAAGTGCTACTTATTAAGTAGAAGAGTAATTCCAAGATCTATAATAATAGTCACAGGTACTCAGAGCCAGAGAGCAACTAAAGTACTAGGGAACAGGTAGAAGCGTAATTCCATATCAGTACTCTGAGCCAAGGAGTAACAGAAGTACTAAGGATCTAGAAGAGAAGCTAGTGGTTGTACATCTATAAGAAGTACTCAGAGATATGGATTATTATTAATATACAGGATTTATATAGCACCAACAGTCTGCGCAGTGCTTTGCAATATAAAGGCAAACAGTACAATTACAATACAGTTAAATACAGAAGGAATAGGAGGCCCTGCTCGATCCAGTAGAATGAGTAATTCCACGATGTACACACACAGGTCTTCAGAGCCAGGGAGCAATACAAGTACTAGGGATCAGGTAGAAGAGAAGCTATAAGATGTAAAACTATAATCATAATAAGATTCAAAGCTAGGGAGAAACAAAAGTACTTTGGATCAGGTAGAAGAGGAGTTCTTGGATGGTGCTCCTTTAATAATAAGTACTCAGAACTTGGCAATAAAAGTACGAAGGATTGGGCAGAAGAGTGGCTGCAGGATTGGCAGGTATAGCCACAGGTGCTCAGAGCTAAGGCACAATAAAAATAGTTTTTAGGATCCAGTAGAAAAGGATCTATAGGATGTGCACCCCTAATAATAGGTGCTCAGTTCTGGGGAGCAATAAACGTTCAGGTAGTAGGGACGTTATAGGATGTGCACCTGTCATAAATACTCAGATGAAGATTAGCTCCGGGATGTGCACAGGGGGTCACAGTTACTCATAGTCAGTGATTAATAAAAGTATAATGGGACAAGTGGAGAAGTAGCTCCAGGGTGTGCTCCAGTAGTCAGAGGTGATCAGAGCTAGGAAGCAATAAAAGTGCTGTGGATCATGTAGAAGTTTAGCTAGGGGGTGCAGCACTAGTCACAGGTGCTCAGCACTAGGAAGCAATACAAGTACAATGTAACCGGTAGAATAGTCACTCCAGACTGTGCACGAGATGTAACATTACAGTGTAGTAGGAAATTTAATAACTCTGGGATGTGCAGTGAAATTCACAGTAAAAGCTCTCTGGGACAACTAGGGCAGCAACCCCTGGATGTGTGCCACTAATCGCAGGTGGTAGATTGTTAGTAATCAAGGTACCATGGAACTGTAGGACAGTGACAGTGCATGCAGGATCTGCAACATAAATCACAGGTTGTTTTAGTAATTTAGCAGACTAATTATTTTGACACCAATATCAGAATATTCCTAAACATCACAGAAGTCTGTTTTGTAATCTTACTATCCTCTGATCACAGTAGTGCTTTCAGATGAGCAGACCAAGTATTATTGGACAGGTAGCACTGCAGCACAAAGATGTGCAGATTACACCTTGGTGACAGTAATAGGACTTCAAGAAAGAGAAGAATGTAAAGTTACTGCAGTCCATCACAGGCAGTGGTTGCTATTGACAAGTGAAGGTATATATTGTAATTTCAGTATGAACCCAACAAATACAGATAAAGTTTTATTACTACTTTACTGTCTGCAAGTCTCGTAAGAACTGCTCTTAGCTGGATTAATAAAAAGACGTATAAAAAAAAAGAACTGCTCTTAGCTGGAGAGTGACGTGGTGCTTTGACACAGGTTGTCTTTAATGAATGCACACTAGACATACCAGATTATGCGGAAGTTAGATTACAACATTCCCACAAAATGCTGCTCATTATAATCAACATGCTGGAAACATTTGTGTGTCTCTTATTTAATTTGTTGTGATAACTTTTTTATTTATTAGATAACTTATTTTATAAAGCTATATGGGGACATGGCAACATTTTGCTACATTCTGTAGGTATAAACTGTCCTAGTTTCAGAGCCTGGTTTTTTATTTCTTTATTAGGAAACAATTTCTGCAATATTAGAAGAAGAAAAAAAAACAATACTTTTTCACATCTAATACATGAGAAATAAATATTGCAGGGCTGGAGAAAGCTGCAACTAAAAATATTAATAATGTGAATTTCTCACAATCACATTTATTGATGATTTCAAATGATGATTAAAAATATATATATTGTTTTTAGTTTAGCTAATTATTTTGAATTTGTTGTGTCTGTTAATAAATCAGAAATATAAAAGTAAATATATCAATACATAAATAAGAATATAGTGCTAGATAAAACACTTTAAAATGTTTTACAGCAATGGGATTTATCTTACTAGCATTATGCAGTGAACTTGTTTTAACTTGAATAAAGATAATTCTCCAAAACTTTATTTAACAGTGTTGCTGAACTGACTGTAAAGTGAACATCACATTATCTATAGTACTCCACTTTTAAGCTTGGGTTCCTAAGTGATGTCATACTGTTCTGGAATGCTACATTTTATGTTTGTAGACCAGGGTTTCTCAACCAGGGTTCCGTGGAACCCTAGGGTTCCTCCAGAGGTTACAAGGGGTTCCTTGAGCAATGATCAATTTCTACCTCTCAGATAAATTCCCAATGACATCATTGATCTTTTTAGCTATCTGTAAGGGGGTAATGCTTCCCAATGACCACAAGTGTAAGGAGCATTCTTCCCATTGACCATCACACTAATGTATCATGAGTTGTAGATTTTTAATTTTTAGCAGGGGTTCCCCGAGACCGGAGAATTATTTCAAGGGTTCCTCTGTGTTGAAAAGGTTGAGAAAGGCTGTTGTAGACCTTAAAGATGACTTAGGTATATTATATCTGACAGTTCACAAACATAGTTTCTGCAATTTCAGTCAATCCTAAATAACATTTTTTTACTTCTGCTCTAGTAAATTATCCTGTGTATAATTCAAAAGCGAATTATATATTGAATATGTATCTAAAGATATAAAAAATGTAACATTTTCAGGGTAAACTGATTTCCATTGTGTTTAATTACAGGACAGAACGCCTTGCGCCTCCCCTGATGTGGGTAAACATTCTCCTTTGGCTCTTCTGGCAGCTACATGTAGTCGCATTGGTCAGCCAGGTGGTGGTCATGAGTTTCTCCAGGTTCCTTACGATCCGGCCATTGCTTCTCCATCCAGGATTTTTCATCCATGGACTAATGACATCTCTACACACTCTCCAGGTGGAATTCAGCCACACACCAGTATTGGACTCAGCAGCCCGAAAAACCAGCTCTCCGCTCACATCCAGACTTCATTTGTAACTCACGAGCTGCCCCTGACTCCCCCAGCTGACCCCTCTTACCCTTATGAATTTTCTCCGGTGAAGATGTTACCGTCTCCCATGACGGCTTTTCAACCTTCTAACTGCCAGTCAGCCTATGTACCTACTGTTCCGTACGCTTCTGCTCCCATTGCTTCTGCAATTCACGGCTTTGTTCCGAGTCACTCCAACTTACTACACCAGCAGCCAAGACAACTGTCCCCTAATCCAGCAGAAGACATCCCTTGGTGGAGCATTCAACAGTCCACCCCAGTCCCTCACCCATCTCCAATTCCTCATCCTCATCACCGCTTCCCTCTTCAGAGAAGTATAGTACTCGGACATACGGACTTTGCACAGTACCAGACTCAGATTGCAGCTCTTCTGCAAACCAAATCTCCCTTGGCCACGGCCAGGAGATGCAGAAGGTGCAGATGTCCGAACTGTCAATCTTCCAGCGGTCCTGATGAGCCTGGGAAGAAGAAACAACACATCTGCCACATCCCGGGCTGTGGGAAAGTTTATGGCAAAACCTCACATCTAAAGGCTCATTTAAGGTGGCATTCTGGGGAAAGACCTTTTATCTGTAACTGGTTGTTCTGCGGCAAAAGTTTCACCAGATCTGATGAGTTACAAAGGCACTTACGGACCCACACTGGTGAGAAACGCTTTGTCTGCTCCGAATGTGGGAAAAGATTCATGAGAAGTGATCACTTGGCCAAACATGTGAAAACACATCAGAACAAGAAGATAAAAGGGATTGAGAGGACAGTGAAACAAGAGCACAACCGAGACCATTAAGGGAAGCCCTGATGGCTTTTACTATAGTGCAGTGGTTCTCAACTCCGGTCCTCAGGACCCACTAACAGGCCAGATTTTAAGTATTACCTTGGGGAGATGCAGACTAGAACACTGCAATCACTGAGCAGCAAATTATATCAGCTGTGATGTATTTCAGTTATCCTGCAAACCTGGCCTGTTAGTGGGTCCCGAGGACAGGAGCTGAGAACCACTGCTATAGTGCAATGTATACTTGAATCTGGACTCCTCGGAACACCCATCAAACTTTTCTATATATAAATATTAAAGCACAATATTTGTCAGACACAGACGACAAAGGATTCTTCAATTTCGCTTTCTACATTTGGATCTTTCCATTGGTCCTGTGGATTTGTATGTTTCTGTTATTCTGTAATCAAACATAAATTGATATGTGACTCGGAAGCATATATTTCCCTCAAAGCTACGGTACTTCCAGCAGACTCTTTTATATGTTTTTTCGACTTTTGCATTTTTCCCCTTCCATTGCAGCATGCATTATTGATTCTGTAAATGGGACATAAAACACTTTCAATAAACAATACTGTCTTTTTTTTCTGTTGGACTTGAGCCAAATTGGCTTTGTCTGAATTTTAGTTTAACTGTGACGTGCCTAATTGTATGGAAGCATTATTTTTTACCGCTTTCTCAAACACGCTTTTCAGTTATCCACATTTTGGATTCCATTATGTCTAAACATTTTCAAATATCCCAGTTTTAGATATTTGGTTAACTATATATCTTTGCAGATACTGTGCAGGGGTCAAAGTGTTTGGCGATATTCTTAAAGGGTGGCATAGCGAAAAAGTCATTTTAACTCAGCCCATTGTGAGTTTTCTTCAACTATTTAATCAGGTTAATGGAAATATCTATTTTTTGTGCTGCTTAAGTGATCTTAAACCCAAAAATAAAAATGTATTATGTTGCAGCTTACCAGTTCTTAGATGTGGTGTCTGCATTTGTTTTCCGTTTTTTTTTGTTTGTTTTTTTTTAGGCTTTTTTGCTTTTATTTTCACCTAGTAATCTGGTCTCTAAGACTGCTTTCACACTGAGGAGTTTTTCAAGCATTTTTGTGTTATGAAAAGTGCCTGAAAAGCTCAAGAAAAATGCTTCCCTTTTAAATCAATGAATGTGTTCACTCTGGGATGGTGCGTTTAAGTTTCAGTGAAAAAAAATCCTGCTAGCTGTATTTTTGGAGCATGTTTGGGGAGTTAAAAAACTGCACCAAAAATGCACCTTCTCATTGAAAGCAAGGGAAAACACACCCTTTAGTGCAGTTGTTGAGTCACATGTCCTTCAAAAATCGCACCGCAGATGTGGTAAAATCGTGACATAATTGCAGCACAAATGCATGTGAATTTTTGCAGCGCATCAGTGTGAAAGTAGCCTTAGTGGGAGAGTTACTAAAACTGGAGCACACAGAATCTGGTGCAACTGTGCATGTTAGCCAATCAGCTTCTAACTTCAGCTTGTTCAATTAAGCTATTACAATAAGCTCTCGGTCACAGTGAACACGGCTTTGAAATCGTGCTACTTCATCTGATATCGCATGATTTCAAAGCTGCATTTCAGTGTGACTTTGGGTCCGATTTGAAAGACATCTGTGCGGCTTCATGCACAGATGTCTATTGAAGTCGCACTCAAAGTCGCCAAAAGTAGTGCAGGAACTACTTTTGCAAATCGGTGTGGCGCCTCAAAGTCGGCGTCCCACTGATTGGAATGGTGCCATTGCCGGCAATAGGCTGCGACTCGTCAATGCGATTTGACCTGTCAAATTGCATGACAATTCGCTCCAATGTGAACGAGGGCTAAAACCTGAAAGCTGATTGGTTTTCATGCAGATTTGCACCAGATTTTGCACTCTCCAGTTTTAATAAAATCCCCCCTAAGTCTGTTATTTTTCAACTTCTTTTCACAGAACAAACTGTCCAGCAAAAGTGGCAATTAGAAGGTTGGGACAAAGCATTTTACACTGTCAGGGGTGCTTACAATGGTCAACTTTTTCATGTATGTAAAACCTTTACCCCAAAATAAGAAACTGCTGCTGCTGTAACTGTTCAAAAAGTGTTATCGGGAGTTTGGTTTTAATCTGTTAATCAAGTCCATCTAAATCTGCTAGTCTAACACTACCTTTCCCCAAACTGACAATGCTGCTGTTCAAAGGTGTCTCCATTGTGGCTCCATCCAGAGTGGAGACACCCTAAGGCTGGTTTCACACCATTGCGGTGCGAATTCCAGCCCATCTGCTTCTGAGAAGGGGCGGAGCCGCCATTCGGCGGCTCATGTCCGTTCTCGCAGCGCATCAGCTGCTCGGGGAGGGAGGGGGGAGGGAGGGGGGGTGCAGCGAGGAGGGGAAAGATCCCTGCAAAATCCCTGTTCAATGCGGAGCACATCTGCGGGTTAGATGCGCTCCCATTGAACTCAACAGGCTGGGAATTCGCACCGCATTGCACAAAAATGTGTGCGGTTTTTGTGCAATGCGGAGTGCGAATGCACCGCACATATGTGAACTGGACACCTTGAAAACAATGTGTTTTCAAGTGTCCTGCGAATTGGATGCGGTTTAAGCCGCATCCAATTCGCATAGGTGTGAACCCAGCCTAAGACAGTCACTGTCACTGGTTTGAACATAAGGTGAAAATAAAGGGAAAAAGCCTTAAAAAAAGAATGCAGCCACCACATCTAAGGACTGGCCAGCTGCAATATATTACATTTTTGTTTTGGGGTTTAATACTGCTTTAAAGTTTTGCACTGTAACAAAACTGTTCCTGGTAACCATGGTTTATAGCCCTCTTGGGACACTACAGGGTTTATTTACTTAAGGCAAATAGACCATGCACTTACCAAAGTGCAGTTGCTCCAGAGCTTAGTAAAGTAGCAGAAACTCTGCTCACTTCCATCATCCAATCGTGTGCAAGCAAAAATGCTGTTTTTTTGCATCTTCCTTGCTCATAATTGGGTACTCCTTGCAAAGTGAGGCCTTACCTCATTTACTAAGCTCTGGAGCAACTGCACTTTGCAGAGTGCAGAGTTTATTTGCCTTTAGTAAATCAACCTTATGGGCACATTTGCAGGTTCTTCACATGTTTGTGTGGCTTTCCTCCAACAATTCAAAAGCACACTAGAGAACTAATTGGCATCCACCAACAATGAGCTCAGTTTATTTGTATGATGGCATTAGAGACATTGCAGTTAAGGTGTAGATACTGGTGTGGTTCAATGTTCTCTGTAAATAGTCAATTACTGTTTAAGTTAATAAAATTTGTTTTTGTAATTCTGTTAAACTGGCTAAGTCTGCCTTATTGTTCCTTTTATATTTTTGTTGTAGCTGCAGCTGTGTATATACACATTTATGGAAATATACCCTGTTTGTTTAATGAATATATTTTATTTTATGTATTTCAGGTACTTATATAGTGCTGTCAATTTACGCAGCGCTTTACATATACATTGTACATTCACATCATTCCCTACCCTCAAGGAGCTTACAATCTAAGGTTCCTAACTCACATTCATACACATACTAGGGCCAATTTAGACAGAATCTAATTAACCTACCAGCATGTCTTTGGAGAGTGGGAGGAAACCGGAGCACCCGGAGGAAACCCACGCATGCACAGGGAGAACATGCAAACTCCAGGCAGGTAGTGCCATGTTTGGGATTTCTAAGTTTCTTTATACAGAACATGATTGCTTCATCATGGCTGCACATCTTGACTTTTTCCTTGTAACAGACAGGGAATGTTATTTTCTTAATAGCTACTTTCTGTTGTCCATCTTTTAGGCTTCATTCTTACCATCAAAAGCACAGGTGTAGTTCCATGTCTTGCATGTAGGGCAGCCCATTCATTTCAATGGACTGCTTTATGCACAAGAAATTCTAAAAAGAAGTCCTTGACCCTTTTGAGAAACTGTGTCGCACCAAAACGCATGGTGCTGTGGCACCATGCGTTTTGGTGCGCATGAAAATGCACGATTGCTGAAATGCGGGGTGCCATTAGTAATTAGTGGCACCGCCGCATGTCTGCAAAAGGGCAGCGTGTTTCTGTGCGTTGCGGGAAAGTGCGCAATTTTGTGTTTGTTCCTACAATGCACAAATGTGAACATAGTCTTTAGAGGCTTGTGATATTGTAAGGCAGGGCACTGACATAGGTTGTTGATACTCGTCTGGTTATGTAGTGATATTACCGGTTTGTGAAGTCCTCATTGGGGGAGATTTACTAAAACGGGTGCACACAGAATCTGGTGCAGCTGTGAATAGTAACCAATCAGCTTCTAACTGCAGCTTGTTCAATTAAGCTTTGACCATAAAACCGGGAAGCTGATTGGTTACTATGCAGAGCTGCACCAGATTCTGTGTCCACCAGTTTTAGTAAATCTCCCCCATTGTGATTAATGAAGATGTTTCACTTGTTGCAATTTTGGTGTGACTCTATAGCTATCTATACCCAAGTACAGTTTGTGAAATACTTGCATTGGGACATTTTTTCCATGTGTCTATACATGTTCTAACATTAAATCCAGCAAAAGGAGAACATTTCCTATTGGATGCAGTCTACATTTTACAAACTTGTACTTGCATAACGGAACAAGATAAATGCCATTTATTAAAAATGTTTGCTGTTCATTGGTCCTTACAATCGCTTTTCAGTAATAGAGATGTGCTATGAAGAAATACACTTGTGGAACAGAGGCATAACAAAAAGATCTGGGCCCTGGTGCCAACTTACAACCAGGGCCACTCAATGACCTGCTATGGTCCCGTTAGAGCTGTTCAAGATTAAGGGCTTTTCTATAAAGTGACACTAAACTCTGGTTTGAAAGAAAAATACAATTTGATTCAAGTATTTATTCTTAAAGTAATTGTAAACCCTTTTTAAAAAAAAAAATAAGGCCGGCAATACACAGTGAAAATTTCTTTCCTGCAACCACGGGTTGCAGGAAAGAAATTTGCATGATCCCCCCCTCATCACAGAGAGTGCTGACAGGGCAATCAGCAATTGTCTTCTCCCAGGGGGGCCGGCAGGGGAGGGGGGGGGGTCAGAGCCATCCCTGCCAGAAGAAGACCGTGGTTCTTTAGCAGCCACTTGTGATAATCTTAAGCCAATCTCGGCAGGCTGGTTGCACCCAAAGTGATCGACCGATCAACTTGGTACATTCAGCCTGCCCATTGATGGTTAAAATCTCGGCCATTTCCTGCTGAACCAGCCAAGATTCGAACCGTGTATGGCCGGCCTTACAAACATGTTATACTTAACTGCTCTGTGTAATGGTTTTGCACAGAGCATCCCTGATCCTCCTCTTCTCAGGTTCCTCGCTGTCTCTTTTTCATGGCTCCCACTGCCAGGGGAGAGCTGGCAGCCTTGGGCCTGGGGGGCAAGTCCAGTCAAGTGGCCAATTGAGCCACCAAATCAGCTCACCATCCATGCCCACCGGGTTTTATCATGGATATTGATGTTATGAAGCAAGACAAATATGATACAATGCTGTAACATAATTTAATGTTAATAGCAACAAAGGAGGTTTAACAAAAATAATGCATTAATACAGCCTCATCGATGCCCATCAATGCAGCCTGATCAGTGCCCATCAATGAAGTCTCATCAGTGTCCATCAATGCAGCCTCATCAGTGCCCATCCAATGCAGCCTGCAATGCAGAGAGAGGAGAGCCGCTGGATTACAAAGAGCAGGTATCTCTTGCTTACCGGGCGCAGACGCTGTCATACGAAGTCCTGCCTCCTGGACCGGCTCCTATAATAGACATCATCCATGGTAGGGCCAGCCCTGGGTGCCCCCCTATGCTTGCAGTTAGTTGGCGGCCACGCCCCTGGCCCCTACTTCCTCCACAAAAAGAAATATTGTCAGCGGGTAATGGCTGCCAGCCATTTTGAATGTAAGTTGGTTTGGCCTGGGGGGCAATTGCCACCCTGGCCCTGCCCACTGCTGTTTCTGAACCTATGAGGAGGGAGAGAGCTGAGAGAGCCGCTACTCTCACGCACATCGCCAAATCAAGATCAATATATGTTACTCTGGTATTCAAATTTGTATTTAAAGTAGATTAGAGTGGACCTAACCCAATCCCAATCATTTAATGCCAGATCAAGATCAGACTAAGGTAAGTATAGGGGGGGGGGGGGCTGTAGGGGATAAGGGGGAGCTGCACTCAGAAGGTTTTTTCCCTTAATGTAGAGAATGCATTGAGATTTAAAAAAAACCTTCAGCCTTTGGAACCACTTTAACTAAAAAAAAAAAAACTATTCTCTCCTCTAGATCTCCAAAATCCTTTTTTGCTCCTGTAATCCGGCTTCCTGTTCCAGTGGTTACATTCATTCTCTATGGTCCCATTGTATGTAGGATTGTAGTTAACCTCTCTTGCTCTCTCCCAAGATGAACTAGGAACTATGAACTATGGAATTTGTAGTGTGCAAAGAGCAGTGTAACTAACACACACTGCTTATTCCACACAAACAGATGTGAGGGGTAAAAGGAGAGGTTCGGGAGTTCATGGAGGATGTTACAAGGAGGCAGAAAAACACAGTAAGAAATGATTTCATGAAAATCATTGGTGAAGGGCAACTACCTTTACAATTTCATTTCTTTGCCTTTAAAAAATAATCCCCCACAACACCTTAAAAAAAAAGCAATCTCACAGTCATTGGTGATCAGTAGCACCTTAAACCCCCCACCTTCACCTTCGATCTGCCGATCCTCCTTCCTGCTGTGTTTATAGACATTCCATCCTTTTTACAAGAAAGAGAGGAGAGCTTCCTTCATTATGAAATGTTTGCAAACACTATAGTATTTATGTTTGTGAAGGAAATGATTATTCAGCCACGCTGATTGGCTCTGTGCATCATGCCAGTGATCTGATCTATCCAATGGAGGAGGAGAGATGAGTATAACACTCTTCTATTGTAGGCAGCTTTCAGCGGGATTTATTTTAAATCTGATAGGGTCACTTTAAAAAAAGTCCAAAGGAGTTATTTAAGCAGTCGTAAACTGCTGAAAAAAAGGGGGGGGGGGGGTGCCCCGGGCAGTTTAAAGTGGGAGTAAACTCCCATGCATGGATTATACCTATAGGTAAGGCTATAATAAGGTACTGTAAATATCTCCTATAAGTGCACCATTTAGGAGATATTTACTGTACATGCAGCCAGCGATGTCACCAGCGCATGCACTCTGAAGAAAGCTCACACGCGCATGCGCAGGAGTGACATCATCGCGGACTCCGGCTGTGTGAGTGTGACCCGGAGGGAAGCCCAGGTGAAGATGGAAGCCAGCAGTGAGGGCTTTGTTCTAAGGTAAGTTTCACATAATGTGCTAGTATGCGATGCTTAATAGCACGTTATAACTTTGCCTTGCAGGTTAATAAAAAAAATTGCTGTTGATTTACTACCGCTTTAAGTCACAATGTGCTAGTACGCACCACATATTAGCACATTATTACAGACTTCCCTGAAAATGAAGCACTCCAGCGGCGCGCTGTAACCACTGAAAGCATTTTCATCTTCACCCAGTCTTCTTTCCGGGTTTGCGAGCTTCAGCGATATGAATCAGTGTAAGTTTAGGAGATATTTACTGCACCTATTAGGTGAACATCATACATTATATTACCAAAAGTATTGGGACACCTTCCTTTACACGCGCATGAACTTTACTGGCATCCCAGTCTTAGTCCATAGGGTTCAATATTGAGTTGGCCCACCCTTTGCAGCTATAACAGCTTCAGCTCTTCTGGGAAGGCTGTCCACAAGGTTTAGGAGTGTCTATGGGAATGTTTGACCATTCTTCCAGAAGCGCATTTGTGAGGTCAGTCACTGATATTGGATGAGAAGGCCTGGCTCGCAGTCTCTGCTATAATTCATCCCAAAGGTGTTCTATGTAGAAGTCAAGACTCTGTGCAGGCTAGTCAAGTTCCTCCACCCCGAACTCACTCATCCATGTCTTTATGGACCTTGCTTTGTGCACTGGTGCGCAGTCATGTTGGAACAGGAAGGGGCCATCCGCAAACTGTTCCCACAAATTTGGGAGGATGAAATTGTCCAAACTGTCTTGGTATGCTGACACCTTAAGAGTTCCCTTCACTGGAACTAAGGGGCCAAGCCCAACCCCTGAAAAACAACCCCACACCATAATCCCCCATCCACCAAATGATTTGGACCAGTGCACAAAGCAAGGTCCATAAAGACATGGATATACAAGTTTGGGGTGGAGGAACTTGACTGGCCTGCACAGAGTCCTGACCTCAACCCAATAGAACACCTTTGGGATGATTAGAGCAGAGACTGCGAGCCAGGCCTTCTCATCCAACATCAGTGCCTGACCTCACAAATACGCTTCTGGAAGAATGGTCAAACATTCCCATACTCCTAAACCTTGTGGCCAGCCTTCCCAGAAGAGTTGAAGCTGTTATAGCTGCAAGGGGGGGGGGGTCAACTCAATATTGAACCCTACGGATTAAGACTGGGATGCCGTTAACTGGTTCCTGACCAGCTCGCGTACATTTACTGCTGCACTGTGGCAGTATAGCGTGAATCGCTGTCTATAAAGGCGGATCGCGCGTGTGCAGCTAGCGGGCGGGAGCGACCCGGCGGGCTCTCGTTCCCGCCGCATTCTGCAGGAGTGTGCCCATGGCTTGGGCGGACCCGATGTCCGCCGGAGAGCCGCGAGGACCTGGCAGAGAGAAAGAATGGGGAACCGCAGTTTTTACAGTGTCAGTGGGCATTTAAAAGATCTACTGATCCCTGTCACTGGGATTATTATACAGGATTTAGATCTCTTATGCCCATGGTAGCCCAGCCCCCTCACAGTTAGAACACGCCTAGGGAACACAGTTAACCCCTAGATCTCCCCCTGCAGGTTAACCCCTTCACTGCCAATGGCATGTATGCAGTAATCAGTGGATATTTAAATTTCTGATCGCTGTATAAATGCCATTGGTCCCAAAAAAGTGTCAAAAATGTCCGATATGTCCGCCCCAATATCGCAGTCCCAATAAAAATCGCAGATCGCTGCCATTACCAGTAAAAAAAAAAAATTTGTAAAAATGCCAGAAATGAATTCTCATGGTTTGTAAACGCGGCAACTTTTGCGCAAACCAATGAATAAACGCCGATTACGATTTTTTTTTTTTACCAAAAATATGAGGAAGAATATAAAATTGGCCAAAACCGATGAATAAATTAGATTTTTTATATATTTTTTTGGATTTGTATTTTAGCAAAAAGTAAGAAATATTGTTTTTTTTTTTCAAAATTGTCGCTCTTTTTTTGTTTATAACGGTGATCAGAAATGACGCAGAGGAGGTACCATACGCTAGCGAAGATCCACAGGATGCTTCCCCAATGCTCAGACTCATGTTGGAGATGTGGGGAAGATACAGGCTCAATGCTCCACATATTCTGGTCCTGCGGCCACCTACAACTATTTTGGACAGAAGTACACCGCATCGTCCCGAACTTCACTGATAGAGTACTACCAAAAGACCCCGCGCTCTTTCTCCTGCACCATCACAACATTCCCAGTAAAGCCTACAGGAGATCCATCCTGCCCCTCCTGATCACAGCCGTCGCTTGCCATTTGGTTGAAAAAAGTGGTTGATATCAACACAATGGAGGACCTGGTTGCGACAAAAAAGGGTCAAACGGAGAAACTCTACAAGAAATGGTTCTATTGGCATGAGTTTGTCTACTCGGAGGAATACGCAGAACTGGTTTCCAGATCTCCCGAAAGTTAAGCTGCACATTCCGACTGGGAAGGAGCGGACGAATAGCTGCCCCCCCTTTTTTTTTCCTCTCTTCTTCTTCTTCCCTTACCTTCTCCACCTCCCCTTCTACCCCTCTGCTAATACTTCCCCCTAGTAGGACCTCTGGGTCTACACTTACCTCTTGCTATAAATTAAAGAGTACCTAAATTCCCTTGCTGGTACAATCAGCGCTTATGGGATGTTGTGAACTGCTAGGTATCAGAGATGTAACAAAACACTAGGACTTATATCTCAGCCGCCATTGATTAAACTCAAATCATACATATATAACACCAAAGAAATTTATACAATAATTGTGGGCTAGGAAGTATAAATCACAGAAAGGTGCAAACAGCGCTCAGATAGTCCAAAGTTTGTAATGTGCAGGAGTGTGCCTGTGAACTAACACATCCACAGGGAATAAAAGGAAGTAGTTCTTAGAAAATGTCCACCAACCACCAAGTAGGCTATCTTCCCAGTAAAGGGGGTCCACCGCATGCAGCGTGCTCTTATGTCACAAACTGCTTACCAGATTATATAGGGTTAACAGCTCACAAATATTAGATCACCACTCCACAAACAGCTGCCAGGGTATCTTTATATCGGCACTAAGCG
>BLSH010284136.1:2093106-2117169 GCA_018402905.1 Glandirana rugosa
TACTCTTCACCCTCCCCAGTTTTTCCTTCCCGTCCCAGACCGCGGGGTTAAAAAAAAAAAAAAAAAAAAAAGCTGTACTGAGCTTTTTTCAAGCTGCAGTGTGCAAGAGGCCTTATTATGAGGCAGTGTTTACACACACATAGTGACACTAAATGATATGCTTATTCTACAAAAATAATCCATACATATCCACTACTTAATGAACCTGTAATCTGTTTATTAAACTTAAATTTAAATTGTATTTTCCTTCTCACTTCTGTTTGTTTGGAATGAGCAGTGCACACGCTTTATGCACACTACTAATCCCATAGCCCCTAGTTAGACTCAGAAACAAGCAAAAGAGGGTGGCTACTAGTAGCGGCTGGTGAAATTTTAGGTTGGGGGGCGCCAGACCCTGCCCTTCCTTTTTGACCCCTCCCACTTCTCATAAGCCCCACCCCTTATAGATTCCACCCATTGTGCCAGGAGTATACAGCCCAGCATTACCAGATAGGGTATATACCGCAGGGTATATACAGCAACACCAGATAGGGTATATACAGCAGGGTATACAGCATCACCAGATAGGGTTTATACAGCAGGGTATACAGCATCACCATATAGGGTATATACAGCAGGGTATACAGCATCACCATATAGGGTATATACAGCAGGGTATACAGCATCACCTGATAGGGTATATACAGCAAGGTATATACAGCATCATCAGATAGGGTATATACAGCAGGGTATACAGCATCACAGATAGGCTATATACAGTAGGGTATACAGAAGGGTATACAGCAACCGCCCCCCCAACCCCCGCCTTGGGTCTCGCGACACTGACAGCAGCAGATCCCCCCAGAGCAGTGGCAGGGATATCAAAGTCCCGCACATACCCCATCTTGGAAGCGGGCAAAGGTGTCCAGCGAGCGGGAGCATGCTCTTCTTAGGCGGCTTCGACCTTGCATTCCCCTCCTCCTCTGAGACAGGCGTCCAATAGGATCGCCTGACCTCTCAGCCAATCGGGAAACCGGTAACATACCCGCACTTCCTGATTGGCGGAGAGGCAATTCAGTGTTAGAAAAGCAAATATTAATGAGTGGGCTGCGAGCGCAATGCTCTGCACCACCAGCCACTCTTTTTTGAAGCATATTAGAGCCTATGGCTCTAATCAGGTGCTTCAAAAAAAAAACCCAGCGTCCTGAAAGGGGCCGACCGCATGAATAGGGGGTGGCAGCGGAGGCCATGAATAGATTCATGCTATGCATGAATCTATCCATTTAGCATAGAGGGGGTGGCAGGCATAGAGGGGGCAGTGCCTGTGCGCCCTTAATGGACGGGCCCACCCTGGTGGCTACGTTCCTACATTCAGTGGGACCAGGGAGAACAAATGTAGCCATCCTCTAATAGAAAGTTGAATCACAGCAGCAAAAAAGTTTGGAGATTTGGAGGAGGCTGACAGTTAGGGTTGCCAATTTTTCTTCAAGCCAAACCTGAACACTTTAGTGGCGCACAGGATATATATATATATATATATATATATATATATATGTTTATTAGTATACACTATAGGATAACAGACCTTGAACACACTTTGGGTGCTTCAAAAAGTATAGTAATGCAGCGCGCAAAGTGCCCCCTCACCTACTGTCAGGCCGTTCTGAGTTACATACATGTCTGAATAATGTGTCCGGGTTTCAGGGGGACTGAAACCCAGACACACGATCCAAAACCTGGACTGTCCGGATGAATCCCGAACAGGTGGCAACCCTGCTGACAGTATAGAGGGGACTTTTTTTATGAGATAAGAATATATATACCAAAGTGTAGAGTCACTTTATAGTAGAATTACATCTAAAGCCCAACTAGTCTTAAAAATGCTCACTCCCCCGTCCTAACAACTTTATTAACTAACCTTTAATAATTGGTCCCACTTTTCCCCTGCTGGCTGGCACAGGAAAGCCGGATCATGAGACTGGACCAGAGCAGTCTGAAAATAGGTAAGTATATCTTTTCTTACATGGAGGAAACATTTTAAGACTAGATAGGCTAAAGCTGAAATTGTAAATTAAGGGCATAAGTGCTCCATGTTGTGGTTAGTTACAAACATTTGTTTAAACTGATACAAAACTGATACAAGATACCTTAATACAACTTAATACAGGGAAAATATTGCTTTCCAAAGGAATATCATATTTATGCATAGAGAAGGTCTCCTTCCGGCAGGGGGCCTTGGGCAATTGCCCCTTTTTCCCCCTTGTAACTCCAGCCCTGACTCCAGGATGCCTTTTCAATGAATAAGAATAGAGTAAAGATCGAATCCTGTTGAAGAATTAAACTGTTGATGTTCCAAGAATGTATTTATTAAAAAATAGTTATGCTTACAGGGTAAGGCCACACAGCACAAGTGTTTTTCTTCTAAACAGCTTTATTGAGGCAAGTGGTGAAGACACTCCAAAGCTCCTATCCTGAAAGGTTTCATCCCCCTTAGGGGCTTAAAGAAGAACTGCAATCTGCTCATATAATTTGTAATAAAAACATCTTTGCCATTCTGAAGATTCCCTCCAACCACTTTGCATATTATTTTATATATACACTTGCCAAATATGCTGCAGAAATCTCTCTCCACTAAGTCCCGCTGCATCCATTGTAACTGTGGGCAGCTGAAGCTGCTTCCTGTTCACTTTCTGGATTTACACAGACACACAGAGGCACACCTCCAGCCCTGCAGCTTTTATTGGCTCTCTTATGACTCATCCCCCCTCCCTTCTTGGCAGAGCTGTGCATGATGTCAAACACCGAGGCATTTTACCAGAAAAGAAACAGGAAGTGGGCTGTATAAGGTATTTACTGGCAGAAAAAAATGTTTTACTATCCAAAGTTAAAACAACAAGGGCAGAGGATTTAATAGATGGAAAGATGAATAACTGACTGAAGTTCCGCTTTAATTACAGAGTCCACTTTAGGCTCAGTTCACATTTTTTTTTAATGCTTTTTGCAGAAACACACTACAGTCCATTTAACATGGTTTCCTATGGGATATGTTCACATCTATGCTTATTTCAGCCATTGCATTTTTTGAAAGGGTCAGGAATAGGGATGGGCCCGCTGTTCTTGACGAACGGCGTTTGCTCGTTCGTCGAAATAAGAACATTATGGGGCGTTCGCGGGAACGTCAAGCACCCCATAGTGCATTCCAATGGCGGGGGAAATGCTGCCCGCTGATTGGCCAAGGCATGCAAATGACCTGCATACTTTGGGCAATCACAGAACGCTCTGCTGTGAGATATATGATTGGCTAAAGACAGGGTGCCTTTAGCCAATCACTGCTCAGCAGCCTCAATCCATGTCCCACACTATATAAAGCCACTTGTACAGCGGCTCTATGTAGTGTGGCTTAGGTAGCGGCTTGCAGGCAGTTCAGTGTAGCTAGTGATTATTGTGAAAAAAGTATTAGATAGATAGATAGATAGAGCGACCTATATACAGTCAGTTAGTACAGGTAGTTTAGTGTAAAATGAAATATATACTGGATAGACAGACAGATAGGGCGATCAGGGCTGGTGCAAGGATTTTTGACATCCTAGGCGAAACCTCATTTTGCCGCCCCTTTGGCTCCACCCCTAACTCCACCCCCTTTGCCCTGTGCATGTATATGATGGAGGTGGCGGAGGTGAAGATTTTTGCAGCGCCTCTCTATCTATTTCTTTAGCCGTGGTCCACAGGCCCGCACCTGTGTCTCTGGACCCGGCCTAAAGACAAATAATGGCAACACCGGCTCGCATCTACATGCCAGCAGTGGGGTGCAGGTATATGGACAGGCTAGGGTAGTATATGGACAGGCTGGGGTAGTATATGGACAGGCTAGGGTAGTATATGGACAGGCTAGGGTAGTATATAGACAGGCTGGGGTAGTATATGGACAGGGGCTTGGCGTCCTGGGCGGCAGTGCGCCGTAGGCGGCCGCCTACTCTGCCTAGTGGTAGAGCCGGCCCTGAGGGCGATCTGTATACAGTCAGTTAGTGTAGAGTGAAATATATACTATATCGATAGATAGATAGATAGATAGATAGATAGATAGATAGATAGATAGATAGATAGATAGATAGAGTGATCTGTATACAGTCAGTTAGTGCAGGCAGTGCAAGAATATATATATACCTTCCTAGTGTATATATATCATGTGGGGGTCCCCCCTAAATCCAAACCAGGCCCTTCAGGTCTCGTATGGATTTTAAGGGGAACCCCATGCCAAAATTAAAAAAAAAAATTACACGGGGTCCCCCCAAAATCCAAACCAGGCCCTTATCTGAGCATGCAGCCCTGGAATGGCAGGAGAGGGTGGGGAGGAGCAAGCACCCCCCCTCTGAACCATACCAGGCCACATGCCCTCAACATGGGGAGGATGCTTTGAGGTCATCCCCAAAGCACCTTGTCCCCATGTTGATGGGGAGAATGGCCTCTTCCCCACAACCCTTGCAGGTGGTTGTGGGGGTCTGCGGGTGGGGGGCTTATCGGAATCTGAAAGCCCCCAGATCCCGACCCCCCCCCATGTGAATAGGTATTGGGGTATTGTACCCCTGCCCATTCACCAAAAAAGTAGTAAAATGGTACAAAAAACAAGAGGCAGTTTTTGACAAGTCCTATTGTGTAAAATAGCTCTTCTTCTTTCTTTCTTCCTCCATCTTCTCCTGCCCCGGTTTTTCTTCTGGTCTTCTGCTTCTTCTTTCGGTCTTCTTCCTTCCTCTCTTTGGCTTCAATCTTCAGCTTCTTCCTTCTTCTTTCACCACCCCCGCGCCCGCTGCCACAGCCGTGGCGTCCAGAGGTGTCTCCCAGAATGGGTGGTCTTCAGTTTGACATTTCTTTTCTAAGCATGGGCGGGGACATTTGGTGATGTAAATGGGTGACCCGCCCCCTCTGACCACGAATGACTTCAGAAGGGGCGGGGTCACTCATTTACGTCACTGGGTGGCCCTGCCCTTACCTATAAAATAAATGTCAGATCGCAGACCGCCCATTCTGGGAGACACCTCCGGATGGCACAGCTGCAGCAGCAGGCGCGGGGGCGGTGAAAGAAGAAGCAAAAAGATGAAGATTGAAGATGAATAGAGAGGAGAAAGAAGAAGAGTGAAAGAAGAAGCAGAAGACCAGAAGAAGGACCGGGGCAGGAGAAGATTGAGGAAGAAAGAAGAATAGCTATTTTACACAATAAAGGACTTGTCAAAAACTGCCTCTTGTTTTTTGTACCACTTTACTACTTTTTTGGTGAATGGGTAGGGGTACAATGTACCCCAACACCTATTCACATGGAGGGGTTGGGATCTGGGGGCCCCTTGTTAAAGGGGTCTTCCAGATTCCCATAAGCCGCCCGCCCGCAGACTCCCAGAACCACCGGCAAGGGTTGTGGGGAAGAGGCCCTTCTCCCCATCAACATGGGGACAAGGTGCTTTGGGGGTGACCTCAAAGCATCCTCCCTATGTTGAGGGCCTGTGGCCTGGTATGGTTCGGAGGTGGGGCGCTCGCTCGTCCCCACCCCCTCCTGCCATGCCAGGGCTGCGTGCTCGGATAAGGGTCTGGTTTGGATGTTGGGGGGACTCCACGCAATTTTTTTAAAATTTGGCTCGGAGTTCCCCTTAAAATCCATACCAGACCTGAAGGGCCTGGTGTGGACTTTGGGGGGACCCCCACATCATTTTTTTTTAAATTTATGTGCAGGGTTCCCCTTAAAATCCATACCAGATCTGAAGGGCCTGGTACGGACATTGGGAGAGAACCCTATGCAATTTTTTTCTTGATTTTGGCGGGGCTCCCCTTAAAATACATACCAGACCTGAAGGGTCTGTTACGGACTTTGGGAGAGAACCCTACGCAATTTTTTTTTCTAATTTCGGGGCGGGGTTCCCCTTAAAATCCATACCAGACCTGCAATGCTATTTCAGTGATGTTATCTATATTGCCGTGAACCGGCAATACATTGCAGCCACGATGACATTTGCTTTGGAAATGTCATTTTGCTCTGGCACTGTTCTAAACATCACAGAGATGTGCCATTTTACAGGCAGACTAAGGGGACCCCCCAGGCACAATATTTATAGGAATATTTCATTTTTATTATTTCACTTTAGGAATTATTAAAATCACTGCTCCTGAAAAAACGATTGATTTAAAAACTTTTTTTTGCATTGATACATGTCCTCTAGGGCAGGACCCAGGTCTCCATACACTTTTTAGGGCAATAACTTGCATATAAGCCTTTAAAATGAGCACTTTTGATTTTTCATGTTCGAGTCCCATTGATTTTCACAGCGTTTGCGTTTCCGTACAACTTTTTTGCTTGTTCGCAAGTTCTGGTGCGAACCGAACCGGGGGGTGTTCGGCTCATCCCTAGTCAGGAACTTTTTAAAAAGAAAAATGGAGCCTTTTTTGTTCAATAGACTTCAATGGAGAAGCTGCAGAAAAGCATTTAGTGCAATTTGTGTTTTTTAATCCACCTAACATGGATTTTGATGTTTTCATATGAAAATAGTTCAAAATTGTATATTCAGCCTGTTAATCTTAATCATTTTTTCATTTTGCCAATGTGGCCGTTAAGTTTTTTTTCTTTTTGTATAAGGGATATGTATTATCTCCTCATCTGACCAATCTGCTGAGCTGTACTGTACATGAAACAAGAGTGGTAGATAATGATGTGGGATATTAATTGCTTCTTTATTAATTATGAATTCTTGTTCATTAGAAGCCAACCCAGACCGGTCTAAATTATTTACTGAATGATGATAAGAAGCAGTGCTTGAGCAGACATAAACAAAACTTGGTACTGTGAAACATTAAAAATGATAATGAATGAGATTACCATGCTTGGTTAATATTTATACACACAATTTCTGAAATGGAGGGAAATTCTGTATTTGTGCTTTGCCCATTCTTTTATGGGAGTGAAGGCATATACAGTAAACACACATGGCTGAAATGGCACAATCTGATTGGACAGTTTTGGAATTGTACACATCTCCTAACTTTTTTATAGATGGGATAGGGGGACACTTTTTAGCACAAAGTATGTAGGAAAATCACACATCCTGGCACACCCCCAGCTACATGTACCACGAAGAGTTAAAATGACAAAACGTATAGGATAAACCCACAAGTGTTTTTTTTTACCACCTTTTTCTTAATACTGGCTTTTCAAAGCAACGAACACAATAATATTATTATTATTATTATTATTATACAGGATTTATATAGCGCCAACAATTTACGCAGCGCTTTACAACTTGAGGGTAGACAGTACAAATACAATACACTTAAATACAGTAGGAATCAGAGGGCCCTGCTCGTTAGAGCTTACAATCTAAAAGGGAAGGTCAAGAGATACAAGAGGTAATAACTGTGGGGGATGTGCTAATAGAGAAGATAAATGTACAGTTGTTAGGTGGGAGCCAGATAGGCTTCTCTGAAGAGATAGGTTTTCAGGGATCATCTGAAGGTGGACAAACTAGGAGAAAGTCAGACAGATTGGGGTAGAGCGTTCCAGAGGATGGGAGAGGCTCTGGAGAAGTCCTGGAGGTGAGCATGGGATGAGGTGACAAGGGAGCTAGAGAGCAGGAGGTCTTGGGAGGAGCGAAGAGATCGATTTGGTTGGTATTTTGAGACCAGGTTAGTGATGTAGCTGGGGGCCAGGTTGTGAATTGCTTTATAAGTTATTGTTAGGATCTTGAATTTAATACGTTGGCTGAGTGGCAGGCAATGTAGAGATTGACATAGTGGTGTAGCAGATGCTGAGCGGTTTTTAAGGTGGATGAGCCTGGCGGCAGCGTTCATAATGGACTGAAGTGGGGATAGCCTATTTAGAGGTAAGCCAGTGAGCAGGGAGTTGCAGTAGCCGAGGCGAGAAATGACCAGGGAGTGGATTAGTAGCTTTGTGGCGTCATCGGTTAGAAAGAAGCGTATCTTGGAGATGTTGCGGAGGTTGAGGCGGCAAATTTTGGATAGTGATTGGATGTGGGGCTGAAAGGTTAATTGGGAGTCTAGGATTACACCTAAGACCTTGGCGTGGGGGGACGGGTTGATAGTTGAGCCATTGATTTTGACAGAGAAATCTGGGGAAGTGGCACATGGGGGAGGAAATATCATAAGCTCAGTTTTGGATAGGTTGAGTTTGAGGAAGTGATGTGACATCCAGGCTGATATGTCTATCAGTAAGTTTGTGATGCATGAGGAGACAGATGGAGAGATCTGGGTGGTTGAGAGATAGATTTGTGTGTCATCAGCATAGAGATGATACTGAAAGCCATGGGAGGCAATCAACTGACCCAGGGAGGAGGTGTAGATTGAGAAAAGGAGAGGTCCAAGCACAGAACCTTGGGGGACACCGACAGAGAAAGGAAGAGGAGAGGAGGAAGTAGAGTTGTAGGTGACACTGAAGGAGCGGTGGGATAGGTAGGATGAGAACCAGCTTAGAGTACAGTCACGGAGACCAAAGGCATGGAGTTTTTTGAGGAGGAGGGGGTGGTCCACTGTGTCAAAGGCAGCAGAGAGGTCCAGGAGTAGTAGTACAGAATAGTGTCCATTGGTTTTAGAAGTTATTAGGTCATTAGTGAGGTTTAAGGAGAGCAGTTTCTGTAGAGTGCTGAGGGCGAAATCCAGACTGAAGGGGATCAAGAGGTTTGTTCATGGTCAGATGGTCACTCAGTCGGTTGTAGACCAGTCTTTCGAGGAGTTTGGAGGCGGAGGGGAGTAAGGAGAGTAAGGAGATGGGAGCGTAGGTTGTTAATATTGGTGGGGTCCAGTGAGGGCTTTTTAAGGATAGATGTGACTAGGGCATGTTTTAGAGAGTTTGGGAAAATGCCAGAGGAGAGGGAAGGTTGAAAATGTGAGTTAGAGAATGTAGAATTGAGTCGGAGGGTGAGCGTAGCATTTGCAAGGGAGCAGGATCCAGGGGGCAGGTGGTTAGATGGGTGTTTAATAAAAGTTTAGCAACCTCGCTAATACTGGCAGGGTTGAATGTGGAAAGTAATGATTGTATCTGTGGACATGGGGTGTTGAGTGGGGGTGGTTTGTGCGCCTTGGAGATTTCCTCATGAATGTTATCAATCTTAGTTTTAAAGTGATTGGCAATCTCCTGGGCAGTGAGAGAATTAGAGGGTGGAGGTAGTGGAGGACAGAGTAGAGTGTTAAAGTTCGAGAAGAGTTGACGGGGACTGGATGATAATGTGTTAATGAGTGTGATAAAGTAGGTCTGTTTGGCAGTGTGGAGGCAGGAATAGTATTTTAGGAGGGCAGATTTGTAATGTTTGAAGTCTTCTTGGACCTTAGTGTTAAGCCACAGACGTTCAAGAGTGCGGCTATGTTTTCTAAGACTTCTGGTGTTGTCCGTTTGCCAGGGTAGTAGGGGCCGGGGGCCTGAGTCTGCGTGTAGTAAGGGGGGGCGAGCTTGTCTAGGGAGGATGACAGTGAGTTGTAGACAAGTGTGGCTAGGTTGGGGCAGGATTTTGTCATAGAGGTGGTCATTAGCAGAGTGGAGAAGAGAAGGGTTGAGGTGGCGTAGGTTTCTATGGGTAACTGTTAGGTGGTTGGAGGGAGAGGAGGTGGAAGACAGTGAAAGAGTGAAACTAATAAGGTGGTGATCAGAGAGTGCGAGACGATTGTTCGAAAGGTTGCACGGAGTGCACAGATAGGAGAAGACAAGGTCTAGGGTGTTGCCGTTGGAGTGGGTAGGAGTCTGTATCCATTGCTTCAGGTCGAGGTTAAATGAAAGGTTTAGTGTAGTATAGAACTTTGGTGGTAGTTAATCAGCAGTACCATTGCCAGGCGCAACCTAGTCAAGTAAATGAATACATACCACATCCACAGTGGGGTATTCCAATTTAAAATCATCATTCAGCTTAATTAAAAAAAAAAAAAAAAAAGAGAGAAAAACATTCAGGCGGTGTCAGTATCACTTTCCAAATGCATGCCAGCCATGCTCTCTCAAGGGCAATCCGCTGACGCCCATATGAACAAGCCCTTATGGAGATGAGAGGAGGGGAAGGTTTTTGTAGTCCAAGTAGCAGGAAGCAGCCTAGGGCGACAACACAATTTTCCCATAGATACAGTACAGTGAGTGAGCGTGTCACCTTAGAACACCAGGTCTTTCTGGCAGGATCACCAGTAAAAATAAAGGTAAAAACTTTAATGCCTAACTCCACATTTAAAGCGAATGTAAACCATTTGTTTTTTTAAATAACAAACCTGTCATACTTACCTTCCTTTGTGCAGCAGTTTTGCACAGAGTGGCCCCGAACGTCCTCTTCTGGGGACCTCCTCTGCATCGAGTGACCCGTCAGGAAAAGCTTCCCTGGGGTCACACGTGTGGCGTGCTCCCGTGTCCTGCTGTTGCTGTTTGCATGTATTCACACAAACAGCGGGACTCGGCCCCGCCCCCTGGCCCCCGCGTCACTGGACTTGATTGACAGCAGCGGGAGCTCCCCTGCTATCAATCCAGCCAATGAGGACCCGAGGCACCGGCTGGAGCGGATTGCTCGTTGCCGCTGATGGAACGAACAAGCTCAGGTAAGTAAAAGGGGGGCTCGGGGGGGGGGTCACTACTGAGAAAAGGTTTTTCACCTTAACGCATAGAATGCATTAAGGTGAAAAACAATGACACTTTACAACCCCTTTAATGTCCCTTTAAATGGTTTGTTTGGGCCAAGCTGGCCCAAATAAACTATTGTACTAACATGTGTGCTTGCTGGGCGTACTGTATTAAAGTGTTCCGAAACCCACAGCAGTAAAATCAGTCTGTATATGCAGTAATGCATGCTTGTTATAATCACTGTGGAACCTAAGGGGTAATCCTGTGCATTGTGTAAAAAGCCTGTTTCATCCTGTTTTCTCTGATCCTCCCCTTCTTCCACTGACCCTAATCCATCTGCTGATAGAACAGAGGCCAGTGGACAAGCTGCACATGCTCAGTTTGGTGTATATTGCTAGAGAGTATTTTTTTTTCTTGGGAGAGTGCATGTGATCAGCACAGGGCCAATCGGCACTGTCCAGATAGAGGGCCAGGATACAGTGCCTTGTTCGGTAGTGGGACGGGGACTTCCTATTCTGCTCCCAGAGCAAAATAGAGTTGGGCTTAGCCGTGCTCAGCCATTCACAGGAAGCTTTGTAGTCTATGAATGAATACAAAGCTTCCTCTGGCTGAGGCAGACAGGTGGACGGATGATGTCATGATCTCCAATCATTCCCGTGAATGGCTGAGCAACATCAGGAGTGGGATGGGAAGGCTAGAATCACACTTGTGTGGGTGGTTGCGAGTGTGGGAATCACACCTGTTCCCTCATCCACAAGCACCCACAGCCAAAACTTGTGTTTCACAACGCTGCCATTCATTCTCAATGGTTCCCCAGCACATCTAATCAGTCGGTGCATTTGCTGGTGCAGGAACTTGCATGATGCAAAAGAGTAATGCAATTTCCCTGCAGCTGCAGTGTTAAAATGGTGCAGTTTTTCCTGCGTGCTGCACCGAACACATAGAACCAAGCCGCAGTCCTCGTTCCATTACCAGAACACAGCACTGTACACTGTATGTAGCTGAGGCTACATACAGGTAATACAGTGTGCCTAACAAGCACACCTTTTACTGCAGGAAATAACTATTTAAAGGGATATTAACATGGAGTTGGGCTTTAAAAAGAAATCCATTTCAGCCCTAGTATGTTTTTGAATTTAGATATGCTTTAATGAGTAACTATAACTGCCCTATTATACATATACAGTGTATAAAATAATTATTTGATCCCCTGCAGATTTTGTAAGCTTGCCCACTTACAAAGATATGAAGGGTCTATATTTTTTTTATCAAAGGTGTGTTTTATATGATAGAGAAAAAACACATGATACAAATTTATAAATTGAGTTGCAGATCATTGAGTAAAATAAGTATTTGATCCCCAAGCAAAACATGACTTAGTACTTGGTGTAGAAACCCTTGTTGGCAAGCATAGAGGTAAGATGTTTCTTATAGTTGGTGACCAGGTTTGCACACATCTCAGGAGGGATTTTGGTCCAGTTTCAGCTCCCTCCATAAATTTTCTATAGGATTAAGGTCTAATGACTGGCTAGGCCACTCCATGACCTTAATGTGCTTCTTCTAGAGCCACTCCTTTGTTACCTTGGTGGTTTCTTTGGGTCATTGTCATATTGAAAGACCCATCCATTATCCTATCTTCAGTGTTCTGGCTGAGGGAAGAAGGTTCTCATCCAAGATTTTACAATACATGGCCCCGTCCATTGGCCCCTCAATGTGGCAAAGTCAGCCTGTACCTTTAGCAGAGAAACAGCCCCAAAGCATAATGTTTCTACCTTCGTGCTTGACTGTAGGGATGGTCTTCTTAGGGTCGCAGTCAGCATTTTTCTCATATCATTTACCTCTGTGTTTGTTGACAAGGGTTTCTCCACCAAGTACTAAGTTTGCTTGGGAATCAAATACTTATTTTACTCACTGAACTGCAACTTAATTTTTTAGTATTTGTTTTATGTGTTTTTTCTGGATTTTTGGTTGATATTCTGTCTCTATCATTTAGAATACATCTATGATAAAAATGATAGACCCCTAATTTCTTTGTAAGTGGGCAAACTAACAAAATCTGAAGGGGATCAAATAATTATTTTCCCCACTGTAATATGGGGGGGGGGGGGGGGCAGCACAGTGGCTAAGCGGTTAGCGCATCTGCCTGGCAGAACCAGGGTCGTTGGTTTGAACCCCAACCATAACACCGGAGTTTGCATGTTCTTCTTGGGCCTGCGTGGGTTTCCTCCGGGTACTTTAGTTTCCTCCCAAACTCCAAAGACATGCTGGTAGGTTAATTTGATCCTGTCTAAATTGGCCCCAATATGTATGAATGTGAGTTAGGGACCTTAGATTGTAAGCTCCTTGAGCGCAGGGACTGATGTGAATGTATAATATGCACGTAAAAGAGCTGTGTAAATTGATGGCGCTATATAAGTACCTGAAATAAATAAAATATAACTATAAAATGTACACTTAAAGTATTTTTAATAAAACAATCCACAGTGATAAGATCCAGAGCTGCAGGAACACACTAGTGAAGGAGGGGTAAGACGGTACACAGCAGGAGACACATGAATCTGACATAACAGGAAGTGTCAGATGCCAAAAATGCCAGCAGCTGGTAAAGTTCTGTTACATTGCAGCCACTGGTTGCAAAGATGGTAAGTAGTATTATTCTTCTTTGCTGATGTAGAAGCTATGTCATAAACCAATTATGTAAATGCAAGTGTTCTGAGGGTACCGTGATCTAATATAAGCACGTGGCTTTGTTAAATTGAACAGTATATTGGACATTCTCAAAATTCACAACACAATACCAATAAATAAATCTGCAAAAGAAACAGCATCTGTGATGAAATGCTTCAGTGGAGTTTTATCTGTTCTTTTAATAAATGGAATTATGCCATTAGGTTTCTATCGTGTATCTGTTACTGTACTATATGGGAGAGGAGATCCATAATATTAGGAGGAAGACAGTGATCATAATAACCTTTCTGTAAAGAGGAGATGCTTGTGGAAGAAATTATTTAATAAAACAAAGTAAGAAATTACCTATATATTATATACAGTATATATGAATAATATGATATAGTAAAGGGATGTATTTGTCTTTATTAGTATTGCTATCTTGTGAGTAATTTATTTGTTTATAATTATTTATTTATTTGTTTATTTCTAATAAGAATTATAGATATTTATTGTTATTTGTGTTGCATCAGTGCATTGTTTTTACACTTGGTTAACTGTAGCAGATGATAAAATAGATTTATTAGGATTAGTGGCAGGGACATGCAGTCAGGGGAGGCAGGTGCCATGAACACAAGAAAAAATGATTGACTTCAAGGGTCATAGCTCGGCGACCTGGGGTCACCTTTGGGGGGGGGGGTAGGTAGCTGAAGTCCTACCCCACCACTGGTAAAAAATTTGGGGCTCCTATCATCTATGGTTCCGGAGATACGGGGCTCCTTGTGCAGCCTGTCAGAAGCTACATACAGAGCAGCCAGATTAAATACAAGCTGACACACTGGGGGAGATTTATTAAAACTGGTGCACTCAGAATCTGGTACAGTTGTGCATAGAAACCAATCAGCTTCTAACTTCAGCTTGTTCAAATAAGCTTTGACAATAAAACCTGGAAGCTGATTGGTTACTAGGCACAGCTGCACCAGATTCTGTGTGCACCAGTTTTAGTAAATCTCCCCCACTGGGTTTGCAGCAGACTGAGAGGATGAGCCCACAGTGCCTCTCCTCACTTCTTGTCAGAGGCACTGATCTCAATGGACAGCTTGGAGCCTTGTCCAATGGTAAAGCACCATTGTCCCAAGCTGTCCAATAAAAATGCTGCAGCGGAGGCACACCTCACTGCAGTGTCATAAAAGGGGTCATGTGTCTAAAAGACAAATGCTCCCTTCCAGTCCAGTCCTCTTAACTACAAGGAAAAACATAGGTTTATGTGTATAAGATGTACCCACAATCCTATATTTTTCTCACAGTTAAGAGGGAGAATGAGAATCTGCTGCTGCTGAAAAGGTACAAGCTAAATCATATATTATTATACTATATGTTATAAGATAATAATTTATTATTTATCTATTTACTGTGAAATTACTTATTTAAAGTTATAACTTCAAACTTCAGTAATTTGTCCATTAAGCCATCCGCTTGAGTACAGTTTTCGAAAATATAGTAAATTACCTTAAAAACAATTTATAATAATTATTTGTATATTACTTATTTATGGTAATTAACCACTTGCCACCCAGGCCAATTCTGACACTTCTCTCCTACATGTAAAAATCATCATTTTTTTTTTCAAGAAAATTACTCAGAACCCCCAAATATTATATATATTGTTTTAGCAGACACCCTAGGGAATAAAATGGTGGTCGTTGCAACTTTTTATGTTATACGGTATTTGCGCTGCAATTTTTCAAACACGTTTTTTTTTTTTGTAAAGAAACTGTTTCATGAATGAAAAAACACTAAAAGTTAGCCCGATTTCTTATATAATGTGAAAGATGTTGTTACGTTGAGTAAATAGATACCTAACATGTCACGCTTTAAAATTGCGCACACTTGTGGAGTGGTGGCAGAATTCAGTACTTAAGAATCTCCATAGACAACGCTTTAAAAATTTTTACAGGTTACCTGTTTAGAGTTACAGAGGAGGTCTAGTGTTAGAATTATTGCTCTCACTCTAACGTTTGCAGCGTATGTAACCTGTGTGTATCTGCCTCTGATACTGGCCACTGACCTCACCAGCCAATGACCTCACTGCACGTCCCTGATTAGTGGGGTATTCCTAGCTCCTCAGATATCTGCTATATTTATAGTGGGCATCCTAGAACAGGTCCCCAGTGATCTTGGGGCCCCAGGTGGCCGCTCTGAACATCAGATCACATATCACACCACAGTGTCCAGGTAAGAATTGCACCCAAGACCCCAGCACTGCAAGGTAAGAGTACAAACCACTATCCAGAGTGCTGCACTCTGTACACATCTCTTTTTCGGTCTGCTACAGAAATGGTTGATTGCTTCTCTGATTCGAAATATCATAAAAGTTGCATGTTTAGGGGAATTCATTAAGGACGCTTCATTTGATTTCTTTTACCCACATGGGCTACAGATCCCTCAGATGTAGACTGACTAGATATTTGGATAAGGAAACTAACTAACTCAATTTTGAAGATTGCTTTGTAAATCAGGCTCTGATTAGAACATTGTGATGCTTTGCGACTTCTTCAAAGAACAGATACTGCCAGATAAAAATCTGCTTTTAATGAGTTCAGCTTTATAGTCTATATTTGTCTACTGCAGATGGTATATATGTCACTGCCCCAAAAAATAAATCTAATTGTAATGCATAGGAATTGCACTGATGCATACAGTGCCATAGAGAACCACCATAAATTGTGATTTCATTTGTGGCCTGAGAACTTTCTAAATGTTATTTGTGGTAGACTGGGCAGGTTGGGTTGACAAGATCCATCTGAATATATTTACAGCATGTCTCTTTTGGTGGAGTTAGAAAAAAGACATATTTTATTCCAGAATGCACTGTATATACATTACACATAAATAAATACATAATATACCCAAATCTATTTCTCTACCCCACAGATCACTCCCGCCGTCTCCTCACGTATCATTAATTTACTAACAGATATATCAGCCTGGATGTCACACCACTTCCTCAAACTCAATCTATCCAAAACCGAACTTATAATTTTTCCTCCCCCATATGCCCCTTCCCCTGATCTCTCCGTCAAAATCAATGGCACAACTATAAGCCCATCCCAGCATGCCAAGGTGCTAGGTGTAGTCCTGGACTCTGTACTCTCCTTTAAGCCCCACATCCAATCACTGTCCAAATCTTGCCACCTCAACCTCCGCAACATCTCCAAAATACGCCCCTTTCTAACCAAGGACACAACAAAGCTCCTAATCCACTCCCTGATCATCTCTCGTCTTGGCTACTGCAACTCCCTTCTCATTGGCTTACCTCTACATAGGCTATCCCCCTCCAATCCATCATGAATACTGCTGCCAGACTTATCCACCTTACCAATCGCTCTGTGTCTGCTATTCCTCTCTGTCAATCCCTCCATTGGCTTCCACTCACCCAACGAATTAAATTCAAAATACTAACAACTACTTACAAAGCCATCCACAGCTTAGCCCCCAGCTACATCACTAACTTGGTCTCTAAATACCAACCTATTCGTTCTCTTCGTTCCTCTCAAGATCTCCTGCTCTCTAGCTCCCTCATCACCTCCTCCCATGCTCGCCTCCAGGACTTTTCCAGAGCCTCTCCAATCCTATGGAACGCCTTACCCCAAACTGTCCGATTATCTTCTACTCTATTAGCTTTTAGACGATCCCCTGAAAACCCTCCTCTTCAGAGAAGCCTATCCTACCCACACCTAACAACTGTATTCTCATTTTCTCCATCAGCTCATCCCCCACAGTTATTACCTTTTGTCCCTCTTGACCCTCCCTTCTAGATTGTAAGCTCTAGCGAGCAGGGCCCTCTGATTCCTCCTGTATTGATTTGTATTGTAATTGTACTGTCTTCCCCCATGTTGTAAAGCGCTGCGCAAACTGTTGACACTATATAAATCCTGTATAATAATAACAATAATAATATACTGTACGTATATGTGGGTATCCATGGTGTTCCTCTTTATGTACCGTATATTATACAGGAAATATAATAGCCCAGAAAGCATTTTCCTGCATGCAAACTTATTATTTTAGTTATTCATTTCTGTACCCTCCATGGACCAAAGCAATGTTTACATTTCTAACTGCCTATTGTTCAACCAATAATTTTGTCATTACTAAAGTTAAAAGGGTAATGCATATGAGGCTTTCTTTTGGTTACATTGTTTTGCACAAACAATTTGATTGTTATTGTTGCATTGCATTTACTTAACTAAAACTTAACTTTTGCATTTTGATAAAAAGAAACTTTGCTCCCCTTTACATTTTTGTTCTTGCTCTTTTACCTGGTTGTCCTCAAAAGACACACTCACACATCTTCCCCTCTGCTGCCACTCTCCAGGTGCCATGCTGCCATCATCTATACTAGCGTCATCAAAGGATCGGCCTCTTCTAGGTTTTTTCACCTGGGCCCCTGATGACATACCAGCTGTCTGGTTCTGTGTGCCCAACATTACTAAATTGGATGATGTGTGAATGCCAGGAACCTTTGGGAGGGAGGAGATGTCATTCTTCCTGAGAATGTGGAAGAGCGGGCTTGGGTACCCCAAAAGAGGCATTTGGGTGAGGCGGGGGGGCTGGAACTTTGTAAAGTGTTAAAATATTAATAGTTAGAAAACTAAACAGTAAATAAAAGTAAAAAATCTGCAAGAAATAGTCTTTAATGCAGTAGTAAACTCTGTAGGAAAAAAAAAAAGTTTCCACCTGCAAGGCAATATCATACTTACTAATATCACACTTACCTTAAAGTGTTTGTAAACGATCACCTTGTAAAACAACCCTTTCGTTTCAAAATAGAATTGAAAGGCAAAATATTTGTTTATAGATATAAAACAATTATAAATACCTTTTTTCCCACTTTTTTATAAGTGATCACATTCTCTCTGTTCTCGTGCTCTCAGCTGCATAAGAGCTGGGAGGAGGAGAAACAGCAGTACACTGTACTTTCCCGTGAAAGGCTGTGTGTGTGGGGGGGGGGGGGGGGCGCATGTCAGGAGAAGTCTGAACATTGGAGGAGAGCAGGCTGAGTTCCCAGGATAGCCACCCTATGTTCTCATTGTTAGTGTGGTCAGCTTGTAATAGAAAAGCACAGGGATCAGCAGGAGCACCAGGGATTTCACATAAAGGAAGCAAGGCAAAGAGAACAGGAGATTTTCTCATATAAGTACATGGTACAACGGGCACATTTCAGAAATATGAAATAGGGTAACAAACACTTTAAAACAAATCCCTCCAGTGACACGCTGTCAACGTTGGAGAGGCTTCCATCTTCACTCGGTCTTCCTTCTGGGTTCGGGGACTCCAGGAGTCTGATTGGCTGAGCCACGATGATGTCACTCCCAAGCATGCACACGGGAGTCTTGGCCGTGGCACACAGCTCTGAAGGAATGGCACGGTTATGTTGTTCCTTCAGAGCACATGCGCCGGTGATGTCCCTGGCTGCTGCTCGCAAGAATATCTCCTAAACCACTATCTGAATTGCACTTTTTCATTTCCAAGTACCTTTTTTGATAGGTGCTTGCTCCCATCTATCATCACCTGGGCGACAATGACTTTGCCTAGGAACCCTAGCCTATAGCCTTCTGGGATAGCATCACCCATGTCTCTGCACCGGTCAATCTCATACATGCACAATGGGGAGGTAGCTGTGCATTATTAATTAGTCACAGGCACCTCCCAAATCTAACATGTTGGCGCTGAAGATTTGTGGCCCTGAGAAAAATTGACTGTGGGGAAAATAGCACAGGGTGCCATGGCCTGGTAAGTATCTATTTCTTAAGGGTGCATTCCCACCTGCTAATGTACTTGCATTGTGATTGGAAGTGAGAACCCCACAATTAGCTTAGAACACTCCCCACACCTCCTGCTAATTCGGTTTATTTTACAGCAACTCAGAGATATATTTTCTTCTAGTACTTCAGCTGCAGTGTTAGAATCTAGCAAAAAATAACTATCACCTTCAGGCTTATGTAGTGTAATGTTGGGTTGATATAGGTAATACAACTTCCACTTATCACTTGGCTCATTGCGCTGTTGTATTGTATAAACTGCTTGTGTAATTAAAGTAGATGTAAACTCAGCAAATAAAATCTCATATAATCCTTAAACAGGAACTTAATCCATTCTTGACATTTAAAAGTCAGCAATCACATGCAAATGATCGGTCCTGGATGCAGCGAGCATGAGCAATTACAAGTGAGTGGCCACAACTTGCTCCAGGAGCTGGAAGCCTCCTATTGCTTTCAATAGGGCTGCCTTTCATAGGTGATCATGGGAACCCTTCTGGGGTTCTTGTATCTACTTGCAGTGTAGGTGGATTCACAGGTGTGAATGCACCATTAGGTGTTGCAAATATTTCTTTCCTGCATTCACGGGTTGCAGGAAATACATTTGCAAGATTCCCCCATCAACACAGACAGTGCTGACAGGGGAATCCCTCCTGCCGAGCAATTGTCTTCTCCCTGTGGGGGCGGGGGGGGGGGGGAGTTGCCTCCACCAGGAGAAGACAGTGATTATTGCTAGCGGCTATAGCAGCCGCTTGCGATAATTGCAAGCGAATCCAGCAGGCTGGTTTCAGCCGTTTCCAGGTGTAGCAGCCCAGGCCCCACAAGAGGGCCCACCACCACATTTACACCCAGCCAACTAGAGGCATCGGGAGTGGGCACTCACCCACAACTGTGTATGTACAGACACTCAATCAAGGGAGTCAATCCAGCGCGGTCTTTTATCTGCGAACCCCAGCAGGCTGGTTGTGTCCAAGTTGATCAATCGATTAACTTGGTACATTCAGCCTACCCATTAATGGTTTGAATCTCTATTCGAACCTTCTATGGCCAGCCTTAGGCTACATTGACCCCGGCAAATAGGGTCAGTGTGAATAATAGCGGTAGGACTCAAAGATTCCTGCTGCAGCTGTCAGAGAATAGGTGCGGCTGGTAGCTCCGTCACTATAATGACAGATCGCCGGTGGTCGCAGCTATATGCTGCTGTCTGCACAGCCAGTGTTTACCTGCGGTGATCACTGCTGGATGCTGTGCACCCAGCAGAGATTACCGCAGCTAATCGCTGGCTGTGCAGAGAACCGTGAATAGCTGTGGCTGCCGGTGACCTGTCATTATAGTGAAAGGGCCAGCGGTCGCACCTTTCCTCTTAGAGCCGCAGCAGGAACCAGAAGATTCCTGGCACTACTATGCTCAATGGCTCTGATCGCCGGTGTGAACGTAGCCTAAAATTCTGCAACCACAGTATTTGTAGCTGCTGGCTTTTAATTTGCAAACATCTGGGTGAATTTCCCCTTTAAGGATTACATGAGATTTAATGATTGGGTTTCCATGTACCTTAATTGCACAAGCAGTTCATACAATACTACAATGCAATGAGCAAAGTGATGAGTGGAAAGTGTAGTACCTGCAGCAATCCGGCATTACACTACATAAGCCTGAAGGTTTTACTCGCACTTTTCTAACACTGCAGCTGGAGTTCTTGAAGAAAATATATCTGCGAATTGCTGTAAAATGAACAGACTCAGCAGGAGGCGTGGGGAGTGTTCTAAGTGCATGCAGTATATAATGTAATTAGTAACTAAACTTCTCCCTTTGGCTTTACTGCCTTAAAAATTGTTCTCACTCAGATCCCGCCGTAAGTCTTAAACAAAACCGTTAAGTGAAATGGCCCACGGCAGCGGGAAATAGATTGTGTTTTCCAAAGTAATTTAATTTTAATATACAACAATACCGACGATTATAAAAGGATGAGTGCGTGTTATGATTTCCTTTCAGGACTGAGCTCACCTTCTCTTGTATTTTAAACGTATTATAGACAAGCTTTGATTTGCCTGTAGACCATTTCACATATTCTGATTTAATAAGAACAAATCTTATGTGATTTAAAGGATTCATGCATTTGACCATACAGGAGCCATACGGTGTGCAGAGCCTGCGTAATTCCCAAGACTCACTGCCGCTTCAGACAGCCATTGAGATGCATTAGAAGAGGTGGCTATAGGTGGTTGTGTATCAGGGGTTCCATAAAGCACCTTCGTGTGCACTGACTGCATTCAGACTATGCAAACAGCCACCTTTCTAATGCAGCTCAATGAGCAGCTGTACATGGTGGCAGTGAGTCCTTGGTATGTCATTATACAGGTTCTGCACTGTATGGCCCCTGTATAGCTGTGTGCATGAAGCCTTAAAGTAGATGTAAACCAGGGGCATACATACAGGGGTTGCAGGGGTCGTAATTGCGACCTGACTCCATGCTCCAGGGGGCCCGTGCGACTCCCTGTACACCTAGATAGGAGGGAGGGCAGGGGCGGCATGTATAGAGAAAATGATCCTATCCATTTTCCTCCTGCAGCCTTTCAGTGGTTGCTGGAGGAAAATGGAGGGGATTCGTTCCTCTACATGTTGCCTCTCCTATCCATTTCCTGCTGTTCCTGCCCGCCCCATGACCGGCAGCACTGCCAGGATCCCCTCTACCCTCTCCAGACGGCTGCTGTGGGGAATGCTTGCAGGATTGAGAGTGGGGAAGGGGCCAAAAATATGTGTCATTTACCGACCCCTTTCTGAATACAGTCTGTGATCTGTACCAATCAATAACTAAGCCTAGTACACATGATCAGAAAATCGTATGAAAAAGACCGCTTGACTGTCCTCCACACCACCGGCTCTCACTGCTGTCAGTCTGCAATCGTGACCGGGAAGACTGCCCTGCAGTAGAGCGATCTGAAAGCGAGGCTTGAATCGCTCGTGGAGCGCAGCATGGAAGGGATGACGTCGATGGTGGTGCGGAGGACGGTCTATGCGGACATCTCTTTTATACTCAGTTGTGATGCGACGCTGCTTGTATATCAAGACATCGCTCGTTTATCAAGTCAAAATTTATAAAAAATGTTTGCTTGTCTTGCAAAACACTCTCAGACCAAGTTACCCTCAATCCAAAGTTTTACTGTAAAATACAATACATTACATCACTTCCAAATTTTTATTCTGTCGTACAAGAATTTTCATAACTTTAGTAACCTCTTCTTTTTCGATGTGGAGACTAGCATGCACAAAAAAAAAAATGGACGATCATTCATCCAATAATCTCATCGTGTGTACCAGGCTTATCTGTGTTTACTATTCTTATGATTATGAGTGAATGGGAAGCTCTGTCTCCTTTCTCTGTCTCAAAAGTGAAAAATCAGAGGTCTGTTTGGACCCCTAATATTTCACCAAAGCCCTCTAACAGGGCTTCTAAAAAACTGTAAACAAGATTTAAAAAAATAACTAAATATATAAAATAAAATGGTAAAAAAATAATAAAATAACAAATAAATAACTACTGACACCAGTGACAGAACTACCAGGGTTGCAGAGGTCGCACTTGTGACTGGGCCCTGGCATCCTGCCACCATGGGGGGGGGCCCAGCGGGTGTTCAGGGGGGCCTTTTATGGTTTCTTGCACTCTGGCTCTGAGCCCGGGTTCACATAAGTGCGATGCGGGAACTAGCGTGATTCCAGCACCGGTTCACGCATCACATTCTACCAGCAGTCAGTTCACACTACTTTCTGCGAATGGCACCCTCAGTTTTGTTCACAGATTGCAGTGCGAACGCTGTACCTAAACTAAATGTATGTACTTTTTTTCCCACAATTAGAACTTTTTTTGGTGATATTTGATCATCTCTGCGGTTTTTATTTTTTGCGCTATAAACAAAAAAAGAGCGACAATTTTGAAAAAAAAAAACAATATTTTTTACTTTTTGCTATAATACATATCCAAAAAAAAAATGTACAAAAACAAATTTCTTCCTCAGTTTAGGCCAATATGTATTCTACATATTTTTGGTTAAAAAAATCCCAATTAGCGTATATTGATTGGTTTATACTAAAGTTATCTCGTCTACAAAATAAGGGTTAGATTTATGGCATTTTTATTATTTTATTTTTTTTTTACTAATAATGGCGATGATCTTCAATTTTTTTTTTTTTTTAAAGTATGTTTTTATTAATTTTTGACAAAGTATAATTACAATAGTTACATTATTCGTAAAAACACATGGCAAGGAGATATACAGATTACAACCAAACCAGGGCCGAACATGGCCAACAACATATCTCACAGTAATAGTCCGCCATCCCCTTTGTAAAAGGGGGGCGGTTAGAGGAGTTTAACCAAAACCTGCCCCTCCGACCCAGCCGGATCGGTACAGGAGGTCAAAGGAGTGTACAGAAACACAAAAACTATACTATAACCCAAAAAAACAAAAAATAAATTTCAACTAACACTCACCCACACACACACCATCCACTCTTCAGGTCCTCACCCATACACCTCACCTCACCAGCTCCTTGCCGATATAGGAGAACTCCCCCAACAAAGGGGGAGGGGGGAAAATGACAGACGTCTTCAACCGACCCCATTACACAGTCACCCAGGCACTAGTCAGCCGTCCACTGCCCCCTTACTGCTGGGACAACGGAGTGTCCTCCCAAAAGGAATCCCCAATGTCCAGCCAAGGTTGCCAGATCTTGTAAAAATTTTTCGGACACGCTCTGCCCGCATAGATAAGCTTATATATGGGTAGGGCTTTATTTACCATGCGATATAATAGTTGCACATCGGGGGCTAATGCATCTTTCCATTTCAGTAAAATCAATTTCCTAGCAAAAAATAACAATACACGCAGTAGTGTTCTAGCATGAGTTCGGTGTACCAGTTCATTTAATACGCCAAGTAGACCAACCTCCGGGGTTTGTGGAACAGGTATTTCCAGGGTATGTTCGAAAAAGGAGAAGAGCGCAGTCCAGTAAGGGCGCAGA
>BLSH010284136.1:2147258-2176919 GCA_018402905.1 Glandirana rugosa
GAGAAAAGCCGGTTAGTCTTTTGCCCAGAGTGTAGGCAAAGACTAACCAGTCTAACTCCTAGTCACAATGTTGTCGCTTATAATTAAGCGACAACATTGTGGACCCACCCAAGTACCACGTTACGGGACCCATTAGGGGTGCCCAGGCGCCGCCCCCTCTATCCTCCCCACCCCCATATGCATAATGGTTAGATTCATGCATAGCATGAATCTATCCATGACCACCCCTATTTAGGTGTCAGGCCTCTTTCAGGACACCAGGCACCTGAATTACAGTGGGGGGGTGCTTTTTTGAAGCATCGGATTAGAGCCATGGCTCTAATAGGCTTCAAAATATGGTGGCTCGTGGCGCAGGGCATTGCACCATGAACCCACCCAGGTGTTACAACAGCGAATTAATATTCGCTGTTGTAACACTGATCCTCAATCTGACCAATCAGAAACGGATGTGAGACCCGTTTTCTGATTGGCCGAAAAGAGAAGACTTCCGATTGGCCGCCAAGAAGGAGGGAGGAAAACGGAAGCCGCCGTGGAGAGCAGGGGAATGGGAGGCTGCCGCAGAGCATGGGAAGTCGCAATGGGGTAAGTGGGACCGACTGATGGGGGGGAGGGGCTTGGGGTGTTGGTGGCATAATGTTTGCTGCCCCCCTAAAAAAAATTCCACCGGCCGCCACTGCCGAGTTGTCAGGTTTTTTTTTTGTTTTTTTTTATTCAGCCCGCTGGGTTGAATGAAAAAAAAAAATATTAGTGTGTAAGTAGTAGTAAAGTGAAGGTTCAGTCAAACACGAATTATACTTAAATATATCCCCCCCCCCCCCCCTTTTTCCAAGCACTCATCAGTCCGGTGACATAATTGGGTCCCAGCGTCGGCTTCAGTGTAGAGGAGGGAGAGCCTATAATGGATGCCCCATAGTAAGCCTATGGGTGACATTGTCGCTCAGGCAGTGCAGCTGTTGTCAGCAATTTACTCCTCTTAACTGAAGCCGTGTCTGGGACCCAATCATGTGACCGGACCAGAGTGCCTCAGCATAGGTAAGTATACAGATCTTTCCTTTACAGGAGAGATAAAATAGGCTTAGAATGGGGGTGAGAGTTGATTTAAGTATAGTTAGTGTTTCACTGAACTTCCACTTTAATAATTCTGTAAGCCCAATATAACAACTAGGAGGGCTAATAAGACTTCTCAAGATAACAGGGGAGAAGTGCACAAGACCGTTCTGAAGTCCTGACATGTTCAACAGGTATTTTATTGCACTTATGGAGCAGATATAACATAACACTTTCAATTGTATATTTAGGTTAACATCAATTGTAACATTTACTCTATTTATTTGCTACTAAACATACAAAACTTTAAAGAAGATCTCCAGCAAAACCTGTTTTCTTTTGTGCTGAAATGCTAACGTAAAGCGGAGTTCCACTCGGTTTTGTGTTTATTAAAATTAAAAGTCAGCAGCTTCAAAAAGTGTAGCTACTGACTAAACACACACTCCCCTTCCCCACGACCGCCCGAACCCTCGGTTCTCTCCCTCGGTTCTCTCCCTCGGTTCTCCAGAAGATTTCAGGGAGGAAGGGGGAGAGGAGGACTTCGGCTCGAGTCGCCTAGGCGGCCAGAACACAATGCAGGGTAAAAGCTTATCAGTGATGCCAATTTGTGAGTATCCACTTGTTAACCCTTTTCATTTTTATTAAATTGTCTATGGTAATGCACTAGGTGTGTGCGCCTTCCTTTTTTCTTGTTTTCTCAGTTTCTGTCGACTTACCCCATCCGAAGAGGGCAGCATCCACTTGGTCTTTATCCATTTGATATTCCAACTGCTTGTCACCATGAAGGCCCTTTAGCGCTGGAATTTACTGTTTTTACTTTATGTTCTATCATTTGCATGGGAGTACTGATCCATATGCCCATGTGAAGGGGCCATCTTCATCCGCTTGGGGTGCACAGGTATTCTGTGCAGGCAACCTGTTGAAATCAATAACTGGCCACCAATTGCATGGATCCAAAGGATCAGACGTTCACTCTGGGTTCCTTGTGCAGGTCCATGCGACCCTTCATTGATTTGAACATGCTGCCCACACAGGTCTTCATGGAAAACCTGTGCATTCTATGCGGATGAAGACAGCCTCTTGGGGCAGCCGTATGGATCAATACACCCATGTGAACGAGTCCACAGTTGATTATTGCAAGTCAACAAATGAAACTTATAGGCTTGAGAACTCTTGTTCACAGTTCTATACATCATACATTATAGTTTCATGTTCAATACTAAAATTCTTCTTCTTGACAATATTTATAATTTTAAAAAAGATTAAAACTGTTGTGAAATGTTTCCTTCTAAATCATCCCTCCCGTCATTCCTACTTTGTATTATAATAAAACATTTTATGGAATCTCTTTTGCCATTATGAACTGAATATTCTTATTATAGTTATTCTTAGTGGAGCTTGGATAATGATAATATCTCCTCTATTTCAGCAGCAACCCATAAATCCACACAATGGGAAGCTAGAAGTGCTTGGACCTACAGGTAATTACAGGATAGGGTGAACTTACAAAAGGTAAACCTGTATTATGATGAGGTTTATTCGTACATTATCAGTAAATGAAGTACATTTAGCCTTGTTAATAGATGGCTTATTTTGCTCATATTCAGGTAAGTCGTTCACTGATTATACAATCTGATTTATTTTACGCTCTAAAAGGTTAACGCTGAATTCCAGGCAGATATAAAAGACAGAAATTAATGTAGCTCTCTAATCATTAATCTATCCTTCTGCGTATTTTCTCTTTTAATGTAAGAAGTGTAAGTACCTTCTTATGACTTTTCTGTCGGTCTCTTCCAGTCCCTGTACAGCAAAGCTTAAAGTGGTAGGCTAATATAATTCCAGGTTAAAAATGTTGCCTCCTCCCTCCTCATACCTTTGCTATATACTGTTTGTAAAAGAGATCAGTGTAACTACCTTTTATTAATCAGCTTCGGTGCGGTCAAGAAGCCTTCACTGCCCTGCGTCATTGAGCGTCTGCTGCTGCAGGTGCAGGGAGCACTGACAACGGGTATGGGTGGGGGCAAAGGAAGTCGTCAGGTGATGTCAAAGCTGTGTGAATTCAGCCCCATTGTCAAGCTTACACTGACACAGAAGTGCTGCAGCTTGTTGATCACATGACCACACCAAAGCTGTTAAAGTTGATTTTTACCTATAGGTAAGCCTATAATAAGGCTTTCCTATAGGTACAGTAAATATTTCACAAACATGCACCATTTAGGAGATATTTACTTGTGAAGGTGCGGATGATGGCCTCAGTGCATGCGCTCTGAATACCTGTGCCGTTCCTTCAGAGCCCTGCACCATGAACAGCTGCTCCATCACGCACGCATTGAAGTGACGTCATTGCAGCTGGTCCAATCAAAGGACTGGAGCCCACCAAGCTGGAAGGAGGACCAGGTGACGATGGAAGCCCTGTCAGTGGTGACAGTGCTCCACTGGAGGGCTTTGTTTTAAAGTAATTTTAAAGGTTCAATTTTTTTTTTTTTTTTTTTAAATAACAAACATGTTATACTTACCTCCTCCTGTGCAGTGGTTTTGCACAGAGTGGCCCCGATCCTCCTCTTCTGGGGTCCCCCAGTGGCGCTCCTGGCTCCTCCTGTTCTCTGACTGTCACCTCAGGGAAGCGCTTTCCCTGGGGGCAGCCGTGTGGGCTCGCTCCCGAGTCCTGTTGTTGCGTCCATCGACACAGACAGCAGGACTCGGCCCCGGCTCCTGCATCGCTGGAATTGATTGACAGCAGTGGGAGCCAATGCTTCCGCTGCTATCAATCTAGCCAATAAGGACGCAAATCAGTGGCTGGAGTTGCTAGGCTCGCCCGGGAACGATGGGGGTCAGGTAAGTAAAAGGGGGGCTCTGGAGGGCTGCTGTAGTAGAAAAGGTTTTTCACCTTAATGCATTAAGGTGAAAAACAGCGAGGGTTTACAACCCCTTTAAGGCAAGTTTCACATAATGTGCTTGTATGCAATCCATACTAGCACATTATAACATTGCCTTGCAGGAGGAAAATTGTTTTTTTATTTTTTTTTTCCTTCAATGTGTTTAGTACCGCTTTAAAAGAAGGTAATTACACTGGTCTCTCTTACAAACAGTGCACAGCATAGGTATGAGGGGGGAGGCAGCATTTTTTAACCAGACTTATATTAGCCTTTTCTTTCATTTTACAAAAAGGAGAAGGAAAAGAAGCACAAGGGGCCAAGCAGATGTGCTGCAGTGCAAGGAGCATGCTGATGGGAGGATAGAGAGGTGAGCTGATTATTAGTGTGCTGCTTCTCCATTCAATGTCTAGTCACAGGGTGAAGGTGGAGAGGAGCCCGGGTAGTGAAAGCCAAATTGCAACAAAGTCAGGTCCCCTCCTCTTTCAGGTATGGATATGCTGTTTGGCAGAGCTGTTTAAATCTCGGGCCGAAATAAAAAATATCCTAAATGAACCCACATTAAACTCTGGACCAACATTTGCACAGGCCCTTACGGGGCAATACTTTCCTCGGCATATAACAATGGAAGTTGGAGAGGGCGGTTGGTGATGTCCTCACCCCCTCCCCTTATAAATCCAGGGTGTCCCCCTATCCCCACCCCCCTACCCATCCCCATACACCCTGTATTCTTTCCCACCACCCTCCTATCAGATGGAGCTTCCTCTCATTGTACCTCCTAGACAAGTATTCAATTTAAATCCGATGCTCAGATGAAACCCACTTAGGACGCCTTTTCCGCCTAGCATCCCTTCTATCAGAAGTAGACATTGAGTCCTACCTGGGTAAACAACCACTTGAAAATGTCTGAGAAGGACTCTTCAGCATGTTTCTTAACATTAAACTGTGTGTACTCAAATGCGTCAGATTGTGCACGCTAAGGCCTCATACACACGGACGTTTTTTGACGCCAGCGTTTTCTGGCGTTTTTTGCAGCTCTCCATGTTAGTCAATGGCCCCATAAAAATGCCAACGTTTTTGAGCTGTAGATGGCGTCGGCATTAGTGAGCTGAAACTAGAACACACGGCCATCGCGTTCTGAGGCTGTAACGTTTTGGCGTTTTTTTGACGCCGGCGCCGCAAAACGCCAACTAATACTGTACCGGCTTTAACCGGCGTTTTTTAATGCCGACGTTTTTAGGTTGACGCCAACGCTCACTAACGCTCACTAACGCCGATGCATAACGCCGAAAAACGCCAATTTTTTTTCCTTGATGTCAGGTCCGACGTTTTGTTTATTTTTTTTAGAAACGTCCGTGTGTATGAAGCCTTAAACTTTCTGTATTGTCTCAAACTTTCAATAAAATGTTTGACAAAAAAAAAAAAATCTAGTGAGATCCTTTTGCACCATAAGCATTCTTATTATCTTTACCAATAGCAGCAAGTACATTTTGAAAAGAACAAACATATATGCATCTGAAAAGTGTGGCACTAAAGATACTAATCCACCTAACCGTATACATAAAGAGCACTATTAATAATGAAACCTGCTACTAAAACTGCTAATTATCTATTAATATTTGTGCTCTTTATCTATAGGAGTTAGGTGGATTATTGTTTTTAACATTGCACTTTTCATATACAAAAGTCTCAGGCCTGGATGGACAGAAACTGAAATAATTTGGGTAGATAAGACAGCATGTACTACATGTATTTTATCTGCATTTTTAGCTCTTTGTCTACAGTTCATATTTTCTTGACTTTGTGGTTTCAGGTTCATTTTGTATTTGTTCATTGGCCATACACTACATGTTTATTGACAGTGGCAGTCAAATCTTTAGTGAACCTCGATGAAGAATTGAATGAACCTGCTCTGGCAGGTCCCACTGACACCCCACAATACAAGACATATGATTTTCTATGGTCTGCTTTAAGGGTCTCAGGGTGCCCAGGAGCTGCTTTAACATAAATGTGTTATAAGTGTTCTTCTAATTCTATAAGTATTATAGAACGCTTTACCTACCAGCTTTCATAAAGCTCCTTCCCCAGTGTTTTCTTTTTTTATTCTTCTATTACATTTTACAAATTAATAGAGAAAATCTGATTGGAGGTCCTGGGAAACGCATGCAGTTCTTAGTAGTATACTGATAAACAAAACTTCCTTCAATGTTTGTCTACAGAAAGCGCTGAACGGTTTGATCTGTGGATAATGCATTTCTGGAGTTAAAAGCATAGTAAAAGGAACATAGTAAAAGGTTTGAGCCCAGCTATGCATTGAAAAAAAAGTCTAAGGGGGAGATTTACTAAAACTGAAGACTGCAAAATCTGGTGCATCTGTGCATGGTGGCCAATCAGCTTCTAACTTCAGCTTGTTCAAGTAAAGTGATACTAAATGCACACTGATTTATTTACATCGTTCCTTCTATTTCTGTATGTGGATGATGGCACTGAAATTATTTTAATAAAAAAAACAAAAACATCCAAGTACCTTCATTCCTAATTCATGATATATAGCTGTCACGTGACCCAGATCTTTCCCAGCCAGTCTGCAGAGAAACATAAGCAGGAGAAGCTTCTAGTCCTCTGCTGCTGGTCATATGTTCAATACAAAAAAAAAAGACTTTGGCATACAGAGTAAAAGTAAATAATTCATATCAATAAACCGTTTTTAATTGGCATATAAATATATATTTGAAGGAGGCTGCCTTACGCTCCTCCAGCCTGTATCTTAGAACAAGAAGGAGGTGAAGCCACCATTAATCTACATGTAATAACTTGCCCCCATTGTGTTTAGCTGGTTAGTGGGCATGGAGGAGGAGGGAGGGAGTGGGCTGTCATTTACCACTGTGTATACGCCCACATGTGTGACTTTATAGTCAGGCTGCTCAGAAGTGATAGGGAGGAAATGCTCAGTATAGAAAATCACTGAAAACTGAGCATGTGCAGAGTTGCCACCACAGCTGCAAAATTCCTAGCTGAATTGGGATTATGGACATATAGTGGAGATAGAGAACAGCAGGATCAACCAGGGTTTTTTTTTGCATAATACAGAAAACAAATCTCATATTGGCTGAGTATGTACAGCATGTAATACACCATTCATTGATCGTTTTTTTATGATGTGGGTTTAGTGACACTTTTGACAAAAAAAAACCTGGAAGCTGAGTGGTTTCTATGCAGACCTGCACCGGATTTAGTAAATCAACCCCTAAGAGTCGAACTGTTCCCCTCCTTTCCTTCTACCTATCCTGCCTAACCTGTATAAAAAAAAGATGTATATCTGCTAGTTGTTAGACGCACCGCCATCTGTATTTTTGTTTCTTAATGTACATCCTTTGACCCAGCACTGATACATGGTTCTCAAACTATATTGACAAACTATATGCTGTCAGTTTTGTATTATTCTACTGGCCAAATGTTGTGGCCATGTTAATTGCTAACTGCATTCTCGCATCAAAAAATAAAAAGATGTGTGTACTTAACTATTTTGAATCTGCCTCGGTCTAGTCATGTGTTCCTGCACCTCCAGCTCAGTGAGTGCGCAACAATGGCTGAGAGTTCTGGGAGCTGTGACGTCACCCATAGGCTCTCATGGCCCAGCTGTTGTCGGTGCTCCCTTCTCTCCCCTGCAGCTGCCACTCACCGACACAGGGGAGCCGGAGCTATGTGATCATGTGACCGGACCACAGAGGATGAAAAATAGATAAGTACACAGATCTTTTGTATACAGCTTAGGCAGGATAGATAAAAGGAGAGGGGAGGGAAGGGAATATTTTTAAGAATAGTTAGACTTGGGCTTTTCTTCCAATTTAATAATAAAAAAATCATTACATATATTTTTAAATACTACTAGTTTATTTACATTCAAATACATTTTGCTACATTAAAGGAGAAATACAGACAAAGCCTGTTTGGTTGTACTTCTCCTGGGGATCACAGGAGTGCAGTTTGTTTTGCACTCCTGTGACCCGTTTTCAGCAGACAGCGGGCTGAAGTTACAGATCCGGTCCAGGCTGGGGCGAGATTGCCACAATGAAGTAGGAATCCGCCCAAATGCCTGAACTGGTACCTGGCTCAGCCTCTCACCAAGCTGCTGAGAGTCCCAGCCAGCCACTCCCGCCCCCTCCACGAGAACCGAGCGATCAGTGGTGTTTGATCGCTTAGTTCTCAGTGTTAGAGTAGGCGGGGGACAGATACAGCATCAGCCCGATGCTGCATCCACCTTGGTAAGTATGGTGGAAAAAAACGGATTCCCATACATCTCCTTATTTTTTTTTAAAAACAAACACAATTAATAAACAGCAAAGAGGTATCATCTCTTCATGAGTTGTACCTGATAGCAGGCTAGAGCTGGTCATACACTATGCAATCTGATTGTACAATCCTTCAATTGTACATACTCTGCCTAAACTATGTAACTTGAGGGCAAACCTAAACAATCCATACAATAGGTAACAAATCAGGCAGGCTCTTGCGCTACATAATTTATGGTAGCTCTAAAGGAGATTGCACAAGCAGACTATAGTGCATGGCCAGCTTGCTGTAGCAAGCAGATTTGTGTGGACTTTCCTTTTTTACAGTGCTGCTGGTCTACTTTATTTCAGTTGCCTAGATAGAGGTAGGGATCACAAGGAGGAGCAGCACAATGGGATAACCCAGCAGTGTGGGAAGGCTTCTTCATAGTCCAGTAAGTAGGTAGGTTCTGCAGAGCTGTACCGCACTCTGAATATACAGTGTGCCATGGGGGTTTGAGTCAGACAGGCAAGGCCGGCCTTACCATGGGTCCCAGTGGGTTCATTATACCCAGGCAGCACTTTGAGAGGAACAGAAAATTGAACCACGGCCGCCTCTCCTTCTCTTCTATTTACCCAGCAAATTGATGACCAATATTTTTTTTCCAGCAGTTTTGTGTGTCATAATGACAACTGCCCCCTGGGCCGCTCTGCCTGCCCCTATCCTGCCCTAGCCTGCCTATATACTGCCCTAGCCTGCCTATATACTGCCCTAGCCTGCCTATATACTGCCCTAGCCTGTCCATATACTACCCTAGCCTGTCCATGTACTACCCTAGCCTGTCCATATACTACCCTAGCCTGTCCATATACTACCCTAGCCTGTCCATATACTACCCTAGCCTGTCCATATACTACCCTAGCCTGCCCCATACTACCCTAGCCTGTCTATATACTACATCTAGCTTGCCCATTTACTACCCTAGCCTGTCTATATACTACCCTAGCCTGTCCATATACTACCCTAGCCTGTCCATATACTACCCTAGCCTGTCTATATACTACCCTTGCTTGTCCATATACTACCCCAGCCAGTCTATATACTGCCCTAGCCTGCTCCTTGGAATTGAACATCATGGTATGTCATATAATTTTTTATATAGACAAGGTTCTGTTGCATGTAAATATGATTTCCTGATAAATTTAATTTTAGTTTTAATTATAATGATATAAAATAATGGATGTGGGGGCCTTTTGGTGGGCGTGATTTTTTTTTTTTTTGAGGGGGGGGGGGGGGGCTGATTTCATTCTTGGACCCACGCAGCACAATGTCTTGGGCCAGGTCTGCTGCAGACAGGCATACCGAATTGTCAGGAAAAATCGTTTTTGCATATACATTCCAGCTGTGTATTCAGTTATTTGGCTAGAGTTCCCTTTTAGCTTTATGCCAATGTGTTTTTTAAACTTAAACTAAAATGGCAAAAACATTTTCTTTCTAATGAGTCCCTGCAGATATTTCCCTATTTTATCTTGTCACAGTAAAACAAATAATTAAAATGTCTTCTCTCCTAACTTCATAGAGAATGTGTTTGCTCATGCTGCTGAATCTGAATCACGGTAAGTACTCTTTGTTGCATGCTAAGATGTAGCTTTAAGCTGGTAATAAGTTCTTTCAGATGTTTTATATTACCCTATCAGTCCTCATAATAAATGACTGGGTTCACTTTCTGGAATTATTTTATTGGATCTGTTTATTATCCTCATCATGTTGGTGGCAACTAGACTGGTGAAGCATGCAGACGCCCCTCTAAACCGATGAGCTCAGGTGTTTTCAGCGACGTTCTGTAATGCTACAGCATACAAAGAGATTTTAGGCAATTGTTTGCATTCAAGCTTTGGGGAAGGTTTTTTCTCTAAAATAAAATTCACACTATCATGGAAAGACTATATTTTCATTTTGAGAGGTAGAACTATATTAAAGTGTTACTAAACCTCTCTGATTATGCAACTTCCTTTGCATCAGGGACCCTTCACCCACAATCCGGACAGAGCTGATTGGTGCTTTGCCAATGACATGCTCAGTTCACAAATAAACAATCACTGCCTCTAGAAATGCACTGCAGTCTGTGTCCATGTGAAAAAGGAAGATAGAGCAGAGCATGTACAGTGTTTCCACACTGCCTGCATGTAGTATAGTATAGTCTAATATAGAGAAGGAAGGACCCCCACCGTGCCCCCATCCAAAATCGTATAGAAAAGGATTGAAGGAAAAAATCTCTCAAAAAATTGGTAGGACTTTGAGGGCACACCATAGGCCAAATATATTAAAAATATAGCTTTATTGATAAATAGACAATACTAATACATACATAACAGTCATATACCAACGACTAACAAGAACACCCTATACTGAGCAGGATGAAGCACCACCCGTATAACCAAAGACTGGAGGTAGAGTTCTACAAACACAGTAGGTAGAGTAGACTAGAAATGTAGCTTTTATGTAGCGAACGTAGGGAACTCTGTGGGTTGCTTCCACATTGGTCTGTCAACGCATTTTGCTTCCTATAGCTTCCTCAGGACAGATACGGGGTGGGTGCTGATGTTCAAATGAAAGAAAAAAGATATAAGCAAATTTTTTTCACACAAGGTGTAGTAGAAATGTATATTGTAAATATTCAATAAATAGCATGTCCGTACGGACTATCATACTGCAAATGCAGGATCTAGATCAAAGGTTGCATTTCAGCAACCACCCCGTATCTGTCCTGAGGAAGCGAAACACATTGACAGACCAATGTGGAGGCAACCCACAGAGTTTCCTACGTTCGCTACATAAAAGCTACATTTCTAGTCTATTCTACCTACCGTGTGTGTAGAACTCTACCTCCGGTCTTTGGTTATACAGGTGGTGCTTCATCCTGCTCAGTATAGGGTGTTCATGTTAGTCATTGGTATATGTTATGTATGTATTAGTATTGTCTATTTATCAATAAAGCTATATTTTTAATATATTTGGGCTATGGTGTGGCCTCTAACGTTTTTTTGAGGGAATTTTTCCTTCAATCCTTTTCTATAGTCTAATATAGTAGATAGGGCAAGAAGGAAGTATCTGGCCATACAAGATCAGACAGCCTTTTTACACAATACAGAGGATTAACCCCTTAAGTTACACAGTGAGTATATCAAGCATGCTATTCTGCATTCACAGACAGATTTTACTGTTGTGGGGTTAAATAATCGAATGCAGAAAACATTAATAATGTGACAAAGCACACAAACCATTCATCCTACTCCGCTTATGTGAATGCACTTCTAATGATTGTGGTTAGTGTTTACCATTATTTATTTACAATAATTTAGATAGCCCAGAGTGGTAAGAGAGGGCAGCAAGCCTCAAAATGTTATAACTTTTTTGTTTTCTTATATTATAACCAATCTTTTGTTCATATCAAGATATTTGGGGTTAAATGCAACAAAAACTATAGCGGTGACATAGAGCTGCACGATTCTGGATAAAATGAGAATCACAATTTTTTGCTTAGAATAAAGATTGCGATTCTCAGTGTAACATCATCTTTCACAAAGGAACCAAAGGATACAATGTTTCTTTTATCTCAGCACTGAGCAATGTTGTGATAAACTTTACCGCTGCCTGTTTTTTTTTGGGTTTTTTTGACAGCTGTCAGCTGTGAGCAGAGAAAGACTCTGCACTGAATCGTGGAGGGGGGTTGAATCAAGATTGTGTTTTTTTTTTTCTTAGCGATTAATCGTGCAGCTCTTGGGTGACACATAGCTTGCAAGGTATGGCCTTTCGCATAATTCCCATCCAAGAACTGGACGTAGAGAGATAGTGCCTGCAAGGGCAATAGAAGGCCACAAGTGCCTGGGTGCGGAAACTGGTAACCGGGACCAGGACTACTTTTAGAAGTCATGGGGCCCTGTACAGCCTAGCTGGCAGGAACAGTGAACCAAGTCTAACAGGCATCTCCAGGCGCATGAACAAACCACTCATTCTTGCAACTAGAATACCTGTGAGAATGAGCCCTTATTTATATATTTTTGTATTTTTTACAATTTTATTTTTTATATTTTAACAGCTCTGTGGGGGTTGGTGAAATATCAGAGGTCTAAGCAGAGACACAACGTCTCACTTTTGAGGCAGTGAAAAAGATTGAGGACAAAGATCCTTCAATCCTTTCTCTGCCGCCTCAGCTGCAGAATGAATGAACAGGAAGCACTCTGCACAGAGGCTCCCTGTTCATTCACAAACTGAAGCATTGTGAACACAAGGAGGGCCACAGAGAGATTGGTTCCAGTAATTGCACCCACTCCTGCTGCTTTGGGCCCCCTGTTGAACTTATGGTTCCTTATCAGTGGCCCTGAGTAGGACCCGTGAGCACTGGAACTGAGATTGGGTCAGAAGAGAGTTGGGTCACAAGTCAGGGTCGTTAGTTGAGCGATGCGCTAAACTGTAAGTAAAGTAGGTACCAAATCAATAAGCAGAATCTTAGTCAGAAGTCCAAGCCAGGATTGGTAACGGAGATGAACACTAGTCATGACCAGATAAGGAGAATCCAGGAGCAGGTTAGGTATAAGCTGGGTCAGCAACGAAGGTCAGGTCCAAGTTCAGAATCGGGTATCACAGGAAAACAGACTGAAAGACCATTGAGCAATGAGCCTGTCAAGAACGTTGGTTAAAATAGCCTGCTTTCCAACACAATCTGTAGTAGCCCCGTACATAGGTTTTTGCACACACAAATATACCCGTGTTTATGCATCAATATTCATAAAACAGTGTGCAGGAGATAATAAAGCAATATTAATACCAAAAACAACTATTATATTGCAGCTTACCAGTTCTTACATGTGATGGTTGCAGTAGTTTTTTTTTTTCTAGGCTTTATTTTGTGTTCACCAGGTGAACATGCCAGTAAGTCTGTTGTTTTTCAACAGAACAAGCTGTCCTGCAAATGTAGAAGTTAGAGGGTTGAGAAAAACCAATGAAAACTGACAGGGGTGCTTAGAATGATCAGCTTTTATTTACTTATGTAAATCATTTATCCTAAAAGGAAAAAACGGTTGTTGTAACTCGCTTCAATTTGTTAGTGTATTTAAATTTGCTAGTCCATAACACTAACCTCCCCCCAGACTGACAATGCTGTTGTCCAAAGGTGTCTTTGTGTTCCTTTATCCAGAGCATGGGAACTCAAATACAGGAGGAGTGTTACTGGCCAGGTCACCAGGTGCAAACAGAGGGAAGAAAGCCTAAAAATGAAAACAAATGCAGCCACTACATTTAATGAATGGTGAACCTATGCCCAGGCTTTGGATATTGTAGTAATTACATATTCTTAGGGAGGACTTCCAGCATGGGGAAAAAAAATAAATAAGAGTCAGCAGCTACAAATACTGTATCTTCTGACTTTTACTACAAGGACACTTACCTGTCCAGGGATCCAGCAATGTCTGCATCCCAAGCCGATCTGTCCATTGGCTGTGGGTGCAGGAGTTGGCATCTTCATTAAGGGAGACAGGAAGTGAAGCCTTGCAGCTTCATAGCCTGTTTCCTACTGCGCATGTGCGAGTCACGCTGTGCTTTCCGAATGGTCCCGCTGTCTTCTGGGATCTGTGTGTCTCCCAGAAAGCAACGAGGGGAAGGAGGAGGGGCCGGAAATTGTGTAGATCGCCGGACAATGATTGCAGCAATCTTACACGGTAGTGGGGGCAGGTACTTGGTTTTGACAGGTATGCGCTCCCCCTGACCCCGAAAGGTGTCAAATGTGACAGTGGAGGGGGGGGAGCAAACAAGTGGAGCTTCCCCTCTTAGGTTGTGCTCCACTTTAACAAGCGGTAAAAGAGCTTTAACCACTTGCCGACCGCAGTCTGACGGCGACAAAGAGGCTCGATATCCCTCACTGTGGGCTCACTGTGTTCGGGGGGGGGGGGGCAGGGAGCGGGTAGGGAGGACTCGATCGCCGCCGGCTACCCGCGATGGCCCCCCTGCAGTGAAAGAACGGAAGTCCGTGTAAGTAAACACAGATCTCCATTCTGTTGGAGGGGGAAGGGCTGTGATCACAGGCTTCCTGTATATGGAAGCCATGATCACTCCCTTCCCCCAGCCATGCCAGCCCACATACAGTTTGAACACGCCCAGGGAAAAAAGTTAACCCTTAGAGCGCCTCCTCCAGGTTAACCCCTTCACAGCCAATGGCATTTACACCGTAATCCATGCATTTTTATAGCACTGATCGCTGTATAAATGTCAGTGGTCCCAAAAAAGTGTCAATATGGTCCGACATGTCCACTGCAATATTGCAGTACCACTAAAAATCACAGATCGCCGCCATTACTAGTAAAAAATAAAAAAAAAAAACCCAGAAATTAATTCTCATCATCCGTAAACGCGGCAACTTTTGCGCAAACCAATCAATAAACGCCGATTTGCAATTTTTTTTTACCAGAAATATGAGGAAGAATATAAATCGGCCAAAACCGCTGGAAAAAAAATGTTTTTTTTATATTTTTTTTTTGGATTTGTATTTTAGCAAAAAGTAAGAAATTTTTGCAAAATTGTTGCTCTTCTTTTGTTTATAGCAGTGATCAGAAATGACTTATCAGTGATCAAATACCACCAAAAGAAAGCTCTATCTGTGGGATTTAATTTTAAACACAAATTTAGTTTGGGTACAACGTCGCACGACCGCGCAATTGTCAGTTAAAGCGACGCAGTGCCAAATCGCAAAAAGTGCCCTGGTCCTAAAGTGGGAAATCCTTCCGGGGCTGAAGTGGTTAAAAAAAGACTGCACTAATCTCTGTTCTGGCAGCTACTGTGGAGTAATTCCTCTTCAAAAAAACATAACAGAGTCTCAGAAGTTTGGTTTCAGTTGTTTTCTACAGTAGAAGGCTGCCTGAGACAATAGGGGGAGATCAGCTGCAATTTGAGTGCCTCTGTTGTGAATTCTGAAGACAAGTTTTTCCACAGATCCTGCAGCTACAGAGCTCAGTAAGGCTTGTATTAAGTCTATTTGACTGCATTAACCACTTGACCTCCGGAAGATTTTACCCCCCCTTCATGACCAGGCCATATTTTGCAATATGGCAATGTGTTACTTTAATTGATATTGCCCGATCATGCAATGTTATGCCCGAATAAAATGTATGTTGTTTTTTGTCCCACAAATAGAGCTTTCTTTTGGCGATGTTTAATCATCGCTGCATTTTTTATTTTTTGGGCTATAAACAAAAAAACCAACAATTTTGGGGAAAAAAAACAATATTTTTTAGTTTCTGCTATAAAACATATCCAATAAAATATTGAAAAAATCATATTTCTTCATCAATTTAGGCCAACATGTATTCTGCTACATATTTTTGTTAAAAAAATCCCATTAAGCATATATTGATTGGTTTACGCAAATGTTCTAGCATTTACAAACTATGGGATATATACTGGAATCTTTATTTATTTTTATACTAGTAATGGCAGCGATCAGTGACTTATAGTGGGACTGCAATATTGCGGTGGACAATCGGTAACTAACTGACACATTTGACACTTTGTGGGAACCAGTGACACTAACACAGTGATCCAAAATATTTGGGGAATCCTGCGAGCTACTATTAATGTTACTTCTCTTTCACCTTTTAAAAGCTGCAGGCAGTGGTCATCATCTCATAACAGTGTGCTTGTGCTTATATCAACATTACGATTGTGCTGCGCTTCAATAATAGTGTAAACATAATAATAATAAAAAAAATATATAACCTCAATTAAAATTCATTATCGCATAAAGTTTGTATTATTTCAGTGCAAAGTCCAACGTGCAAAAATCAGTGGTGTTACATCCACTTATATCTGTGATATAGATCCCATTTTCCAATCCAATCGCTATACATGCTGATCCCTTCACACCCCTTATGGTGCTCAATAATATTGTCAGTGTATCTTCGCCAGGTGCCCCCCCCTTGTGAGTGGACTCTCATCTGAAATAATGTGACCTCGCAATTAAGCTTGGTCAAAATAAGCCTGTTTGTCTCTCCTGGGCTGGGGCCAAGATGGGCTCCTCACCCTGCCATCACAGATCCATTGAATATCCAGGTAATGTATATGTAAAAAGAATCTCAATAGTGCATATACCCTTTTTTCCTTTTATCCTTATATCCTTTTAAAACCCAATCACTTTATTAAAAAAATGTATGGAGATACTCTCACTTTCCTGGTGCTACCAGCGCACCAGGCTATACATGAAGTGAACTCTTATGTAATCGTTCTGTCTGTTTGTGCAAGCCGCTAATGCACCCCCGCACCTCGAGCCGCTCACTCCTCACAGAATTCGGGTGCCGTCACTATCTATGCCCCTCCCCAACGCATATCGACACAGGGTCACGTGTCTTCCTCAGGAGGAAATCTCTAAAAATATGCACTGTCCTTGTACTATTGACACTGGGAAGGGGGAGATCAAAGGGTTAACTGTGTGCCCAGCCAGTGTTTGTGTTTACTATGTGTGCTGCTTTTACTAGGGGAAGAGATGGATTTGAGTCCCTGCTTTGCAGGAGCACAGAATCCATCCCTTCGCCCCTGTCAGAATGGAGCTCTGCCATGTTTACATAGGCAGAGCTCCATTCTGAGTCTCTGCCTGACGATCGCCGGGTGCTGGTGGACATCGAGTGCCCTGCTCCTGCAGATCAGTTTCTGCTGTGAATAACCACAGCAGAAGCAGCACGCTGTGGGATTACGTATATATTCAAGTGACCCGCCGGTCAGCAAGTGGTTAAAAAAAAGTACTTACCTGTCCATAGTACGGACACAGGTGCTTTTCAAAGCCTATCTCTAGTAAAAACAAAAATCCTCCCTTGCAGTGGGGCTGCCCCTGCTCTACAAGGATTAAATGCTTGGTTTAGCCTGGAATTCAGCTTTATAGTTCTTTTAACAGATTGTGACAAATGACACCAAAGCAAAGCATCACCATTTTACCACACTAAACAAAGAAAATAATCTGCGCTAAGTGTCGTGATCTAAAATCAGTGATGAATGATTATTAAACAGCTGCACTCACTATATTGCACATCCCAATACTACTGTAAAACATAACAATCAAAAAAAATGGTGTTGTGCTGTGAATATACTCAAACAAACATATATTCAAATAATCAAAATCATGTAGTGCTCATACACAGATGAGTATAAAGTACTATAAGTGCAAAAAAGGAAATATTCACCCATACATATGCATATAAAACTGTAAACATGTGCATTATATTATTTGTAATATATTAGTGCCGGGGGAGTATACAAATTGAATATTTTTAATAAAAGTGCCAATTATTCTGTGCAAAGCATAAAAAAATCTCAAATAATGTTCATTCAAAATGCCAAATCTTCAAATGTGGCATAAAATTGGTGAATGGTAGACAGAAGAGACAGAAGAATCCCAATTTCAAATACTGGTGGTGACACAGGTGCTCCACACGTGCTTAAAGCGGAGTTCCACCCAGTTAAAAAGCAGCTACAAAAGGTGTAGCTGCTGACTTTTAACAATCGGACACTCACTTGTCCAAGGCTCCAGCGATGCGGTCGCCCGAGGGCTCGCTCTTCTCCCCCTCTCCTCGGCTGCGCTGGCATCACAAGTGTGGGCACCAGGCTTTGGCTTCAAAGCTGGGCGCGGACTGCACATGTGTGAGCCGCGCTGCACCTTGTGAATGGCCGGTGCATCTTCTGGGACCTGTGACGTGTCCCAGAAGATCGCCGAGGGGGGGGGGGGAAGGTGAACTTCCTTCCGGAGCCGCACCCTCCCCCCCCCCCCAAAAAAAAGACATGCCAATTGTGGCATGTCTGGGTCGCCTTCCTTTTGGGTGGAACTCCGCTTTAATTACAGTCCAAAAGTGATCCCTTGTCAGTGCTCCACCATATATGATAATGAATGGGCGCTTGTTAAATGAGAGCCCAAATGAGGTCTAGCCATGCATTAGTGGGAAACACAACCCCCCCCCCCCCCCATCCACTGTGGGTATGAAGGTAACACTCCCTTTACAGGACCCGTATGTTAGATGTGTCATACAAAAGATCACCCAATAATGCCGCCCGTAAGTTGTCACCATTCATTAACCAGGCATGTGTATAAAAAAGGAACACAATCACTCATTGTTCAATTTCCAAGCATAAGAAATTTATTAAAAGTACAGTAAAACCTTGGTTTGAGAGCGTTTTGCAAACAAGCTAATTTTTAAAATAAATTTTGACTTGATATACAAGTAGCGTCATGTCACAAATGAGTATAAAAGAGAAGAGAGGCGTCTCTAAGTGTAGCAATATGGTTACATATAATGAAGATACAACATTTAGAAACTCACATGGTTAATGATTAAAAGAGGGACATCTAAGTATGCAGGCATCCGGGGGCAAAGCTGTCCACATCCTCCGGACCACCATCAACGTCGTCCCTTCCATGCTGCGCTCCACGAGCGATTCAAGCCTCGCTTTCAGATCGCTCTACTGCAGGGTAGTCCCTGTCACGATTGCAGACTGACAGCGGTGAGAGCCGGCGGTGCGGAGGACGGCCCATGTGGACAGCTTTATCCCAGATGCCTGCATACTTAGATGTGCCTTTTTTAATCATCAACCATGTGAGTTGCTAAATGTTGTATCTTCATTAAATGTAACCATGTTGCTACACATAGAGGCGCCTCTCTTCTCTTTTATATTCTGTAGCTCCCGCTTTGCTTCTAATACCCTTGTGGAGGCTTCCATTTGTGGATGGACATTTTATGGTTACACAACCTATCACATTGCTATAATCTTTTTATATGGACCATAAACTGAAGGACGTATGAATAAATGGTTGTGGAATGAATCATCTGCGTTTCCATTATTTCTTATGGGGAAATTCGCTTTGATATACAAAGGCTTTGGATTACAAGCATGTTATCGGAATGAATTATGCTCGCAATCCAAGGTTTTACTGTATTCTACTCCCAAGGAAAGTTAATACATCAGGCTTTCAGAAATGATCACCCTGCGCCCCCGCGGGCATGCTGGCGTCATCACTATGTCCTCCAACCCAACGTACATTTCGTCTTAATAGACTTTGTCACAGGGGCAATGGCATTTTTCCATTAACATGCTTATTTCCGCTTTAGTTTATGGTTATTCAAACAATCCATAAACAGGTATACAGTGGAAACTCAGAAGCAGGTTATACTAGCTTAGAGACAGATCATCACTTATTATCATAAAGACAGAAAGAACATCCTTACTGTATACATGGTGCCCTGTTTGTTACTTCATTTTAACTGGCAAAAAATAACTCTTAGTCTCTGTAGGCCATATTGTAATTCTTGCATATACCGATGAATCAGCTTATCATTTAGAGTAAATGGAAAACTTTTTCCATGGGATTGAGGCACAATTGTTGTCTAATGTTGCTACCCAGCTTTTATCTGCCTGAAAACTGCCTGCAATGCCTGCATTTCTCCTTACCCAAGAGAGACTGGAGGATTCAGTAACATGTTAACAACGCTCTTCTGGCGGTAGTTTCTTGCACCTAATTCAGACAAGCATTTGTACCGGTTCATCAACCTTTCCTACTTGGGGAATAAATTTGGGTAGTTATTGCCACTTTAAGAACCTGTCGTAATGGCAGTGACAGGTTCTTAAAGAATTGCAGGCACTTCACAGACTAGGGACATGGCGTTCATTAAAACCAGCTCTAAGCTGGCATAAAGTGGTACTGGAAGTGAAACACGTTTGTGCTGAGAAACTGTCATTAATGTTACAGCTTCCTGCACAGGGCTCTACCCCTGGCCCCATTTAATTGTCAGCCGGGAAATTCCCTGGTCAAGAGCTAAATGTTAACAAAGTGGCTGGGATAGTGAAGATGTCATTACCCAAACGTGGCAATGCCCTTGTTTAAAAAAATGACTTGAGTCACGGGGAGGCTAACCTGATGGGTAACTAGTCAGCACTGTCTTAATGACAGTGGTCCCCTGGGCATTGTACAGGGTCCCCAGCTGCATGTGGGCCCCATGATAGCATCACATCATACTTGGCAACTATCCTGGATTTGCTGAGACAATCACGCTTTTTACTAAGCTGTCCCAGGATGGCCGTGTCCCTGGCAGCATCCCGGAATCTGGGTTGCAGGTACAGCAGCAGCCCATCACAGGGCTAAATCTATAATTGGAATTACATTTCTACCCCCTCTACACCCCCACCCCCCCTTTTTCCGGTGCTCTTCCAGGGCTTTGCAGAGCTTAAGAAGAGTCCCAGAGGCAGAGCATCTTACTACTGCTGCAGTTTTTATTCTTGAGAAAAGATGCATAAATCGGAGCAGGCTGGTAGGGGCCCCAGGGCATTATTTTGCTCAGGGGCCCATGATGCTATTAAGATGGCCCTGTAACTAGTCTCCACAGCACTTGATGGGGATCAAGAGACTAGTTCCCCATCAGGTCCTTGTTGCTTTTGATTGACAGCAGATGGCAGTCTAAAGCTGCTATTGAAGTGAACACATAATGGTCAGGTGCTGTGACATAAAGTGTTCACTGACAGCTGTTCCAGACTCATATTGATGATTGAACACCCGCAGGGTGAGCAAAGGCTGGAGTATAAAAAAATAATGAGCAAATTATATTGTCAAGGCTTAAAGCAGCGCGAAGATGTTTTCAATACTTTGTGCAGGCAGACACTGGCAAACATGCTCCAGTGTTGTATACATGGAGGCTTTGCCTGAGGATAGAACCCCTCCTGGCTGGTTGGAGATAGAGCATAAGAGCTTAGTGGAGTCTGAGAAGTCTGCAAGGCAACCTGATCAAGCAACCTCTATACATCCCACCAGTACAAAATAGTGTGGAGCACCAAAGTTATGCACATCTCCTTGTGTATATCATCCCTGTCTAGTTGGAATTATAAACTTGGCAGATCAGTTCCCTCGTGTCTGATCAGGAGTGTGCTCTGCTATGATCATACTATTGTGTGTTTACTGATGTGTTGGTCTTGACTTAGGCTGCTTTCACACTTAAAGCACTGGCTGTCAGCGGTAAATCGGCGCTCGTCTCATGTGGCGCCGCTTTTCGCCCGCTAGCGGGGCACTTCTAACCCCAAAAAAGGTGTTAAAAACTCCCATGTTGGGGCGTATCCGAACCTCTTTTCAGGCGCTTCGGAAGCACTGCCCATTCATTGTATACAGCGCTTCCAACCCCCCTCTCCCCCAAAGATGCTGCTTGCAGGACTTTTTCAAACGCCCCACAAGCGCACCGTCTGGGTGTGAACCATTGTAATGAATGGGGGTCGTTTTCAGGCGCCATTTCTAGCACTAAAATGCCTGAAAACTGCCTTTGGTGTGAAAGGCGTCTTAGAGTGTCTATTAAAGAGTAACTCCACTTTCCTGCGGAAAAAACAATCCCCTCTTTATTGCAGATTCCTACCTTTTGTTATTCTGAAGAAATAGCTGTGTGGTTGTCTGTGTCTATGTGCAAAGTAAATCTGTATGGGAGTGGTTTTATAATTTATCAATTAGCTGTTGCACCTACAGGGCTCTAATGAGGAAAATTGCAGGGTCTGCATCCCTTTACATCCCTTTAGATGGGATGTCCCTTTGAGAGTATTGCACCAAAAATGACAGTTCTTTTGCAGGGGGTGCTCAAAATCTGATTTATATCTTAGAGCAGACTTCTGGGAAAATCAGTGATACAATTATGCAAGAAGGAAATTACATTCAGTGACAGTATGACTTGTATATGCTTTATTATTATTATTTTTTTTTTTCTTTATTTGCTAATTTTTTTTTTCCCCTCGTAAGTGGAGGTACCCTATATATATGTCATTGAAAGCATTTTGTTACATGTGTTTGATAAGTGCATTATGTTACATTTAGGGTTCTTGGGTTTAGATCAGGGGTGGCCCATGTGTGCTCTGCTATGATGCAGATCAGTTCCCTTGTGTCTATTGCGTTCCGCAACCTCATGATTTGCGACTACGGGTTGGCAAGCCCGGCTTACAATCAACTGGTTCCCGACCCTACATCCCAGAGCATTAGAGTGCATGGAGTTGATGTGGGCAGCGGAGGAAGCAAGCAGCTGCGGAGGGAGTAGGAGCCTCATAAGCTGATGCTTCCCCTGTAACGCCGGCTCCTCTTCCAGGGGGAGTGATACCAACTGCACTTTGCTTGGGACCTTTCTAGCAGCCCGGAGCAATGCCTGGCACCTCCTGGCCCTTTGAGAGGTTTATGCCACCAGGAGACTGGGCTTAAGACCACGTGACTGTCGTGATTGGATGTCATGTGATCCGAAAACTCCCGATCGCTAGGAGCTTTTGGTTAGGTGACGGTAACCATGCTGGGAGTGCGCAGGCTCTCGCCACAAGTGTATTGGCAGCAATTCACGCAAATATGCGTCCCCTCGGTGATAAGGACCAGGCGCCGAGAGGCCACATATTTGTGTATGGCCAGCGCTAAGGGGTTAAACACCATGTATACTGCATTTTTGGAATGGGCATATTAGCACAACGCAGTGCTTTCCTGCGGGTGTACAACGTTCATATTCCTTTTTGTGATCCATGGTGTGCTGGCAAATATGAAATCATTTAAGTGAACCTTGCTCTTCAAAAGTTTGAGCTCCCCTGGTTTAGATAACTCTTATGTCTTCTTTTGTGTTAAGCAGCATAAATTATGTCACTGTTAGGTGACACACCTAGAGCTGTATTTATAACCCATGTATTGTGTAGCAATTCACCCAGTAATAGTTAATGTACATTCATTCTGTGCAAATGAGGCCAAAAATAAATGTTATTAAGCTATTTTCTGTGGGGGTGATAGTCTTATTGATTTTAAATAGAAAATACCATGTTTGGCCACTAGATGATTCTAAGTATCATATCAAATTCTTCTGATACTTTAGGCCATCTATTGGCCAAATACAGAATTTTTTGTTTTTAAATAATTGAAAAACATTTGCCCAGAGCCCATGCTCCTTGATAAACTTCCAAGTGTCCAAGTAAAACCAAGAAGTGTTTCATGTTTCAGTTGAAGGGGATGGAGCTGTATTCCAACCAAGGGACCTCCAAAGAGGCCAGAAGAAAAAACGGGACATAGTTCTTAGTCTTGTCTATCAAAGTCCTGTGGATGCAGTTGCAGGCAAACGACACCCTCAGTTGAGTATCAATGTCGGGGACGTCCTTACTGCTTTCAAGGGGTTCTTTGATAATGACTGCCCACATTAGCCTGTCCATCATGGAACCCCAGATGAAGTAAAACACCGCCCTAGTGATTGCCTTAGAAGTGTTGTCCTGGGGGTGAGGCCTGGGCAAGGTACTGCAACACCAGGAGGAACTCACTGTAGAGTACCAGTGTCTTTCCTATGATGGTTCTCTGAGGCTCCAGAGGCTGAATTTCTGTTTCATGTTGAACAGTCACCTCTCCCAAGATTTTAGGGCTGCACCCTCAACTCCAAACCAGATGCCAAGGATTTTGATGAAATCTGCTCTGATGTTAAAGGGGTTGGACACAAAGGAAGTGTCACATATACTTCATTACCTGGATGTAGTAAGTCTGAAAGCAGATCAGGGTGTCAGGAGAGCCTGTTGATGGTCCCTCCAATATATTGAAGCTGTTACATTACTCGTACAGATTTACTGTGACTGAAGTTTCCTTTTATATGTCCTGAGCTCAATAAGCTGTGAAGGAATCACACTTGGCAATAAGGGGGGTAATGTACGTCGTATTGCATCCCAGGCTGGTACAAGAAATATAACCAGGAAGACTCCAGACAGTGCTGTTTGCATAAAATTTACATGTTTGCGTCTTTCCCAGCCTCCTTAATTCATCTTCATTTCTTAGTCAATGGCCCAAATCCTGTGTAGGAATTGATTTCTTTCCTAAGCAGATCATTAGTGACAAAGTCACTAGAACATAACTATACCAGGTAATTAGCCAGCTATGTATTGGCAGGACTATATAATGTAATGTCTTTGTGTCTAGTCCTGCCTAACAGCAAATGACAGGACTGCGGAATGCTGCTTTTCCTAAACTAGGTACAAAAATGTATATTAAAACATCTCAAAAACATTCTAAAATTCATCAAAACAGTAGACATTGGAGATTAATAGGAAGGGGAATAGGAATAGGATTTTTTTTTGCAAGTTTTCATTCAGTAGATATGTTGTAGGACAGTGCAGAAAGGCTTTTAAAGAGAACCAGTCATGACCAAGTAAAATTTCAACACTCAGTCGATAATGGGATTATCGAGATTTACATACTGTATTAAATATTTATTTTTACCGTTATTTCTTTAAAGATATTAGGAGTCCCCAGAAATCCTTACATTCTGCATAATCAGATGATTGAACACAAGTGTAATGTCAGCTGCAGCTGACCTCCCCGTAAGCTGCAATTAAGCTGCTTTTGCATTCTCATTGACTTGTATGGGAACAGAAGCATTTCTGATTCTTTTACAAAGAGGATTTTTTTTTTTTTTTTGTTTAAGTTTTACACTATACAGCTCAATTTCTCAATACATTAGCATTTAACAGGGACAAGGAGCAAACATACAGGCCTGTTGTAGGTAGGAGGTGATGGGACAGAGGAAAGCATAACAATTCTCCAAAAATCAACAAGGTGTGCGTCAATATGTAAAGGTGCCCAATGCACATGGATGAGTTAGGGGGGAAAAAATGGGGGGGGGGGGGGTAAAGGAGGGGCTATGACTCCCAAGAGATTGTGTTGGCTCTAGCCAACTTCTGATGAGCGCCAAGAAAGACAAAACCCACCAGTTTCCTCTGACTCTTGGAAAGTGTTGGGATTGGTCTGTGTAGTAGGGCTGCCCACGGATTGCGAGCTAAGGAGGTGTTCAGAACGGTTCTAATCATGGAGTAAATCTGAGGCCAAAAACGGATCACCTTAGGTTAGGTCCACAAGATGTGGAGCAAGGTGCCACGTTCACGACAGCCTGAGGAGGACATCTGAGAAGCAGCGGGGAGAAACCTATCCAAGCGATCTGGAGTTGTATATTGAAGCAACTAAAAATGCATTTTCTTGGGCTAAGATGTTCAATGAACATTTAGAGGTGGCAAGCCAAATATTGTTCCACACTCTTTGATCTAAGGATGCACCCAGATCCTCCTCCAATTTCAACCACATAAGAAGACTTACTCAAGATCATGGAGTTTACAAGAGAGGCATAAAGGTCAGAGACAAGGCCTTTAAAATGTGGATCTTTTCAACAGCGATTCTTAAACAAAGTCAAACATTTGTGTGGACCCATGCAGTTGCAAAAAAGGCTGAGGATATAATGTACAATTTGAAGGTGAAGTCCAGATGAGATTGTATACGGGGAGGGGGGCACAATTGGCAATCTCCCATCAGTCTGCGGTGATGGAGTACCACCACAGATAGTCTTGGCAGGTAATGGTGCCAAATAGAGCGTAAAATCTTGCATTGCTCAATACGCAAAACGTGGTGTGGTACTGGAACTGGCAGGACCCTAGCAATTCTGATACACAAAAGTCTGTGTACACAAGCACTTTGTTCATACATGCTCCTGGGGAAGGGGGGGGTACAGTAAAACAGGTGGTTGAGCCATTTTTTTACTGACCCCTGATCATTGACATGCAACTGCTCACAGCTGTACAAATGCCACGGCCGTGATGCTATGCTTCATGGCAACAGAAGAAATGAAAACACATTTCGCTTGGTTCTGGAAAACAATTCAGGTTCTTTTTTTTTTTTTTTTTTTTTTTTTTTTAAATTTCCTCCATATGTGGATAACTCTTAAAGCTATTGAATCCCTTACACACAGTTAATATTTCAAAATCCTTTTCCACAAACAGGGTTGTTTTGTTTCTGAAATTGCATGTTACATAGTTTAGATGTCCGTACTCCTTTGTTCTACTTTAATAGCTTATGCTGCTCTTTTTAGAATACTAACATCTTATGATACATGTCTGGAGAACAAAATATCTTTTAGCTTTTGTGGAATTTCATAGTGATTAGTTGTTGTTACTGTTACCTCTACATTTTGGTATTGAATCTAAAATGTACAGTAGTTGCATATTGAAGCATAGTCGATGTCCGGTATACACATTGTATGTCATCTGTTAATGTGAAATATTTCTTTTTTCAGGCCTGGCAGTTCTGCTTGTAGACAAGGATCAGCTGGTAGGAAATGTTCTGCATCTGCTAAGCAGATCTCCCTGTGTACAGTAAAGCGTATTGCACCCAGGTATAGTATAGTGTTTTCTGTTACTACTTCCTGCAGCCCAGACTAGGATTGCTGTAATAACAATAGAACTATAGATGAAGATATAATTAGTTAAAACAGTAATACCGTATGTCTGATTTAGTAAGTTGGTAATGTCATGCTCCATTTTGATGGATGTGAAAGAGCGAATATTTTGTTTTATGTCTTTATAAGTTGCTTGTCTCAATGCAAGTAGACGTACACCATGTGGCCAAAGTTTTGTGGGCATCTAACCATTATAGCTGTATAAGCTTGTTGGAGATCCCATTCCAAAACCATGAGCATTAAAATGGAGTTACCCCCCAATTCCCACACAACACCCCCCCCCCCCCCGCCACTCACACCCTTTGAGGCCACAACAGCTTCTTTTGACCAAAATTTTGGAGTGTCTGTGGAAATTTGTACTCATTCAGCCAAAAGAGCATTTGTGAAGTCAGGTTCCATGTTCATGGAGTTGGCAGGGGCACAGTTGTGCTGGAACAGAAAAGAACCTTCCCCATACTATAGCCTCAAAGTTGAAAGGCACAATTTACTAAAATGTATTTTGTATGTTGAAGTATTACCAGTACCCTTCACTGTAAAACATCTGGACACAATAACTTGGAGGGATGGCCACATACCTTTGGCTATATAATAAGAGTGATTATCAGGTGCCTACAAATTTCTCACCATATAGTTTATCAGTGACTATATTATGAGCAGCCGGAGGCTTGTATACACTGCAAGTATCATTTATTGGGATCTTTTCTAGGACATTATCAATAAAACGTGTGACTATCTAACCCATGCTCACTCTGTTTATAGCAGCAACATTCCAGATTATAATGTAGCCGACCTCAAGGATTCAAAGAAGATAGATCCTTCCAAAGCAAGAGAACTGCTAAGTCGCAGGTGATCTTCTATACTGGACAGCTATGATAATTTGAGAGTTTTGACTTTAAAATCACAGTTTGTAAGGATGTATTTATACTTGTCCACTTACCGTCTGTAAAACACGTGCATTTTACTGTTTGAAATTGTATAGTAAAGTAGAAATACATTCCTAGATGACTATCTTAAAATATAGAACCTAGTGCATGTTTGTGTTTCTTCAAGTTCAAAGAAGGTCCACTGAAACTAATGGCAAACACACAAATTTGCATGTACAGCATCAAGCCTTTTTTTACGCCTAAGTTTAGTTACATTTTTTTTTAAATTATCACAAGAACAGTACTTACATAGAAAGAGAAGTATCCCTTTTGCTAGTAGCTGCTCTCTTAAAATTTTCGCTCCTCCGCCAAACGCCCACCCCACATCCTCACAGAGGTAATTTTTTTGTGCTTCAAGGCTTAATATGAGCCACTAGACCTGTCCTAGGCCCTCATCAAAAGTGTTGACCGTGCCCAGTCTTTCCTACCCCCTCCTCCATTCATAGAAGCTGATGAAAAGTGCTCTATGAATGGAGCCGGACCTTTCATTCATCCACACTTCTTTCATTTATAGAGCTCTTTTCATTGCTACGGAAGCTACAATACAGTTTCTATGAATTGAGGAGTGGGACAGAGAGGGTGGAGTCAGCACTCTTAACAAGTGTGTATGACAGGTCCAGCAGCTTGCATTAACCCTGCCATCATTGCAAGATTACCACTGCAGGGGTATAGAGGGGAGGCCAGAGAACAGAACATTTCAAACAAGAGAGCAGTCACCAGCACAAGGCACATTTCTCATTCAGTGTAAGTATCCTCCCTGCTTAAAAAAAATAACTAAACTTAGACTTTCAGTAGCTGTGCGATGGAAAATTCCTGTTAGGCATGTTTCTTGCTCACTTTGCACAGTGAATAAGGAAAACTATAAATTGTACAAAAATGCACTCATAAAATTTACAAAAGCATGCATAAACTTGTGCAGGTAACACAATATAAAAATATAGCATATAACTACATACACATACTGTAAATGTGAATAGTTCCTACGAGGCATGCTGTGCCTGGGCCTGCCGCTATACTTTCATTATGATGGCTGAAAGGTGAAGCACAAAAATGAAAGGGATCATCTCAGGATAGAGATAAAAGAGCTGCCAGTAAGTCAATACCTTTTAAAATCAATTGTTAGTGGCAGCTTCCATAGTACTATACATGTTCCAGATTTAAACATCCTCTTCTTTGACATACTGAGCATGAACACTGGCCATGCGCAGGTTCTACATATGTGTGCAAAAAAATGTATTGTGTATGGCCCGCCTAAGCGTGCCTTTACAAGCTAATAAATATAAAATGTATGCCATAGTTGTATGCTGAAAATAGCCAATGTCCTTTTATATACATTGTATGTCATCTGTAAATTTATGGCTCACATAAAATATTTCTTTCCTCAGGCCTGACAGTTCCGCCGGTAAACACGGATCAGCTGGAAGGAAATGCTGTGCATCTACAAAGCAAATCTCACTGTGTACAGTAAAGCGTATTGCACCCAGGTATAATCTATTATAGTATTGATTTTTCTGTTAGTACTTGTGGCTTTGCATGCTGTAGTATTACCACTATCCTTCACTGAAAAACACCTGAACTCAGTAATTTGGAGGGGTGTTCACATACTTTTGACCAGTTAGTAAGAGTGATTGTCAAGTGTCTACAAACTCTTCGCCATATAATTTGTAAATTAGTGACTATATTGTGAAGAGGTGGAGGTCTGTATACACTACAAGTATCAGTGTGGTCTTTATAGAACATCATCAATACAACTGGCAAATATCTAACCCAACCTCACTCTGTTTATAGCAGCAACATTCCAGATTATAACGTAGCCAACCTCAAGAATATAAAGAAGATCGACACCGATCCTATGCAAAAGGAACCTGTGCCACCAAATACTGGTAATTATTGACCACTATGAGGTATATAGGCAGAGTATCTAATATATAGCTGAACAAGGGTTCTTTAGGTACTTTTATAATGACTAAGGATGCACTGATACCTCTTTTTTTTAAGTGCGAGTACAAGTACCAATAATTGTGCTCAAGTACTGGCCAATATCAATTACCGATATTGTGCAGTGCTCAAATCACACTGCAAAGAATCGCATGCGATTTGAACAGGAATGCAATGTGATTCCTGTCTGAATCACATGTTCCTGAAGTCAGTATGACAAGCCTGGGTTGACAAAGGAGCAGTACAGGAAACAGCATGTGAATTGCACAGGAATCACACCTGTAGCTTTGTTTTTTTAGGCATAGTGGTATATTGTCACTGTAATAAAAATTTGTT
>BLSH010284136.1:2216006-2231190 GCA_018402905.1 Glandirana rugosa
GACACGCAAAGGGTGTGACGTAAGTTTTACGTTGCAGGATCACTAGACATCACCCATAGTTGACTTACTGAGGGGTTTGCACATTGCTTGAGATTTTGGCCAATCGCCTCAGGTGCCCACACTAGTGCCCCCCTGTCAGGCGAGTAGTGGAAGTGCCTGAACTTTTTTGGCACTGGGCTCCAGGGCTCAAGGTCTATGCACACCATGAATCACAAAGGAACTTGCTGCGTGTTCCTGTGCGATTCCCATCTCTTCCAGGTGCTGTGCAATTTCAGCCCTTTCATTTGAATGGGCTGAAATTGTGTCGGTCTGCACCAAGAGCTGTGCATGCGCTACTTTACAAAACACCCAGCAACTGGATTGCATGTCACTGCTGATCATACAATCTGGTGCAGACAAACGCTGCATTTGCAACCTGCATTTGGGGAGTCATTCAGTTGATACCCACTACAGATCACTAGGACGTTGCATTTTGAATGCAGTGTGGGAAACGCACAGAAAATGCACATTTCCCTCACAGCATTCTGGTGTGAACAGACCCTTAGTCCAGATATACAGGATTTCATTTGTATCCTAAGAAGGTCCCACCAAAACCAGGACAGTTGGGAAGTATGAATTTGTATTAGAAGGGGGAGAGGATCGTAATAAAGCACCCCACAACGAGGGCTGAGGCCCGGAGGGAAGGGCCCTGGGACCAGAAGTCTGGGGGGGGGGGCCTTCATGGTTTCTTGCACCTGGGCCCTGAGGGTTGTAGTTACGCCTCTGTGTGCCAAGTGTATGCATAGATCACCCAGAGAGGGATGTTTTTTTTTTTTCAATAAAAGTGGAGTTCTTCAAAAACAAGCATTTAAATGTTTTGCTTTAATGCCCTCCTGGCACGGTGAACTGGCCAGGAGCAGGTTTCTGCTGGACAGAAAGGGATTTGGGGGTATTTAATATTTGGCATTATGTAAATGTACTTTGTGAATGGCATACAGTTTAAAACTGTTCTAAGTAAACCAACTGTGGTTAATGCTTTGCTTAGGCTCTGTGTAAAAACAGGAAGTTGGTTTATAGCAGACAGACATCCACATAGAAACCTAAAGGAGAAATATCATTCAAACACATTATACACAAACAAAGACTAAATCTCAATTTTTATCAGAATTGAAAGTGAAGCTTTGAAATGCATACAGGTAGGACAGTCTACTTGCTCAGAACTTGTATTTTCCACCCAGGTGTTGCAACCCATTCACCATACTTGCTTTTGTTTGTAGCTACTGCTCCGGGATCTCCTTTTATACCTGTCTATAGTACCAGAAAGCTATTTTAAACATACCAGCCGCAGGCTACTTGCTGTCTCATGCACAAAGAAAACCTCACGTAACAAAGAAAAAATGTAAAGTACTCAAAGTTTCTCACAGCTGCCAATCAGATTCAAGCCTGAATCCAGGAAGCAGAGAATAAGAAGAAACCCGGTACAATTTTCATGACGTTCGCTCCTGGGGGACATATGAGGAGCTCTATGAAGGCTGACTGCAGAGAATTACACCACACTCACATTAAGGTAAATTGAATAGACTCCCGACTTTAGTACATAGGGTGTGTTTCTTGGATTGCATTAATATTAATGATTGGTATTCTTACCTGTAATTCTTTTTTTTTTTTCAAGTGATTTTTATCGGAAAGAGTTTTGTACATAAAGAACAAACAATATCAATTGGTTCCATTCACAGTATACAGATACAGAGATGTAAAACTCAATATAACCTTCCAATATAATTCAGATTCTAAACCACATTCTAAATCGTCATATAAATCACAGGGTATTACATTTATAAAAGGCAGATATCTTTGGATGGGTGTTAACTCGATAATATATGGTAGAATTGTACATTTTGTATGAAAAGCCACAGTATAACCTTAATGAGATATCAAGGTAGTAGTGCAGAAGAGGTGAAGCCAATATTATCCAAGACTAGCCATTAAGACCACAATTTCTACATTTTTTGGGGGTATCCCTATGCTGGTAAGTCAAACTTTTCTTTTCAAGAATATTATTAATTGCATGTTTCCATTGCAGGAATGATGGAGGGGTGGGAGATAACCATTTTTGCGCCACTAGTTTACACGTAAAAAAGAATAGGCGTATTATCATTGTTTGAAATGTCAGGGCTCATAAGCCTTCTGGGATGATATTCAAGAGCACAGTTTTAGGATCCACAGGCAAGAAGATAGAACATAATGTATTGATTGTCTGGAAAATGGGTGACCAATACCTACATAATCTGGGGCATCTCCAAAGCATATGAATCAGAGTTCCAGTTTCCCCAATATACCTCAGACAATTAAGGGATGTTGCCTGACCCCATGAGTAAGATTTGAGGTTTGAGGAGAAAGAGAAACAATGGGGAAAGCTTCCATCCTGTAATTGCTCTTTAATGTGTTCTCCATCTCAGCTAATCGGCAATCACACCACAGAATACTACATAGTTACATAGTAGGTGGGGGCAAAAAACATAAATACAAACTACTCATTAGGGGGCGAACTGCTGGGGGTATCAAGGATGGAGAAAGATCTGGGGGTCCTAGTAGATGACAGATTGAGCAATAGCATGCAATGTCAAGCTGCAGCTACCAAAGCCGGCAGAATATTAGTATGCATAAAAAAAGGGATATACTCCAGAGATAGAATGCTAATCCAACCACTTTATAACACTCAGGTTAGACCACATCTGGAGTACTCCGTTCAGTTCTGGTCACCAGTCCTCAGAAGGGATGTGCTGGAACTAGAGAGAGTCCAAAGAAGGGCAACAAAACGAATAAGGGGTCTGGAGGACCTCAATTACGAGGAACGAATGCAAGCACTAAATTCATTCTCGCCGGAGAAAGGATGCTTGAGAGTAGATATGATATTGATTTACAAATACCTCAATGGGGATCCCAGCATAGGAAAAAAATGATTCAGTCTCAAGGGGTGTAAGAGGACACGGGGCTACAAAAGGAGATTGGAGGAGAAGCGGTTTAACCTTAAATGGGGGTTTTCACTGGCAGGGCAATAAGGATGTAGTGGTGGCAGCAGGGAGTATTGATATTTTTAAGAGACTCTTGGATGTGCATCTTAAAGAACACAACATACAGGCTGTCTTTCTTCTAGTTTCACCTGGTGATCCATCCAGCAAGTATGCAGTTCTTCAACATAAGAGGCTCTCTTGCAGTTACAGAGATGAGACAAACCATTTAACATTGAGAGTGGGGGCACTCTAATACAGGAGGTGTTTACTGGTTAGATCACCAGGCAAAAACAGAGGGGAAAAAACTAAGAAAAGGAGTACAGCAACCACAGCTAAGGATTGGTAAGCTGCAATATATTACATTTTTGGTTTTGAGTTTAATACCGCTTTAACTTACAAAGCACCATCTAAAACTGACATGGAGTCCTAAGCTGCTGAAGTCAAGATTGCAAATAAACTTACAGGGCATGTATATAAAGCAGTGAATGTCACTTTCACCAAACATTCACGGGTGGATCAATTGCCATTATGTAAAATACATGCCGCGGGAAGATTCACCATGGGCAGAGAGACAGTTCTTATTTTATTATCAGGCAATAGGTACCAGCAGCGGCTGGTCCAAAAGGGGCGCTTGGGCGCTTGGGCGCTGCCTTCCCGGCGCTGACAGGAAGGAAAAAAAAAAACAGTAAGCCCGGCCCCCTGCAGGAGGCGCCGGTATATTGACTTTTCTTTTTTTTTTTTTTTCCTCGGCTCCTTGCTGTCAGCTGGTCAGTCATAAAAGACTATGTGTGTGCGCTGAACAGGTGCACACTCATAGTCAGATTGGCTGCCCCCTGAGCCATCAGAGCCAATGACTCTCTGCCATTGGATGCTGTGGACGGGGGCGGGACTATGGCGGACGTGCTGCCTGCGTGATTACTCACACAGGCACAGCACTCTGCCGGACCGTCCATGAGGAGAGGAGGACAGTCTGTTAGTGCCACTCCGCTCCACTGTCAGCTAAAGGCAGGCCCGGCCAGTCCCCCACCACTGCCAGCCAGGCCCAGCAAGCAGCCCACCACTGCCAGCCAGAGCCAGGTCCAGCCAGCCGCCCGCTACTGCCAGCCAGAGCCAGGCCCAGCCAGCTGCCCTCCACTGCCAGCCAGATGGTCGGATAATAGCAGCCACCAGCGAGGCAGAGGCCAGTCAGAGACAGGACATCTTCCGGCTGCAGACTGCACTGGACAGGTAGGTGGGTCATCTATCTATGTATCATATAGTACAATGTAAAGCTCATGTGGAACATCTGTATACCCTATCTGGGACTCTGTACACCCCTATCTGGTGACTGTATACTGCGATATGGTGACTCTGTATACTGCTATCTGGGGCTCTGTATACTGCTATCTGGGGCTCTGTATACAGCTATATGGTGACTCTGTATACTCCTATCTGGTGACTCTGTATACCACTATCTGGTGACTCTGTATAACCCTATCTGGTGACTATGTATACCCCTATCTGGTGACTCTGTATACCTCTATCTGGTAATGCTGTATACCCCATCTGGTGATGCTGGGCTGTATACTCATGACCCAAGGGGTGGGGCTTATGAGAAGTGGGAGGGGTCGAAAAGGAATCCTAAAATGTCACCAGCCGCCACTGATAGGTACATTACATTTTAAAGCAGGGAAATGCAAAAGGTTCTCTCAAATTCCTGTCTCCCCAGCAGCAAACAGTCATTTTTCCTTTGCTCCTCTGCAGCTCAGGAGTGAGGAGAAAAATATTGACTATTTCTGGTATGCAGGAGCATGTGACTGCCTGCATGTGACTGCCTCTCCTAATATGACGGCACTGGTGATTTGCCCCAAAGCTATCACCAGATGTAGCGGAAAGATTACTCAACCATTTGTGAGCTTGGACTTGTGACACAGAGTTTATACATGGCTTCCATTTTCACCTCTGACTGGTAAACTGTAGGTGTGCAGGGCAGGGGTGGCAGGGGAGCAAAGAAAAGGTATGTGCTGCTGGGATGGGAGATTATACTCACTTACGCTTCAGTGATGCAATGTCAACAAGCTCCCTCAGTGGCACTAACATCTTTCCCCAAATTCTTCTGGCAGGGATGATGTAACTTCCACGAATATGTTTAGGAGTTCGTACATCTCAGTGCCAAGGTATGCTGACAATCTACACTGTGCTGCACATGCACATTTCAGTGTAGAGCAGCCATTCTCAACTACGGTTCCTCTAGAGGTGACTAGGGGTTCCTTGGGCTGCAGCTAATTGGCCTCCCATGTGATGGTGCCTGCATAGTTCCAGGTCTAAGACCACTTGGCAGAGCCATGACGGTAAGGGGAGCACTCTTCCCACTGACCACCACCAATGGAAGGAGCATTTTTTAAACTACTTTTAGTAGGGGTTCTCTGAGACCTGAAAATTATTTCAAGGGTTCCTTTGGGGTAAAAAGGTTGACAAAGGCTGGTGTAGAGTAAGCAAACTTGCGAACAGGCATCTCAGAAGGTTTTATTGCTCAAAAGACATCTTATGTCTCTTCTGCATTAAAAAGTCTGCCAGTTTAGAATGTTTTACTTTAAAAGTACAGTTTTGCAACAGAATGGGTAATCAGCCAAATAATCAGTCAGGGAGCAACTGTGACTTGCAGTTTACTGAACAGGTGCAAAGTTACAATTAATGCAAACAGGTTCAGGATGGCAAAGAGCATGCATACACTACAGAATAATACAAAAAAGATTATGAAAGCTGCACAGACATCTTCACACCAAAGCCCCTGTAATTCAATCAGGATAACAGGGATGCATAGCTTAGTCTCTTTAAGACTCTATTACAACAGATAGTCAACTTAAGAAGCACTGCTTCAACTGTTAAAAAAAAAGAAGCTTGTGATTTTACTTATAGAGAGTGTTGCTCTTAGTGTAGTCCAGGGTAGCTCTGGTAACACAGGCAAACAGTCGGAGCAATCTAAGGTCAAAGGCTCACCCTATTGTAACTGCAGTACTCAGGTAGCCATCAATGAGGTGCTCCCCACAGTAGTTGGGTCTTCCTGAGCAGTTGTGTGCTGTTAGGTTCCTGCCCAAATCCCTGCGTGCCAGTGGAGGACCTCCCACCTGGCTGCTGAGGAAGGGAAGCAGGAAACATCTTCCCCAGGCATGTCCAGAAACTGAGGGAGTTTTTTTGGAAAAAGCAAGGCCTGCTCCTGCACATTTACTTAGCATGCTAACATGCATGCAATTCTCTACAGATCCGCTTCAAAGCAAACCAATGTACATAGGAATGGGTTCACTTTAAGTTTTGTTGTGTTTTGACATCAGATGGAAAACATCTAGATTATAATCAGAGTGTCTGGAAAAGCAAGCTTGCTGTATCCCTAGCTGGCTGGTCACTGAATGTGTGAGGAACTGTATCACCTGCTGGTGGCACTGTGGTTCCCAGATCTAAAGGGTATTGTACCGGTGTCCACCAGTGGGTGTCTCCCAGTAGCCAGAAGATCTCAGCAATTAGTCCCCTCCTGATGCAAGCTGCTGGAAGAGTATTTAGCCCCTCCTCTAGTATTTCACAGTGTTTTGCCTGGTTGGCTATGTGCTTTGCTCCTTGTAACCTGTGATCTTGTTCCTGGTCCGGTTCCTGATCCTGTGTACCTTCTCCCTGTTTTGGCTAATTTCTTGCTCCTCAGCCTGATCCTGCGTTGCCCTGTTTATCCTGCCATCTGTACATAGTTTTGTTTCTTCTTTAATCAGGTAGCATTTACTATGTTTTCTAGCATAGTTTAGCAGCCTGTACATAGTTTAGGTAGGTTTGCTTAGTTGTACTCAGTTCCACTGATTAGTTACATTTTTTGCAGTGCTACCACTGCAGGGGCTTCTGACTTTTACTGGTTCCCCCCCAATCAACACAGAGGCTACCAGCCACCCAAGCAACAGTCAATTCATACTGGCTCCAATAAACAGTCTAGGGATTGTCATTTTCTTGATTTATTGCTGGCAAAACTTTAAACAGGATGGGGCATGAAATACTCCAAAATGCTCAACAATAGATAGTGAACAGAGGACAGTCTTTCTAGCAGAAGCAGTAGTGGCTAATGGTGAACAGTCCAAAGGCCCACAGTTGAAGACCATGGGGCAAGTCTTTGGGCATCTGATTGCCCTGTACCAGTACGCAACTATCAGTAACCAGTGCAGCGTCCAGCACACAGTCTCAGGGATCAACTTAAGGTTACTGCTCACATGTCTCCAGGACAGCTGCCTCTTTCCAGCTTCCTCTGGACACAACCCAATGAATGAGATGGTGCCTCTCAGAGCCGTATCTCTAGTGCTTGTTGTCAGAGTATTGAAATCATGCGCTGGAAGCTTTTTGTATGCAGTAGATACCTTTACTGTCATGGAGGAATATCATAACATGTCTTACAGCATGTATTTATCATGGAACAGGAAACAGGAACTTAATACAAACAAGTATACAGAGCATAGTTGGACAATACATCCTGTTATATCAGAGAATACATTCACTATAAACTATAATACTACAGCGCCACCTGCTGGTATAGACAGTATAATGCATATGTATAGTTCACAGTATATAAAGCTACTATGCTGTTGTTCTTCGAACAGTGCTGTGGGTCTGCAGTCAGCTCTGAGCAAAGTCCATTTGAGCCTTTGATCCTGGCACCTCTTAGGACTGGGGAGAAGGAACCCTGCTATCCAGTGTCTCAAACTATTCACTTTCAAGCCCCCTTCTGGACACTTCCCCTCCAGGGATTGGTTGGAACCCAATACATATTCAGGCTGACTGATTTAAATCTCCTGTCCTAAGGCCTCGAAGCTTCTTCTAGAGGCAGTGGGAAGCAATCAAACTTCCAGCCTGTGAAACCCTGAACAGGCCCGAACAAACAATTACTGCTCCCTTGATTACAGAAGGAGCTAAAGCTTAATATGTCTAGCAACCTACACTAGGAGCATGTTACATTTTTATATATGTTCACAGTATAGGTTAAAGAAGGGGAGTACAGTTGCCAGTGAAGTCCGTGAGTTAAAATTGGGTGTCTGTAAAAATTCTGCTTTATAGTAAGAGAGCGAGATCAATTGCTGATTCTTTACATAGTATTGGTTCCTTACTGTGACTTTGAAGGAGAGGACAAGAAAAGGGGTGAAAGCAGAATATTTCAGAGAGGAATTCATCTGTCATTCTGCTGTGTATGTTTGCACGAGCAAGTATGCTTACCCTGCAGATACTATATACTACACACCATTTATGTCTTGCTCTTGTATTCTGTTTAATAATACCATGATGCCAACTGAAAGCAGATGTCAATTCAAAAAGCAGTGGGCATGACTAGGTGTAGCCAGGTGCTGACTGACAAACTACATGTCTGTGAATTAACCATGACAGTGCTGGTAGACACAACCCCCACAACCTTTTTCACCCCACTGTAGTGCATGCAGGCACAGCCTATATGAGTGACAACTCTGCTATGAATTCAGAAGCAGTGCAGCATCATTGCCAATCCATCACAGGAAGCTGCATTAGATGGAGAATCAATTGATATTTGTTAGATTTTACAGGGGGACTATGAGAAAACTGTCAGTGCAAATGTATCTTTAATTAAAGAAGAACTATGGTCAAAATGAAGAAATTAATATGTTATGCACCTATACAGTCTGTTAAACATCTCACTGGTTGTTTTGCAAAAAGCAGTAAGGATGTTGAGATCTCTACCTTGTCCCCAGCTCTCATATGCACTTCCTTTAATGAGGAGACAACTTTACTTCCTGGTTTTCTAATTGCCTATTGTCTCGTTTTGTGTGCTATCTCTCTGCTTGTAGTACATGGAAATCTCATAAAAAGAGAGGTCATGCGGATAGTAGTAGAAAAAGAAGTGGAGAATCAAACAGTTCTACTGTCAAAGTTGACAGGAGGAATGTGTCCTTAGTTTTAGGATATAGTTTGGAATACAACCAAATTAAACAGATCGTCAAGAAACATCTGCCTTTGCTACATACTGATTCTATTTGTTCGCAGATTTTGGATACAGGAATTAATATAGTAGCAAGGAGATCGAAGACACTTGATAACTTTTTATCCCTGAGCTTCTTCTGTCCCAGTAACAGCAGGTTTCAAAAGTCACTTACGTGGCTACATTGTAAAGGGAATTTCCAATGTGGCACACGGGATTGTCCATGTTGTGCTTATATACAGCGAGGCGATAGTTTTCGCTCTTTGGTAGATGGTACACAATACTCCATTAATAAGTTTTTCAATTGCAATACCTCTTATGTTTTATGTATATGCCATTACCTGCACTAAATGTTCACAGCAGTATGTGGGTAGGACGATTAGGAGGCTTAGGGATCGTTTTAGGGAACATTTGGCTGTCATCAAAGGTCAAAATCCATCAATGTTGCAAGACACTTCAATGATCTTCACGGAGGTGATCTTTCCCTTATTAGAGTGCAAGTGATAGAAAAGGTCAAGTTGGGTCCACGGGGTGGTGATCTATTTCGACTTTTATGCAAACGGATGGTTTTCTGGATTTATAAACTAAAAAGCAGAATTCCGGGCGATATGAATTATGAGTGGGATGTTACACACTATTATGACATTTAGTTAATTTAAGTGCTTTATGACTCATTCCCTTTCATCATGTAGCCCTGTTTGTTTCTGTACGTTCTCATAGTTCCTATGCTCCGTTTATGTGTATATCACATACTGTACCCACGATGCTAATGATCTACCGTGTGGGTGGTTTATTAAACTTTAGCGCTCGGCAGTATGGGTTCAGCGGGTTTAAATCAACATTTGAAATAGAAATTTGGTATTTCCCGCTTTTCCTGTATTCTACCGATCAACATCTTTTTTTGTGTTTGGTTCTTATGTTTCACTGCCTGTTTTCATGTATAAATATGTAGATAATCCAGAATATTACTAATCTTCCACCATCAGTATTTTAGATTTATATGGTGAGATTTTTTGATATTTTGGGACATTTTCTGTCATTTATCTAACTTTTGCAGTGATGGTCCAGTAATCTAGGCGTGTGTGTGGCATCTGTGGAGGCGGTGAATTGTTCATATATTTTTCACCAGCTCGGACTTCGTCCGTGTTTCCAATTAGATAATGGTGTGGTGCATGTGTGTGGCCGACTCGGATGTTAAATTCCCCAATTTGACATAGACAGATGCGGCCATACACGCCCCCCCCACCCCTTATTTTGTGTGCTTTCTACCAATATGTGATATGTATTACATTCTAAATATGGATTTTTACAATATCCTGTTTTCTTTTTCTCACATTGCCTCTGCGATTGCTCCACATGTGATTCGGCTGGCCACTGGGGTGCGACCACGGCACCCGCAATGGTGCTGAACTATTGTATATGGTTACATTTGTATGTCTAATGTTACAGTGTTGCAGGTTCTGTGGGTCCTTGATAGTCCTCTTTTCTGGGGTTCTTCTTTATTTGAAGTCCCTTTCCTGTTCTTCTTCTTGTCTTTACTATATACCCATGTATGTTTTGTTTACATAGGTATTAATTTACTCTTTATGTTTTTACTTCGGTTTATCTTTAGAAGTGTTTTAGCTACACCTGACAGAAACCCCTGGGTTTTCCCGGGTGTGTCTGTATACACTAATGAATTGGTATTGTCAGACATGATTAATTTCACCTGGATGTATGGTATTTATTACTTCTTAGAGTCATTGTCTGACAGCTTATGAGTAAGCGAACATGTAGTTCGTGAAACGTGTCAATCATCTGTGCCTATCCATCACTGTGGTCTGTGTCTGTACTGCTGTTTTTGATGTGTGGATTTTTCCAATAAATTTTCATATTTCTTCAAGTTCCTTGGAGTGCGGTTTAAACTCTTTCTTATTTGCATGGACTGAACCTGCATCCAAGTCTTGATTGCACACCTGAGCAGCTCAGAATTCTCTTCCTCGCAACTCTAAAGCTCCATACACACGGTACAACGGTTGTACTACAACGGTCGTACAACTAGCTTGTTGTACGATCATCTGACTGTTAGTACGTGCGATTACAACAGCCATCATACAACGGTTGTACAACTGAAGTTGGATGAGCAGACTAGAAAACTTTGGTTGTACAACAAGTGGTTGTACAACTGTTGTACTGTATGTACAGAGAAGTTGGTCCAAAAAAGTTGTACGTGCAAAATAGGCATGCTCGGAAGTCAGGAATGCCCAGAAGTGTCCATTCTGGGAAACCTACGTTTCTAATTCACAAATCACATGCACCTGAACTTCCTCGTTATACGCTCGTAACACGTCACTACGTTAGGCTTGGTCATACGATCGCTTTGTGCATGTCAGTATATGAGACACAACAGCCAACATCCAACTTGGTCCAAAGTTGGACGTTTGGTTGTACAACCGTTGCACCGTGTGTACTAGGCTTAAGGCCATTGGCCTTCCCAAAATATCATGTTACTTGCTATCTTAATTGAATGACCTAACATTACTTATTTGAAATGCCAACACCATAGAGCCCATATTTGTATAATAATGTAAATATAATGTTAAAAAAAAAAGATTTAAAAAAAAATTGTTTCTGTAAATATCAAAACATGCCCAACCCGTATTGGAGTTATCTCTGTCATCCTCCCTAGTCTCCCGTGATCGGCAGTCACGCTGAACTGTAAAAATCTCATTGTTTCATGGAAAGGAGAAAAATATCCTCTTTAAATAATTTATTGAATCCTAAAATCCTTTCATCTACTGCCAGCCAATCAAAGCTAGTACAGATAAGTGATTAAATGAATTATGGACAATCTCATGGGAGTTTGAGGATTAGTCCATAACAAAATGTAAGTCACCAGTAAAATAGTAAGGTAGGTCAGTACCTTTACTTCCTGCCACAGTAAATACCAAAGAGAAGATCCCTGACCCAGCTGAAAGAAGAGGCAGTTGGTAGGAGAGTAGCTTTATCCTCCTATTTTAGTTCCTTTAGGCATTAGACAGCAGGCACAGTACTGGAAGAGATGGCATGTTATGGTATTTTCCCCTCTACTGTGCTGACCTTTACACTCTGCCATGCCTAAAGTAGAGGTAGGGTTGGTGAACAAAACTCAAGAGGAATAAGTTGACCATGTAGTTTCAATTTGCGAATTAACTGCTGAGTGCGTGTGTTGTCAGCTTGCCACAGTTGTCTGAATATTGCAGCAATTCCCTATGTGTTGAAAAACAAAACATAGCAAGGAGAATAACAGGTTAAGAATAAACTCATGATGATACTGTTTGAAAAATCAATAAAAACCTTTAAATATGAAAAAAAAAAAAAAAAAAAGAATAAACTCATGAAATCACAACTTCTTAATCACAATAATCGCCACAACTGCCACCAGGTTACCTTTGTGTTTCTACAATTGCCTGTGTATTGCCTCTGGGCTGCCATGTTTTATTTCTATTGCAACCAATTGCCTTGTATTGCCACTGGGTTACCTATGTATTGCCAGCAGCTACCCATGTACTGTATTGTCAGTGGCCTGCCCGTGTATTGCCACAGTTGGCTTTTATTGCCACTGAACTCCTTTTGTATTTCCATAATTGCCTGTGCATTACCTCCAGGCTGGCTGTGGTAAACCCTTTTGGAAATTGGAATTTAAAGCAAATCTTTTTGACCACATGCTGGTCCAAAAGAAGAATATAAGATAGTAGTAACAGCAATGGAAAGTACCGACCTGTTATCACTGGAGGAGACATTATTTTGTATAATACAATAATAATAATACATAATTAGTAATGTTAATAATATTAAAGAACAATATTTGCTCCTGGGGCCCTGAATAGCTCAGTTCAGCCTTAAAGCGGAGGTCCGGGCTAAAAAAAAAAATTAAAAGTCAGCAGCTACACATACAGTAGCTGCTGACTTTTAATATTAGGACACTTACCTGTCCTGGACTCCAGCGATGTTGGCACCCGCCGCCGATCTTCGGATCGGGGGACGGGTGCAGCCGCTTCCATCGCGGGTAAGGGAACCCGGACGTGTAAGCAGTACAGCTTCACGCCGGGCACCTTACCGCGCATGCGCGAGCTCTGCCACGCTCTGCTACTGGCCACGCGGCCAGTAGCAGAGCGAGCAGGGAGGAGGGAGCTGGCTTCTGACGTCATCTGCCGCGTCCGCCGGCCAGAACTCCCGGAAGTGTGGAAAAGGACACCTGTCTAAAGACAGGTGTCCTCTTCCCCCTCCCCCCCGAAAGGTGCCAAATGTGACACCTGAGGGGGGGAGGAATCCAACCAGCGGGAGTTCCACTTTAGGGTGGAACTCCGCTTTAAGCCACATTACTTAAAACCACTTACCAACCGGAACGTTTTCCAGCTTTAGGACCAGAGCACTTTTTGCGATTCGGCGCTGCGTCGCTTTAACTGACAATTGCATGGTCGTGCGACGTTGCACCCAAACAAAATTTGCGTCCTTTTTTTCCCACAAACAGAGCTTTCTTTTGGAGGTATTTGATCGCCTCTGCGTCATTTCTGATCGCCGCTATAATTAAAAGAAGAGTGACCATTTTGCAAAAAAACCCAAATTTCTTACTTTTTGCTAAAATTCTAATCCAAAAAAAAATATAAAAAAACATTTTTTTTCACCGTTTTTGGCCGATTTATATAATTCCTCATATTTGTGATAAAAAAAAAAACGCAATCGGCATTTATTGATTGATTTGCGCAAAAGTGGCCGCGTTTAAGGGTGATGAGAATTAATTTCTGGGGCTTTTATTTTTTTTTATTTTTTTCTAGTAATGGCGGCGATCTACGATTTTTAGCGGTAATGCGATATTTCGGCGGACATGTCGGACATTTTTGACACTTTTTTGGGACCAATGACATTTATTCAGCGATCAGAAATTTAAATGTCCACTGATTACTGTATAAATGTCATTGGCAGTGAAGGGGTTAACCTTCAGGGGGAGATCTAGGGGTTAACTGTGTTCCCTGGGTGTGTTCTTACTGTGGGGGGGTTGGGCTAACATGGGCATGAGAGATCTAACTGATCCCAGTGACACGGATCAGTAGATCACCCATGCCCGTGTTTACATCGGCAGTTCCCGTTCTTTCCCTGTGGCCGCTCATCACGGCTCGCCGGCGGACATCAGGTCCGCCCGAGCCGCGGGCACACTCCTCATGAGAGCGGCGGGTGCCCCCTAGTGGCTGATTGCAGATCGCCATCTTTTTACGGCGATTCATGCTCAGCATCCCGACTGCCGCCGTGAAAACACGGAGCGCGGTCGGGAACTGGTTAAGTTGACCATACACTGATTGAAATTCAGCTTTTTTAGCAGGGACCAGCCAAGTTCCGATCAACGTGTGGATCTTTGTCGAAGGGACATACTAGAAAATGTTTGCTGATCAGCCACTGCAGCCTCTGATCAGTGTATTCTGGTAGTGGTGGGTGCAGGTGAGTGACAATAGCTTGTCTATCAACCTTCCAGAAAGTAAACAGTAATAAAGTACTACTCATTCATTACTATTTATTTACATTTATACATTTTTAAACTGTAACTGTGGCCAATGTATGAACATTCAGATATTTACATACTGTAAAGTATAGTAAAGTTTGGAAAAAAACAATTCTCCCTGCAAGGCAATGTTATAATGTGCTAGTATGCATAGCATACTAGCACATTATGTGAGGCTTACCTTTAAACAAAGCTTTCCAGAGTTGCAATGTCACTGCCTCCATCTTCACCCGGTCTTTCTTCCGAATGCCATCTGACTGGCTGAGCCACGATTAGTGTTGAGCGAACCCGGACTGTAACGTTCGGGTCCGTACCGAACTTTAGGGTGTCCGTGGCACGGACCCGGACCCGGACATTTCAAAAATCGTTCGGGTTCGGTCCGGGGTTCTGCTATTTTACTCCACGTGTTGAGAAGCTGCAGGGCAGCCAATCAACAAGCGTTTCACTGGTTTGCCCTTAGAAGCCATCACAGCCATGCCTACTAATGGCATGGCTGTGATTGGCCGGTGCATCATGTGACCCAGCCTCTTTATAAGCTGGAGTCACAGTGCTGCAGTCACATGCTCCTTGGGTTAGTATAGGGAAAGGTAGCTGACGGCGTGAGGGACAGATTTTAGCCATTTTAAGACCTGATCCTGCATCCTGAGATAGATTACTTTACTACTGCTGTCTGTGCTGTTGCTCTGAGGACAGATAGCAGAAATTAGAGATTTCACATACCGCTGC
>BLSH010284159.1:2173-18404 GCA_018402905.1 Glandirana rugosa
CTAGTAAAATCTTGTTATTAGACAGGGAGTGTCGTGACTGTCCTTGGAGAGGGATGAGGTGGTTCTCTACTAAAATCTTGCTATTAGAAAGTGAGTGTCGTTGCTGTCCGTGGAGAGGGATAAGGTTATACTCTACTAAAATCTTACTATTACACAGGGAGTGTCGTGGTTGTCCTCGGAGAGGGATGATGTGGTTCTCTACTAAAATGTGACTATTAGACAGGGACTGTCGTGGCTGTCCTTGGAGAGGGATGAGGTGGTTCTCTACTAAAATCTTACTATCTCATATTGGAATAGGGAGAGGTGCCTGTCGTTGCTGTGAGTGAAAGATTATCGTTCTAAAATCATCTCTTGGTGGAGTAGGGAGAGGTTCCTGTCAGTGCTGTGAGGGACAGATTATTGTTCTAAAATGATCTTTTGGTGGAGAAGGGAGAGGCTCCTGTCGGTGCGGTGAGTGACAGATTATCAATCTAAAATCATCTCATAGTGGAATAGGGAGAGGTTCCTGTCGGTGCTGTGAGGGACAGATTGTCGTTCTAAAATAATCTCATACTGCAGTAGGGACAGGTTCCTGTCGGTGCTGTGAGGGACAGATTATCGTTCTAAAATCATCTCATACTGCAGTAGGGACAGGTTCCTGTCGGTGCTATGAGGGACAGATTATCGTTCTAAAATAATCAATTATCGTTCTAAAATCATCTCTTGGTGGAATAGGGAGAGTTCCTGTCATTCCTGTCCTGTCGTATCTAAAATCATCTCTTGGTGGAATAGGGAGAGGTTCCTGACATTCCTGTCGTATTATCGTTCTAAAATCATCTCATAGCGGAATAGGGAGAGGTTCCTGTCGGTGCTGTGAGAGACAGATTATCGTTCTAAAATCATCTTATAGTGGAATAGGGAGAGGTTCCTGTCGGTGCTGTGAGGGACAGATTATCGTTCTAAAATCATCACATAGTGGAGTAGGGAGAGGTTCCTGTCGGTGCTGTGAGGGACAGATTATCGTTCTAAAATCATCACATAGTGGAGTAGGGAGAGGTTCCTGTCGGTGCTGTGAGGGACATATTATCGTTCTAAATTCATCTCATAGTGGAATAGGGAGAGGTTCCTGTCGGTGCTGTGAGGGAAAGATTATTGTTCTAAAATCATCTCATACTGCAGTAGGGACAGGTTCCTGTCGGTGCTTTGAAGGATAGATTATCGTTCTAAAATCATCTCATAGTGGAATAGGGAGAGGTTCATGTCAGTGCTGTGAGGGACAGATTGTTGTTCTCAAATCATCTCATAGTGGAGTAGGGAGAGGTTCCTGTCGGTGCTGTGAGGGACACATTATCGTTCTAAAATCATCTCATACTGCAGTAGGGAAAGGTTCCAGTCGGTGCTGTGAGGGACAGATTATCGTTCTAAAATCATCTCATAGTGGAATAGGGAGAGGTTCCTGTCGGTGCTGTGAGGGACAGATTATCGTTCTAAAATCATCTCATAGTGGAATAGGGAGAGGTTCCTGTCGGTGCTGTGAGGGACATATTATCGTTCTAAAATCATCTCATAGTGGAATAGGGAGAGATTCCTGTCGATGGTGTTAGGGACATATTATTGTTCTAAAATCATCTCATAGTGGAATAGGGAGAGGTTCCTGTCGGTGCTGTGAGGGACAGATTATCGTTCTAAAATCATCTCATCGTGGAGTAGGGAGAGGTTCCTGTTGGTGCTGTGAGGGACAGATTATCGTTCTAAAATCATCTCATACTGCAGTAGGGACAGATTCCTGACGGTGCTGTGGGGGACAGATTATCGTTCTAAAATCATCTCATACTGCAGTAGGGAGAGGTTCAAGTCGGTGCTGTGAGGGACAGATTATCATTCTAAAATCATCTCTTGGTGGAGTAGGGAGAGGTTCCTGTCGGTGGTGTGAGGGACAGATTATCATTCTAACATTATCTCATAGTGGAATAGGGAGAGGTGCCTGTCGTTGCTGTGAGGGAAAGATTATCATTCTAAAATCATCTCTTGGTGGAGTAGGGAGAGGTTCCTGTCGGTGCTGTCAGGGACAGATTATCAGTGTAAAATCATCTCTTGGTGTAGTAGGGAGAGGCTCCTGTTGGTGCTGTGAGGGACAGATTATCATTCTAAAATAATCTCATATTGGAATAGGGAGAGGTGCCTGTCGTTGCTGTGAGTGAAAGATTATCGTTCTAAAATCATCTCTTGGTGGAGTAGGGAGAGGTTCCTGTCAGTGCTGTGAGGGACAGATTATTGTTCTAAAATGATCTTTTGGTGGAGAAGGGAGAGACTCCTGTCGGTGCGGTGAGGGACAGATTATCAATCTAAAATCATCTCATAGTGGAATAGGGAGAGGTTCCTGTCGGTGCTGTAAGGGACAGATTGTCGTTCTAAAATAATCTCATACTGCAGTAGGGACAGGTTCCTGTCGGTGCTGTGAGGGACAGATTATCGTTCTAAAATCACCTCATACTGCAGTAGGGACAGGTTCCTGTCGGTGCTATGAGGGACAGATTATCGTTCTAAATTAATCAATTATTGTTCTAAAATCATCTCTTGGTGGAATAGGGAGAGGTTCCTGTCATTCCTGTCCTGTCGTATCTAAAATCATCTCTTGGTGGAATAGGGAGAAGTTCCTGACGTTCCTGACGTATTATCGTTCTAAAATCATCTCATAGCGGAATAGGGAGAGGTTCCTGTCGGTGCTGTGAGAGACAGATTATCGTTCTAAAATCATCTTATAGTGGAATAGGGAGAGGTTCCTGTCGGTGCTGTGAGGTACAGATTATCGTTCTAAAATCATCTCATAGTGGAGTAGGGAGAGGTTCCTGTCGGTGCTGTGAGGGACATATTATCGTTCTAAAATCATCTCATAGTGGAATAGGGAGAGGTTCCTGTCGGTGCTGTGAGGGACAGATTATCGTTCTAAAATCATCTCATAGAGGAATAGGGAGAGGTTCCTGTCAGTGCTTGGAGGGACAGATTATCGTTCTAAAATCATCTCATAGTGGAGTAGGGAGAGGTTCCTGTCGGTGCTGTGAGGGACATATTATCAATCTAAAATCATCTCATGGTGGAATAGGGAGAGGTTCCTGTTGGTGCTGTGAGGGACAGGATATTGTTCTAAAATAATCTCATAGTGAAATAGGGAGATGTTCCTGTCAGTGCTGTGAGGGACAGATTGTCATTCTAAAATCATCTCATAGTGGAGTAGAGAGAGTTTCCTGTCGGTGCTTTGAGGGACAGATTATCGTTCTAAAATCATCTCATACTGCAGTAGGGACAGTTTTCTGTCGGTGCTTTGAGGGACAGATTATCGTTTTAAAATCAACTCATACTGCATTAGGGAGAGGTTCCTGTCGGTGCTGTGAAGGACAGATTATCATTCTAAAATTATCTCATAGTGTACTAGGGAATGGTTACTGTCGGTGCTGTGAGGGACAGATTATCGTTCTTAAATCATCTAATAGTGGAATAAGGAGAGGTTCCTGTCGGTGCTGTGAGGGACATATTATCGTTCTAAAATCATCTCATAGTGGAGTAGGGAGAGTTTCCTGTTGGTGCTGTTTGGGACAGATTATCGTTCTAAAATCATCTCATACTGCAGTAGGGAAAGGTTACTGTCTGTGCTATGAGGGACAGATTATCGTTCTTAAATCATCTCATAGTGGAGTAGGGATAGGTTCCTGTCGGTGCTGTGAGGGACAGATTATCGTTCTAAAATCATATCATAGTGGAATAGGGAGAGGTTCCGGTCGGTGATGTGAGGGACAGATTATGGTTCTAAAATCATCTCTTGGTGGAAAAGGGAGAGGTTCTTGTTGGTGCTGTGAGGGACAGATTATCGTTCTAAAATCATCTCTTGGTGGAGTAGGGAGAGGTTCTTGTCGGTGCTGTGAGGGACAGATTATAGTACTAAAATCATCTCTTGGTGGAGTAGGGAGAGGATCCTGTCGGTGCTGTGAGGGACAGCTTATCTTTCTAAAATCATCTCATAGTGGAGTAGGGAGAGGTTCCTGTCGGTGCTGTGAGTGACAGATTATCGTTCTAAAATCATCTCATAGTGGAGTAGGGAGAGGTTCCTGTCGCTGCTGTGAGGGACATATTATCGTTCTAAAATCATCTCATACTGCAATAGTGACAGGTTCCTGTCGGTGCCTTGAGGGACAGATTATCGTTCTAAAATGACCTCTTGGTGGAGTAGGGAGAGGTTCCTGTCTGTGCTGCGAGGGACATATTATCATTCTAAAATCATCTCATAGTGGAATAGGCAGAGGTTCCTGTCGGTGCTGTGAGGGACAGATTATCATTCTAAAATCATCTCATAGTGGAATAGGGAGAGGTTCCTGTCGGTGCTGTGAGGGACAGATTATCGTTCTAAAATCATCTCATACTGCAGTAGGGAAAGGTTCTTGTCGGTTCTGTGAGGGACAGATTATCTTTCTAAAATCATCTCATAGTGGAATAGGGAGAGGTTCCTGTCGGTGCTGTGAGGGACAGATTATCGTTCTAAAATCATCTCATAGAGGAATAGGGAGAGGTTCCTGTAGGTGCTGGAAGGGACAGATTATCGTTCTAAAATCATCTCATAGTGGAGTAGGGAGAGGTTCCCGTCGGTGCTGTGAAGGACATATTATCATTCTAAAATCATCTCATGGTGGAATAGGGAGAGGTTCCTGTTGGTGCTGTGAGGGACAGGATATCGTTCTGAAATCATCTCATAGTGGAATAGGGAGATGTTCCTGTCAGTGCTGTGAGGGACAGATTATCATTCTAAAATCATCTCATAGTGGAGTAGAGAGAGTTTCCTGTCGGTGCTTTGAGGGACAGATTATCGTTCTAAAATCATCTCATACTGCAGTAGGGACAGTTTTCTGTCAGTGCTTTGAGGGACAGATTATCGTTCTAAAATTAACTCATACTGCATTAGGGAGAGGTTCCTGTCGGTGCTGTGAAGGAGAGATTATCATTCTAAAATTATCTCATACTGTAGTAGGGAATGGTTACTGTCGGTGCTGTGAGGGACAGATTATCTTTCTTAAATCATCTCATAGTGGAGTAGGGAGAGGTTCCTGTCAGTGCTGTGAAGGACATATTATCATTCTAAAATCATCTCATAGTGGAATAGGGAGAGGTTCCTGTCGGTGCTGTGAGGGACATATTATCGTTCTAAAATCATCTCATACTGCAGTAGGGAGAGGTTCCTGTCAGTGCTGTGAAGGACAGATTATCATTCTAAAATCATCTCATAGTGGAATAGGGATAGGTTCCTGTCGGTGCAGTGAGGGACAGATTATGATTCTAAAATCATCTCATAGTGCAATAGGGAGAGGTTCCTGTCGGTGCTGTGAGGGACAGATTATCATTCTAAAATCATCTCATAGTGGAATAGGGAGAGGTTCCTGTCGGTGCTGTGAGGGACAGATCATCGTTCTAAAATCATCTCATAGTGGAATAGGGAGATGTTCATGTCAGTGCTGTGAGGGACAGATTATTGTTCTCAAATCATCTCATAGTTGAGTAGGGAGAGGTTCCTGTTGGTGCTGTGAGGGACACATTATCGTTCTAAAATCATCTCATACTGCAGTAGGGAAAGGTTCCAGTCAGTGCTGTGAGGGATAGATTATCGTTCTAAAATCATCTCATACTGCAGTAGGGAGAGGTTCCTGTCGGTGCTGTGAGGGACAGATTATCGTTCTAAAATCATCTCATACTGGAGTAGGGACAGGTTCCTGTCGGTGCTGTTAGGGACAGATTATCGTTCTAAAATCATCTTATAGTGGAATAGGGGAGGTTCCTGTCAGTGCTGTGAGGGACAGATTATTGTTCTAAAATCATCTCATAGTGGAGTAGAGAGAGTTTCCTGTCGGTGCTTTGAGGGACAGATTATCGTTCTAAAATCATCTCATACTGCAGTAGGGACAGTTTTCTGTCGGTGCTTTGAGGGACAGATTATCGTTCTAAAATTAACTCATACTGCATTAGGGAGCGGTTCCTGTCGGTGCTGTGAAGGAGAGATCATCATTCTAAAATTATCTCATACTGTAGTAGGGAATGGTTACTGTCGGTGCTGTGAGGGACAGATTATCGTTCTTAAATCATCTCATAGTGGAATAGGGAGAGGTTCCTGTCGGTGCTGTGAGGGACATATTATCGTTCTAAAATCATCTCATAGTGGAGTAGGGAGAGTTTCCTGTTGGTGCTGTTTGGGACAGATTATCGTTCTAAAATCATCTCATACTGCAGTAGGGAGAGGTTCCTGTCAGTGCTGTGAAGGACAGATTATCATTCTAAAATCATCTCATAGTGGAATAGGGATAGGTTCCTGTCGGTGCAGTGAGGGACAGATTATCATTCTAAAATCATCTCATAGTGGAATAGGGAGAGGTTCCTGTCGGTGCTGTGAGGGACAGATTATTGTTCTAAAATCATCTCATAGTGCACTAGGGGCAGGTTCCTGTTGGTGCTGTGAGGGACAGATTATCATTCTAAAATCATCTCATAGTGGAATAGGGAGAGGTTCATGTCAGTGCTGTGAGGGACAGATTATTGTTCTCAAATCATCTCATAGTTGAATAGGGAGAGGTTCCTGTCGGTGCTGTGAGGGACACATTATAGTTCTAAAATCATCTCATACTGCAGTAGGGAAAGGTTCCAGTCAGTGCTGTGAGGGACAGATTAGCGTTCTAAAATCATCTTATACTGCAGTAGGGAGAGATTCCTGTCGATGCTGTGAGGGACAGATTATCATTCTAAAATCATCTCATACTGGAGTAGGGACAGGTTCCTGTCGGTGCTGTTAGGGACAGATTATCGTTCTAAAATCATCTCATAGTGGGATAGGAGAGGTTCCTGTCAGTGCTGTGAGGGACAGATTATTGTTCTAAAATCATCTCATAGTGTAATAGGGAGATGTTCCTGTCGGTGCTGTGAGGGACAGATTATCGTTCTAAAATCATCTCTTAATGGAGTAGGGAGAGATTCCTGTCGGTGCTGTGAGGGACAGATTATCGCCCTAAAATCATCTCTTGTTGGAGTAGGGACAGGTTCCTGTCGGTACTGTGAGGGACAGATTATTGTTTTAAAATCATCTCATAGTGGAGTAGGGAGAAGTTCCTGCTGCTGGTGTGAGCTGTGCATTTCTTGCACAAAATTAAAAAGTGCATCTAGGTTGCTGTTTTAAAAAAAAAAGAATAATAATTTATTTTTATTTTTTTTAGTATTAATAAATAGTGCTACATAGTACATTTGCGTCCAGAATGAGGAGAGCGTCAAATAAGGGAAGTGGTCGTGTTTGTGGTGCTGCCGGTGCTGCTGGTATTGGTGGTGTTGGTGAAGTTCCTGTTGCAAGGAAAGGACATGGTTGATTTGTGCCAGCTACACGCACAAGTGAAACACCTTCCTCTGGTGCGAGTAGCCGACAGAACCTTCAACGTTATATGGTAGGCCCAAATGCCGCTCATTGAACGGTGAGGCCAGAACAAGTACTGGCGATAGTAGATTTTGTGGCTCACAATGTCTCCTGTTCCTTCACATTGTCTCTCACCAGGTCCCTTGATGAAAGCTCAGAGTTTGCACCTGAACCCCATGGTCATCTGTCTTTCACCTCAGCCCCTTGTAAATCAGCCAAGCAGTCTGAACCCCAAGTCATGCAGCAGACTCTTATGCTTTTTGATGACTCTCATGGTGTGCTTTCCGTGGGCCATCCACATAGCCCTGCCCCAGAAGTGGAAGACATTGAGTGCACCAATGCCCAACCACTTCTGTTGCAGGATGAGGACATGGAAACACCACTGTAGCACGTCTTTGATGATGCCAACTGCTGCGGCTTCCCACAGTGTGCAGACTGACAAGGAGGGCAGTGCTGAAGGGTGGGTGGAAGATGATGTGGAGGATGATGAGATCCTAGACCCCTCATGGAATGAAGTTCATGCGAGTGACGTGTGGAGTTCAAGAGGTGGTGGTCGCACAGAGGGACCAGCACAGCAAAAGAGAAAGCAGGTTGCAAAAGCGGAGCAACCGTCCCCTAGACCAGTGTTTCCCAACCCAGTGCTCAAGGCACACCAACAGGTTATGTCTTCAGGATTTCCATTATTTTGCCCAGGTGATTTGATCAGTTTCACTGCCTTAGTAATTACCACAGCTGTTTCATCTGAGGGAAATCCTGAAAACATGACCTGTTGGTGTGCCTTGAGGACTGGGTTGGGAAACACTGCCCTAGACAGTACGCATGCTGCTACCCACTGCACCCAGGGATCTAGCACACTAAAGGCAGGTCAAAGGCGTTCCCTGGCATGGCAGTTCTTCAGACAATGTGTTGACAACAAGACACGAGTGCAATGAGAGCCTGAAGCGAGGCATAAATGTTCTAAACCTGAGCACAACCTGCATGACCAGGCATCTAAATTCAAAGCACGAGCTGCAGTGGAATAAGTACCTCAAAATCCAAGAAAGGTCTTGGCCTCCTCCTGCTTCCTTTTCTGCTGCTGCCTCTTCCTCCACCTCTACAGAGCCAGTATCACCTGCCACCCAGTAAACAGACAATGTGACAGCAACGCCACCATGTCCGCCACCGTCCCCAAGCATTTCCACATGGTCCCATGGAAGCTTACAGCTCTCTATCTCCCAAACACTGGAGAGAAAGAGGAAGTACCCCCCTACCCAACCGCAATCCCTGGCCCTGAATGCCAGCATTTCAAAATTCCTGGCCATTCCGTCTGGTGGACACAGACAGTTTTAAAAACCTGATGGCGGTGGCTGTCCCAGATGGCGGTGGCTGTCCCACAGTACATGGTTCCCAGCCGCCACTACTTTTCCAGGCGAGCCATCCCTTCCCTGCACAAACAAGTCGGGGACAAGATAAAGTGTGCACTGAACAACGCCATCTATGGCAAGGTCCACATAACCACTGATACGTGGACCAGTAAGCATGGGCAGGGACGCTATATCTCGCTAACTGCACAATGGGCAAATGTAGTGGCGGGTGGTCCTGAGGCGGCTAGCCATTTGGAGCATGTCCTTCCGCCACCGAGGTTTGCTGGGCATTTCTCTTTGCCTCCTGTTGCCTCCTCCTCCTCTACCACCTCCTCATCCGGTCAGCGTATCACCTTCACCACCGACTTCAGCACATCCAGGGGGAAACGACAGCAGGTTGTTTTAAAACTGATATGTTTGGGGGATAAACCCCACACTGCGCAGCAGCTGTGGATGGGCATTGAACAACCGACCGATGAGTGGTTGTTGCCACTGAGCCTCAAGCCCGGCCTGGTGTGTGCGATAATGGGCGAAATCTCGTAGCAGCTCTGGGCCTAGCCGGTTTGACGCACATCCCTTGCCTGGCGCATGTGCTGAATTTGGTGGTGCAGAAATTTCTAAAAAACGACACGGATATGTCAGAGCTGCTGCAGAAAGAGTGGGCCATCTGTGCGCGCTTTCAGCATTCTCACCCTGCTGCTGCTCGCCCGTCTGCGCTACAGTGAAACTTCGGCCTTCCCGCTCACCAGATCCTATGCGACGTGCCCACAAGGTGGAACTCCACCTTGCACATGCTGGAGAGACTGTGCGAGCAGCAGCAGGCAATAGTGGAGTTTCAGCTGCAGCACGCATGGGTCAGTCGCTCTGTGGAACAGCGCTACTTCACCACCAAAGAGTGGGCCTCCATGTGAGACCTGTGTACCATATTGCGGTGTTTTGAGTACCAACATGGCCAGTGCCGATGACGCTGTTCTCAGCGTTACTATCCCACTTCTATGTCTCCTTGAAAGAACACTTCGGGCGATGATGGAAGAGGATGTGGAACAGGAGGAGGAAGAGGGGTAATTTCCACGGTTATCAGGCCAGTCATTCACAAGTGGCTCGGAGGGTGGGTTCCTGCACTAGCATAGGCCAGGTAAAAAAATTTTCAAGCCAGGGCACAGTTCTGGAGGATGAGGAGGACAAGGATGATGATGAGGAGGAGGAGGAACCGTGTTCACAGCAGGGTGGCATCCAACGCAGCTCCTGGGCATCACTGGAGAGTGGCTGGGGGGGATACGGAGGACATAGATGATACACCTCCCACAGAGGACAGCTTGTCTTTGCCTCTGGGCAGCCTGGCACACATGAGTGTGACTACATGCTGCAGTTGCTGCTCAACGACAGCAGAGTTGCCCACATTGTAACTTGTGCTGATTACTGGGTGGCCACCCTGCTGGATCCCCGTTACAAGGACAACGTGCCATCCATAATTCCCTCACTAGAGAGTGATCAGAAGATGCGTGACTACCAGCGCATGCTGGTAGACGCGCTGCTGAGGGCATTCCCAAATGACACCGGGGCTCAGTGTAAGCACAAGGCGAAGGCGGAGGAGGAGGAGGTCGCCAGCGCAGCTGTGACACCGCCAGCACCTCAGAAGGCAGGGTTAGCATGGCCGAAATGTGGAAAAGCTTTGTCAGCAGCATACCACAACAAACAGCACCACCAGTTAATAGGCAACATCTTAGCAGGAGGCAGCATTTCAGCAACATGGTAGAACAGTATATGTGCACACGCCTACATGTACTGACTGATGGGTCTGCCCCATTCAACTTCTGGGTCTCCAAATTGGGCACGTGGCCTGAGCTTGCCCTTTATGCCTTGGAAGTGTATTGTCTGAACGTGTGTTTAGCACGGCAGGGGGCGTTATCACAGACAAGCGCAGCCGCCTGTCCACAGCCAACGTGGACAAGCTAACGTTTATTAAAATGAACCAGGCATGGATCCCACAAGACTTGTCTGTACCTTGTGCAGAATAGTCATTTAGACCGGCCTCACACAGCCATTGGTATACTTTTTTTTTTAATATGTCTCAATATTTTGGGGGCTACTCCGATTAGAAAAAAAAAACAAACAACCAAAAAACAGTGTTGGCTACCTCCTCCTCTTCCACCGCCACTTCCACCTACACCGCCACGGTCACAGCCTCCTCAACCCCCTACTCCACATCCACCTCCTCCTCCATTTTTTTTATGTGATTTTAAGTTATTTCCCTATCCACATTTGTTTGTAGGGCACTTGTCCTACTCTTACCCCATTTTGCTTCATTTTTCAGCCCTCTAGCCCTTTCCAGGACTTTTTTACAGCCATTTTTGTGCCCAAAAGTTCGAGTCACCATTGACTTCAATAAGGTTCGGGGTCAAGTTCGGGTCAAGTTCGGTGCCGAACTCAAACTTTTTCGCGAAGTTCCGCCGAACCCGAACATCCAGGTGTCCGCTCAACTCTACTCAGGAACACCTGGCACACCCCCTGCGCACGCCTATAATTAGGAAGCTTACCAAAACAATCCATTCACATTCTATCTGGTTTAGTAAACCCTCACACTACACAGTTTTTGGTTAACTTTATGATCTGACTTATCACCTGCTTAGAAGTAATGAGGTTTCCACAAACGTTTTCTTCCCACTATTTTTTTTTTTTTTTTTATGAAATTAGGATTAGGTTAGACTAGATTGGTTTCTCACTGAAAATTAGAGGCCTCAATGGGTAAGCAAGTGGCTTCTCTGATGGACTGGAGCAGCATATAAGGGATTAAAGCCAAAATCTGCATTGACCGCATATACAAAGTATACTGTTTATTTAGTCTAGGGGGATGCAAAAGACATGAACACTCTGTCCCCTATACATCATCCTATACCATACAGGGTTGCTGGTCCTGCATTATAAGTGATGGCATTAGTGAGGCAGGCAACCACATGATCAGGGAATAGTAGTGACTAGAGGACTGGTCACCCAAAGGGAAGGGAGTAATCAGTACACTCTATGGGAGCTCTGTTAGACTTCGCACATGTGGGGGCATGTCAATAACTATTTTTGCAAACAACCTAAACTTCACTTTCAAAACCAGGCCATATTGAGAATGTTATTTTCCATTTGATAATGAGTGCTCCCTATGTTTTCATCTTCACCAAACCATTGCACTAAAACATTGGATTAGGGTGGAATTAGGCAGCATTTTTTTCTGTAACTAGTTCTAGTTTCCTAAACAATTATAGAGTGGCTGAATTTATTTTCATATTTTTTTTAATCATTTCGTCAATGAAATAAGGACATCATCATGACTTTAGACTCGCATGCTTTCTCTCCTAGTTTTCACATAATGCTATTTTATGTTGTTTGTGGCATACAGCTCCTACTTTTTCCTATACAAATCTACAAAAATTGGCCCTCATTATCATGGTTAATAGTTTCCTTAGCTTGTGCTGTTATGCACAAGGGACTGAATCAACAATTGATAAATTCCATTAACTGCTCAGACTTAAATACATACTGTAGTTTATGCTATACAAATATATTACAAATCTCTGCCACTGACATGTATTAATGATAAAAAACTAAATTCAGCAGAAAGGCAGGTGCTTAGACTGAGCCAGATAAACTTATTATTATGTCTGCCTGCACTAAAATCCCCATCTGCAATTTTATTATTTGGCATAAATACTCAGTGAATCTGTACAATATAAACTAGACAGCTTGTTAACATAGCAAATAAGCACATCTTCATCTTATTATTATTTCCTCATCATAAACAATTCCCAATGCTGCATATTTGCACAAATGGTCATTACTGAAATCATTGAGTAGATTCAAACTGTAAAGAGCTAAAGAGTGTTCACAACAAATGTATTCTGTTAGTAGCATTAAGTTAATTATCACACTCTTGCTACATATGTAGTTGTTTTGACCTTTGCCTCCGAATTCTGGCTTAAAACTAACTTGTTATATCTTTGTGACATAAATATTCCTCGGGCTATATTCATTTTTATTGCTAACGGTGCTCTAAGAATTTGTTTTATTGAAGAGTAATGTTTAGATAGGTTAAAGTGGTTCTAAAGGCTAAAGTTTTTTTTTTACGTTCATGCATTCTATGCATGCAGGTACAAAAACCTTCTGTGTGCAGCAGTCCCCCCAGCCCCCCCCCAATAATTACCCAAGCTCCCTCTCGATCCAGTGTGATGCATGAGAGAATCAGATCTCCGAGGACTTTCCTCATTGGCTGAGACAGGAGCTGGAGCCAAATCACAGCCAATGAGGAGAGATAGGGGGTGGGGCTGAGCCATGGCTCCGTGTCTGAATGGACATGCAGAGCAGTGGCTCGGAAGAGTGCCTGCTTGGGCGCCCCCATTGCAAGCTGCTTGCTCTGGGGAAACTTGACAGGAGGGAGGGGCCAGGAGCACCAGCGGGGGACCCAAGAAGAGGAGGATTAGGGCTGCTCTGTGCAAAATGGCTGCATAGAGCAGGTAAGTATAACATGTTTGTTATTTTCTTTTTTTTACCTTTAACATTAACAAGTTTGATTTACCCTTGACTCAATGGAAAATACCCACATTGTGGTATTTAGTTAATTTATTATGCTTTCTTTTTAAACCTAGGAATGATATTCTAGCACAGTTCAGATTTTCTTTAATTTACCTGCTTATCGGCACAGTTAATGGCAGTGCAGTTGATGGCAACGACTCTTCTGCCCTGATTTAAAATATGACATGTTGCAGTTTTCATTGCCTTGGTTGTGGTCACTGGAAAGGTAAAAAAAAATGCCATTTCCATTTTAATTCCATTTTCTAATAATTTTACATTCCGTCTCTTCTATTTCTGAACAAAAAATAAATAGTACTAAATAAAAAAATAACTTTATTTATAAATGTAGCACCTTCCTAGGTAGGTGTTAGAAGAGAGTATAATTTTGTTCTTTCTTCTTACTAGGAAGATGGTCAGGTAAAACGTAGAGTGCTCTCTGCCTACCAGGGAGCAGGATCTATTGGTTAGGTGCAGCTCACCTTGTCAGACTGTCCCACACTGGTCCAATAGGGAGGCATATTGGACAGCGGGAGGGCACCTGGCAAATGAGTGCACAGACTTTGTTACAGTCCTGGCAATTGGCAGAGGAAAAGTGCTGCATTGCATGTTGGGATACTGTATAAAAGCCCAGGGCACATGTGCTCAGAGTTAGTTGAGCCAGGGTCCAGGAGGTAGGGGGGCTGCCCTCTCCTCCGCGGAGGTGGTCGTGTGGCCTTGGGTGTTTGACCCAAGGGCCTAGAGAGAGAGAAGCTCAACCTAGGGGTTGTGCAGAACTGACTGGAAGGGAGATACCAGGAAGGATATGATTCTGCCTACTGTGAGTGCAGATTTGTGTCTTTGGGGCCTGTCAAGTAAAGGCCCCCCTCTTCAGCTATAAAAGTCAGTGGACTGGTGTCAGTAAAGGGGAAGCTAGAGAGTATCCTGAAGATAATGTAGTGCATTGTCTCCTGCTAGTGAGAGTAAGACAACTTAATTCCTCCATACATGTGACAGTAGGGTTAAAGCAATGTGACTGCTTCCACAAATAATCTGGTGAGGCCAAGTGAGAATTGTCCTTACCCATTGTGAATAGTTCCAGTTGGAGAATTCCACTAATCCCTTCTGCTATCCAAATTCCAAAATGTAATAACCCAAATATCCTGGACTGGTCATTGAGTAACGAGCAAGAGGGAGTAAGGGTGGGCCAAGTGGAAACCCTAGCAACCAAGTGGAAACCCTTAGCAACCAGCTGCAGGTACCCAGAGGGAGACCTATGAAGTCAATAATCACTAAGGGGACAGTGCTACATGAGGAAATTGTTGAACAAGCAACAAAGAAAAAATGAAGTATCATAGTAAGATCAACCTGAACATGAGTCAAATGGCCTACCCAGATTTCTCTAGGACCCACGCAATATTTACTTATCACCTAGCAAGTAGCAAAGTTGATTTGTCTCCCAGGATACAATCAATGCATATGTTCTGTTATACCTACTGTGTATACTGAATCATTTCCACACATGCCATAGTCTTCCTTTAGAAACATATTCATTGTATGTGCATACAGTTTCTGGGAAGGACATTGATTTACAGTGGTTCTTGTTTATGCTGACCATGAACCCTCCATTCAACCTACTCAGTACAGAGTCTACACATTACTATAGTAATCACATTGGCCTTTTATCCCAATGATGTTTCTGTACTTTTTGTACATATTGGAGGTGTTTGGTCAGCTATAAACTAGCCTTTTCACATATCTGAATATTACAAGGTTGAGTATTTTGGCGGATTTATTTTTAACTCATTTTGAGTCATTTTTGTTTATATTCTTATTGATAAACCACACAGCACCTCGGTGGGCCACAGAGGAGGCTTACTAAAATCATATGACCCCCCAATTAAGAGTGGTCAACCAGAGCTTGTGTATCAATCCAAGATATCCAGCTTTCCTCAAAACCACATTTCAAAGAATAGTACTGCTGCATAGTAATAGATTGCTGTGCATATATACTCAGTTGGACATAGTATCATGAAAAAGACACGCTCTCCATATTGTAATCCCGATTAAAACACCAATTTAATGTGGTAAGTGCACTTACAATGAAGAGATGACAACCAGGAAGGTCATATCATATAAACAACTCATATTCCAGAATCCAAGATAGCTGTGGCAGGATTGCATATGCATAGTCGCCACTACGCATATACAATCCTGCCATAGCCATCTTGACTCCTCCCTTGTAGTTCTGGGCTGAGCCCTCACTTTTCTCATGTTAATCCTTACCCCATGAGGTGAAATCTTGCATGGATCTCTATACTGAGGGCGATTGATGGTTATTTTGTATTTCTTCCATTTGGGAAAAATCCCTCCAACAGTTGTCTCCTTCCCGCCAAGCTTCTTGCTGATGGTCTTGTAGCCTATTCCAGCCTTGTGCAGGTCTACAATCTTGTCCCTGACATCATTTGACAGCTCTTTGGTCTTGCCCATGATGGTGAAGTTTGAATGGAAGAAAGAGATTCTGTGGACAGGTGTCTTTTATACACATAACGAGCTGTCATTAGGAGCGCCTTCTTAAATTGACAGGACTGATCTGTGTACCACATGAGCACATACTGTAGCCAGAATTATTGTTGGTTGGTAGGGGTTCAAATACTTATTTTACACACTGAACTGCAGCTTAGTTTATAACTAGTGTTGAGCGAACCCGGACTGTAACGTTCGGGTCCGTACCGAACTTTCGGGTGTCCGTGGCACGGACCCGGACCCGGACATTTCAAAAATCGTTCGGGTTCGGTTCGGGGTTCTGCTATTTTACTCCACGTGTTGAGAAGCTGCAGGGCAGCCAATCAACAAGTGTTTCACTGGTTTGCCCTTAGAAGCCATCACAGCCATGCCTACTAATGGCATGGCTGTGATTGGCCAGTGCATCATGTGACCCAGC
>BLSH010284159.1:107827-118140 GCA_018402905.1 Glandirana rugosa
TACTTGACACGACGTCTAATGTTTCACAATTACTCCCTTACTTCATGGTTCGGTTCTCGACGTCGTCTCCTTAGGGTCTTCTGTTATAAACCCCGGGGAGACACGTTTTGTAATGTGTCGTGTCCATTCATATTGTACAAACAATAAAATCCTTTGTTTTCTCGAAAATCTTGGTGAAATTACTCTACCTTTTCTCTCACTCCACTCCATGCGACAATTCACGACACTAACAATGATCACAACTCGCTTGGGCCTGACATTGCAAGCCCAGGCATGGCTTGAAATCCCACAGGAACCCGAACGATTTTTGAAATGTCCGGGTCCGGGTCCGTGCCACGGACACCCTAAAGTTCGGTACGGACCCGAACGTTACAGTCCGGGTTCGCTCAACACTAGTAACAATCACAGCACTTAACAGCGTACCTCACCTCACTCTCTTTTCCATCTCATTAAAGTGGTTCTAAAAGCTCTTTTGTTTCCTAAAATAACAAACATGTTATACTTACCTGTGCTGTGTAATGTTTTGCACAGAGGGGCCCCAAATATTGTCTTCTGGGATTCCTCTGCTGCAGCTCTTGGCTTGGTACTTCATTCCCTCATTAACACTTTGTAATCTGCAGCACAGTTCATTACGCTCTCTCTGTGCTCTGGGCTCTAGATTACACTTATTTTTAAGTACATGGGGTGATTGTTGGAGCTTGATGTTGTACTGGCGTGAATGGGAATGGAGGGAAGGCTCTGTGAAGAGTCCAATTAGTTTAGTCCTTATGGTGCGATCCAATGGTGGGGGTGGGGGAAAAAAGGGAGGTGGGGGGCCTGATCTCACAAAGGGCAGTTGGTGTATGAGGTTGAGGAAGCCTCTGCACTGTAACAAGAAGAAAAACACAGCGCCTCTAAGTGTGGACAGTTTAAAAGCATTTAATAGCAAAGGATAAAAGGTACTCACAAACAAATGAGTGTAATCAGCATTGCAGTGTAAGTCACTGCACACTTCTTTAAGGGTCCTGCGGGGGGTTTTCCGGCAAGTGAAGGTAGTTGCTTGATAAATCCAAGATGTCAGCAACTGTCCTTAACCATCTTGCACTGGTGGCTCCCAGCGCTTCCGGGTTCTGGGACTAGTAATGCATTCCACGGAGTTGCAGCACTTCCGGTCGTGGGGTGAGGCATGTGGCAACATGTTGTCGGAGCGGATGCTCCCTCTTCAGGCCGATCTCATGTTCTTTGGGGTCATATTTATATATACACAGGCATCCATGCTGTTTGAAGCTGGGAGCAGCTGTGCAGGATGAGGTGGGCGGGGCCAACGATGTAGACCATCTGGAATGCTTGTGTTGGACGAGGTGGACGGGTTGTGTAACGTCAGACGTCCAGGCTGTCAGGTGGGGTGGGAGGGGTATGAGCTGGGCACTGGCTTCACAAAGATGGAAGCCATTGGGGAAAAGCCTGTCTGCATACACTAGCACAAATATCAGATTACACAATTGCAAAATAACACAGTTAACTAAACGAACCGTTTGGAACATAAAATAAATATGAAAGATTTTGAGTATGAGCATATGTATGTAGATGGTGGTATATGTCAGTGTGCTATTTGGGGAGAATTTGGCTGTTTAAATGAATTGGGTGATACACATGACGGTCCTATACTTCAATTCATACATCACCCAATTCAGTGCCCAGCTCACAACCCTCCTACCCCACCTGACACTGGTGCTTGATTACCAGGAAGCCAAACTCTTATACTGTACATAACTTTAGCTTCTTAACCCACCAAAGGTCTCTCTCTCTCTCTTAATCTGTCATTACAGGGTGGGTCCCTAGGGCACCTTGTACCTCGATGTCAGACCTAGTATGTGGGTACAGATCACTAGGGAAGAACCAAGCTCACACGCTCCTTCACTACCATTGCATTTGATCACCTATGCCATGTCACACTGCTACCCGACTGTCTGGCTGCATTTGCACCCAAGATTAATACAGTCGTCATTGACAATGGCAATATGGCCTCCTCCAGATAGCTTCTTGAATGCTGGCGGTCCCTCTTGCCTCATAATTATCACACCTCCATAATGCAGAAAGTCCTTTAAAGTCCATAATGTCCATGATCTGGGAACCCCAACTGGGTTTCTGCCAGGAGGGAGCACACTAACACAAAGTCCAATCACATAGCATCAGCATCCCCTCTCTAGTTGAGTTGAGCGAACACCTGGATGTTCGGGTTCGTGGGTTTGGCCAAACTTCGGGAAAAAGTCTGGGTTCGGTACCGAACTTGACCTGAACTTTACCCCGAACCCCATTGAAGTCAATGGGGACCCGAACTTTTTGGCACAAAAATGACTGTAAAAAAGTCCTGGAAAGTGCTAGAGGGCTGCAAAATTATTTTAGAACAGTAATCTGTCCCTTACAGCAACAACAGGAACCTGACCCTATAGGAGTAGTCGATGATTTTAGAACAATAATCTGTCCCTTACAGCAACAGCAGGAACCTGACCCTATAGAACTAGAAGATGATTTTAGAACAATAATCTGTCCCTCTAAGCAGTAGACTCTACCTAGTCCAGTCAGATCTTTCTGTAATGCAGGATGAGATCTGAAATCTGTCCCTAAACGCAGTAGTAGTAGTAATCTCTACCTATCTATCTATCTGCAATCTGTCCCTCACAGCACCGGCAGCATCCTCTCCCTACACTACCCAGAGAGCATGTGACATGCAGCACTAAGTGACTCCAGCTTATAAAGAGGCTGGGTCACATGATGCACTGGCCAATCACAGCCATGCCATTAGTAGGCATGGCTGTGATGGCTTCTAAGGGCAAACCAGTGAAACGCTTGTTGATTGGCTGCCCTGCAGCTATTCAACATGTGTGATCAAATACCCGAACCCAGAACTCGAACCCAAACTTTTTTTCAAATGTCCGGGTTCGGGTCCGGGTCACGGACACCCCAAAGTTCGGTACGGACCCGAACTTTACAGTTCGGGTTCGCTCAACTCTACTCTCTATTTCTCATCCTGGAGCAGCAGACAAGCCCAGACAAGCTAATCTCCTGTATTTACAGTATATGCTTCTCAGGCACATACACATCTTAGATCAGCATGACTCAGCAGAGTCAGCAAAACCTATTAACTCTCTAAACCAGGGGCAACCACATAGAGTGTTTAAACAATACAAGGAGAAATATAACTTTTACGAAACATAGCAAACAAAGGCATATGCCACATTACTCTGTAAGTACCTGCCTGCACTTCACCCCCCTTACCCTTGACCCATTCTTGGATCAAGTATCCACTATTGCAGGCAGGTAAACAAAATACAAATTTCAATTTGGCATTAAAATGTAACATGTACTTGGTAAAACTTTTATTATTACAGCAACACATAGAGCAACAGAAACAGTGCAATGGCGGACTAAGGTAGAATAAACTGTTTCAGGGACCAAGTGCAGGAAGCGGGATGTGATGCCCTTGCCGCAACACTGTGTAGGCAGTAGAGAAGGCTGGAAGGTTTAGACAGAGGTCATTCTCATCTTCAGTAGAGGTCAGCAGGGTGTCATCTTCGTGCCATTGGAAGGCATCATCTGTTCCGGTGATGACGTAGGTGCAACTCCCTCGTTGGTGTCCCCAAGAGCCAACTCAAACCCATAGAATATGGGGCAATCTATGCATGATCAGGGCCATGGAGCACAACAGTAACATTTTCATCCTGAACTGTAGAACTGTAGGCAGTGAATCCCCCGTGAGCCGACTCAACCCCTTAGGACATGGAGGAATCTAAGTGCACCTCCTCCAATGCTAGGAGCAAGGGGCCTGGAGGACCTGTGGTAGAATGTAGGACCAATGGCAACCTCATGGTAGCTGTAGCAAACAATGAGGGCAGACCTGTGTATGCCATCCCGCTAACATTTCCAACAACAGTCCTCACGTGTGGGGCAGGACATTTTATCATCAGGGTACAATTTATTCTTCCCTAACTGTTGCAATGAACAATTACAGGCCAGCATACATTCTGACATCACTGATCACAAGCATTTCACACTTCCTTTTACATGCTTAATCACGCTTTCTCTACACTTGAAATGGTCTTTTTACTAGCTTCAGGTGCACACAGGGGGCATATGCGGTCAACTTCGCCAAATTGTGTAAGGGGGCTTGTAAATGGGGCCAGAGAGTACCTGCCCCACTTCTTCTTGACAGAACAACAAACCACCTACTTGAAGCCCTGAGCTTCCTCCATCTTGCACCCAACTCCTTGCCAGAGGCCTTCCCCACAACATCCCTGGCCATTAGCCTTCATATTCCAAAGAAATGATATCCACACAAAAGAAGTATAGTTGCTGCACTTTACAGATGTTACTTCTGAAAATGGCATTTACAGCCACATTACATAGACATACTGTCAGTGGACAGTACTTTGTCAATTAAATATAGTGGATGGTTCATAGTAGTCACATGTGCAAGCACCATACACACTTCACCCCTAAGTCATCTTCCCTTGACGCAGTCTCTCTTCTTCCCAGGGTCATCAGTACTTACTCATAGGGTTCTAGCTTGCATTAGGCTATCTGTGTCCAGCTCACAACTCCTTACATGTAGTTCCTAAAACTGGATTACTGCAGCAGTTTACCTCCGTCTTTGGTTCACTTCTCCCAGGTCCTCCAGGGGGATAGCCTCAATTCAGGGAACACCTGGCCTGGCCTAAAAGGCCTTTTGCAACCCGTTCTAGCTTCTACCACCATAAGAGACAGGATGACTGCAGCTGGCTCTTCTGAGTACAGGACTACCACGCCCTTTCCTCCATCCCTGACCATGGCCTCCACTTAGCTGACTTCATTTGCTTGTTGGTGGCATATCTGGCTCCCATGGCCCTACTCCACTAAGGCTTCTCCCAACCTAGCCTATAAATGGGTACTGACTAACCAATGACATCACTACAGGAGGGCGCTAGAGACCTAAGAGATTTAACGCCTGATTACACTATTCTCTGTTACTACACACTATTTTAGGGCATAGCCACCTAGTGGTAGACTAGCTAACTGCACCTGCTTACACACTGCTCTCAGCCAAGCTTGGAATACAGGGATAGAGAAGAACTAAAGCCGGGCACAGCACTGGACCAATACAGGCCGGGGGGGGGGGGGCAGCAACTTGAAGGTTTTTATACCTCAATGCTCAGAATGCATTAAAGTAAAATAAATAAATAAAGTTGCCTTTACCACAACTAATATGTATCGATGCAAGGTCAGAAAATGTAGGTGCCCTTATCGTTTCATGTGCCAAAAAAAAAAAAAAATGTTTTCTACAAGTATTTAAAAAGACTCTGTTACTAATACTAAAAGCCATTGACAGATATGAAGTAAAGAAATACAGGCATAGAGAAGTCCCTCTACATTTCTACAGCAGCTTTCAGTATCCTTTACTTTCCCTTAGTGCTTACCTGCCCCCTTACTACTTCCTATTGGTCAGTGAAGCAGTCCATGATAATGAAAGGCCAATAAAAAATGTGAGGGTCAGGGCTTAGGGGTACACTCCTGAATTTTGCTTGATTACAAGAGAGCAGCAATTGGGTAAAGGAATTAGTTGCAGCACAAGATACTGAAAGCTGCTGCAGAAATGTACACTCACCTCTGTACACTCATCTACCTGTCATCAGCTTTCAACATTTTTAAAGTGACAGCATCTTGTTACCATTCTTGTTAGCTGCCAGGAGTATATACAAAGGCATTGCAGCTTATTAAAAAATATGAAAGTAAGAAGCAAAATTAATTCCACACAGAGACCAATTTGATGTTTGGTATGTATAGCCTTGGCCTTGGCCTTGTCCACCTTTGCCATGCTTGACCACTTCTGTCTGCTAGCATGAAGCATCATGGAGCAATGAAAGTCATTCCTAGCTAGCACTTTGATTGTTAATTGGCCAAACCTTTATGATGAGCAATGTCTTTCTAAAATGAAGCAACCTTCCATACTTCAGAAGAAAGGGGGGAAGGTCTGTAACTATGTTTTTTTTATGAGGAGCAAAAACTTTAGGTACTTTTCCACTAGCAACATAAGCAGGAACTTGTGAATGGGTCACAACATGAATGAGTGAGTGATAACATGAAAAAAAAATCCCATAGGAATTGTCACATTTATATATTAAAAGTTTAAAGGCGAAGGATAATCCTATAGGTGAGAGAAAATAAAAACCTTTATGATGAAAATACAAGGGGCTTCTTTATTGCTTTTCTGCCGGACTGACAGCCGTAGGGCCTTTCCCAGCCTGGATGTTGACAGAGGTAGTGTACAGAATTGCGTATCTTTGTTAGTAAATAATCCAAGTGAACAATACGGAGTTTAAGGATTATTACTGCAAGAAACCCAAGTGCCCTTGGGTTGGAATCATAATAATTGGCTCTAATGCATTATTCAGAAACGATACTCTGTCATTCATACAAGAGTGAAATGCTACCTCTGATTTGCAATACTAATTTGTTGGTTTCTTTCACAAGGCCGTGGCCACATGTTTGGCATTGAAAGAGTTTGTGGTCTACTTTGATAGTAGGAAACACAAGAACAATCAATTCATTTGAATATTAATTACCTGCAATTAATGTGTCCTGCCTCACGCTTTGAAAAGAAGCAAATTACTTGGAGAAAGACTAATTAAGATGATGTAATTTTGTCCATAGAGAATAATTCATTCACTGTCAGACGGATCATCTAATTAGGAGATCTCATTAATTAATGTCTCGTGAAATTGACTGATAAAATGCCTCAATGAATGCCAGCTAAAATTCTGGACAAATTAGTAATATGGCCCTTTCCTCCCACTCATCAATACAACCGCAAAGCACTATACACATATCAATTCATATCAATTCCAGCATGAAACAGCAGTTTATGTCATCTGAGAATGGTGATCTTCTAAATGTTATATTTAAGTATATACTCATATGTACTCACAATTGAAACAGATCGAATAGACGGTGCTAATCTAATTTAAGGGAATTTATATTTAACGCAACACAGTGACTTCAAGGCCCAAAACATTAGAGTCATCTAGTACTGTATCTAATTTGCCAAAAGCATTATATGCCAAACTACGTGATTTCTAATGAAAATAAAAATATATTGAGGACTGCACCTTTCTTTCATTATAATACAGGTGCATCTCATAAAATTAGAATATCATCAAAAAATGTATTTATTTCAGTAATTCAATTCAAAAAGTGAAACTCATATTTTATATAGATGTATTACACATAGAGTGATATATTTCAAGCATTTCTTTCTTTTAATTTTGATGATTATGGCTTACAGCTAGTGAAAACCCAAAATTCAGTATCTCAGAAAATTAGAATATTACACAAGACCAATAAAAAAAGGATTTTTAATACAGAAACAGGGGTGTAATTATAGGAGTCGCAGGAGTCGCCATCGCAATCAGGTCCCATGCTGCAGGGAGCCCTGCGACTTCTGTCATGCTTGTCTACCTGAGCCGCGGTTGGGGGCGGAGCTGAGGGCAGTCCTAGGTACAGATTACTGCTTGTCTCATGTTAACATTGTGGATACAGCTAGCACCAAACTATATAGGAGGGCCGGTGGGGCTGCATATAGGAGAACCAATCCCGCACCTGCAGGTGTTGAGAGCCCTGCAGGAGGGGAATGGAGGAGATCGGTTCTCCTATATGCTACCCTGCTGGCACTCCTATCCAGCTTGGTGCTAGCTGTATCCACAATGTTAACATGAGACACGCAGTAATCTGTACCTACCTAGGACCACCCCGACCGACTCCAGCTCCCATTTCTCGCCCGAAGCCTGTTCTTGCCACTGGACATGGTAGGAGAAATACTCCCTGGCTGCTCTGAGGCTGCTCCCACCTGGTAACCCACAAACACAATCTCTGCCACAGCAGAGTGTAAAAAAATACACTGCCCAGCGAGTATATTGTTCCAGGTGCACTAGTGACTGTCATCACTCTGCTCTCATCACGCTGTCTACCCATACTGCCCTCCATTGTCCCCCCCCCATCATGCTGCCCCTCTCCCGTCACACTGCCCCCCATACTGCGCCAACAGAACAAGCTCTCCTGCAGAGGTAGCAGTTAGAGGGATATGACAAACCATCTCCCACCGACAGGGGTGCTTACAATGATCAGCTTTCATTTATTGATGTAAAACCTTTATCTCAAAAGGAAGAAAACTGTTACTATAACTGATTATAAAGTGTGACCTGGAGTTTGGCTTCAGGTTGTCAGTGTATTTAAGTCTGCTAGTCCATCTAGCACTCCCCCCCACCACTTAATGTGCCCCCTGTTCTCCTTCATCCAGAGTGAGGCACTCTAATACAGGAGGTGTGTTACTGTGTGTGGCGGGTTTGGCGGGAGGATAGTGTTAGGGAAGGGGGAACTGCAAAAATGCACCTTCGCCTGTGTAGACAAAAATCCTTGTACTGGCCCTGTATTCTGGTCACTTGTTTCCTGCTGTTCCTGTGTGTTCCCTGGTCCCCCCTCCCCCCTGCAGCACTATCGGCATCCCCCCTCCCTCCAGCTGCTACAGGGGATGCTTTCAGGATAAAGAGCGGGGGAAGGGGCCAGTAAATGTGTAATTTACTGGCCTCTTCCTTTTCTGAATGGGCACAGTGATCCGTACCGTGAATGAATGAGAAGCTCTGTACAGAGCTATTCCTGTCTATTCATTCTGTACAGTGAAGGCTACAGAGATGGAGATTGTGGGCTGTGTCCTCAATCTCCTTTCTCTGTCTCGAAGGTGAAAAATTATAGGGCTGTTTAGACCCCCGATATCTCAGCAAAGCTCCCCAACGGGGGTCCTAAAAATTGTAAACAATAAAAAACAAAATTGTAAAATAAAATGGTAAAAAATCATTAAAAAACAAAATAACAAACATTAAAAACTACTAGCCCCGTCCACTGCCCTACTGGCCCCATCCACTGCCCTACTGACCATGTTCACTTCTCTACTGATTGACACTATTCACAGTCCACACTGACACCAGTGGTGGAACTACCAGGGTTGCAAAGCTTGCAACGGGACCCAAGACTGCAGGAAGCGGGACTGCTGCACAACATGTGAAAGGGATCCGCTGCAGGACCGTAAAGGGACCTGGGCTCAGAGGAAAAGGCCCAGGCCAGAGGTCAGGGGGCCCTTCATGGTTCTTGCACTAGGGCCCTGAAGGCTCTAGTTACGCCTCTGTACAGAAATGTTGGCTTACTGAAAAGTATGTCCATGTACAGTATAATATGCACTCAATACTTAGTCGGGGCTCCTTTTGCATGAATTACTGCATCAATGCAGCATGGTATGGAGGCGATCAGCCTATGACACTTCTGAAATGTTTTGGAAGCCCAGGCTTCTTTGATAGTGGCTTTCAGCTTATCTGCATTGTTGGGTCCGGTGCCTCTCATCCTCCTCTTTACAATACCCCACAGATTCTCTATGGGGTTTAGGTCAGGCAAGTTTGCTGGCCAATCAAGCACAGTGATACCATGATCATTAAACCAGGTATTGGTGCTTTTGGCTTTGTGGACAGGTGCGAAGTCCTGCTGGAAAATGAAATCAGTATCACCATAAAGCTGGTCAGCAGAGGGATGCATGAAGAGCTTTAAAATTTCCTTGTAGAGGGCTGCTCTGACTTTGACTTGATAAAACACAGTGGACCAACACCAGCAGATGACATGGTTCCCCAAGTCTCAATGACCACATCAGCTATGCCCCATTTTTAGGTGGGGACTAACAGTGGGACCCTGGGATAGGCACACATTTATTGCACCATTGTCAGTATGAGTATTTCTTTATGTATTTAATATTTGGAACTTCCACCTTTACCCTCTTTGGGGTTTTTTTTGCCTCCTCTGTGTCAGATTGGGTGTCTATGCGGGGCCTGGTGTCCCTTGCCTCTCAGGTCTGTGCATTTCCGGCTCACGTCCCCCCCTTCTGATGTTGGAGCACTTCATGTGCTCTGATTGGCCTAACAGCAACGTATTATTTTTCCCCAGTACATGCATATTTTTATGTCTTTATTGGCTGGCATTATTTGTATCACCTCAATACCAGGTATTGACCCTCTTCAGGGTTTATTTTTCGGGTCTATTTGGGCGCCCCTCCGGGTGTTACTGCGGTGACTGCGGGTGTCTGTGGCCATTTGCTTGTGGTCCATGTTTTGACAGTTTGTCATTTTTGCCATTTTGTTGTGACCCGTTGTCTCCGTGTCGGCGGCAATTTTGTTGGTTGTGTCCGGGGTTCTTGTGCATGGTCATCTGCGTCTGAGTCAACTCATTCATTTTCTCCATCCTTTGATCTGGAGTGTATCCACTTT
>BLSH010284159.1:214331-224420 GCA_018402905.1 Glandirana rugosa
CGCCGATCGGCCGAGTCCGGGTGGGCGGTGATGTAAACGGGTCACACGTCAATCGCTCTATATCGCAGGGACGGGTACGAATGACCAGGTGCATAGTCACCAATACACCTGGAACGGTGTCTACCGCAACGCGTCACGTGTGAACTAGAGCAGGGACTGAACAAACACGTCCCTTCACTACCGAGTAGACCTTTTCATCACCGCCGACCCTTGGTACATGACACCCTGTCGGTGGCGGTAGTCCAAAAATTTTGACAGGCACAGGTGGTCTACCTTACTGTCGTAAAGTGTCCGGTCTTTAAAACTTTACGACCGTAAGTCTGGGCCTGAATGCCAGCATTTCAAAATTTCTGGCCTGTGAAATGCTGTCATTCCATCTGGTGGACACGGACAGTTTTAAAAACCTGATGGCGGTGGCTGTCCCACAGTACATGGTTCCCAGCCGCCACTACTTTTCCAGATGAGCCATCACTTCCCTGCACAAACAAGTCAGGGACGAGATCAAGTGTGCACTGCGCAACGCCATCTGTGGCAAGGTCCACATAACCACTGATACGTGGACCAGTAAGCATGGGCAGGGACGCTATATCTCGCTAACTGCACACTGGGCAAATGTAGTGGCGGGTGGGCCTGAGCCGGCTAGCCGCTTGGCGCATGTCCTTCCACCACCCAGGATTGCAGGGCATTTCTCTTTGCCTCCTGTTGCCTCCTCCTACTGCGCTTCCTCCTCCTCCTCCTCTACCACCTCCTCATCACCACCTCAGCGTAACACCTTCACCACCAACTTCAGCACATCCAGGGGGAAACGACAGCAGGCTGTTTTAAAACTGATATGTTTGGGGGGTAAACCCCACACTGCGCATCAGCTGTGGACAGGCATTGAACAACAGACCAATGAGTGGTTGTTGCCACTGAGTCTCAAGCCCGGCCTGGTGGTGTGCGATAATGGGCGAAATCTCGTAGCAGCTCTGGGCCGAGCTGGTTTGACGCACATCCCTTGCCTGGCTCATTTGCTGAATTTGGTGGTGCAGAAATTTCTAAAAAATTACCCGGATATGTCAGAGCTGCTGCAGAAATTGCGGGCCATCTGTGCGCGCTTTTCGGCGTTCTCACCCTGCTGCTGCTCACCTGTCTGCGCTGCAGCGGAACTTTGGCCTTCCCGCTCACTGCCTCCTATGCGACGTGCCCACAAGGTGGAACTCCACCTTGCACATGCTGGAGAGACTGTGCGAGCACCAGCAGGCAATAGTGGAGTTTCAGCTGCAGCGCGCACAGGTCATTCGCTCTGCAGAACAGCACCACTTCACCACCAACGAGTGGGCCTCCATGCGAGACCTGTGTACCATATTGCAGTGTTTTGAGTACTCCACCAACATGGCCAGTTCCGATGACACTGTTCTCAGCGTTACTATCCCACTTCTATGTCTCCTTGGAAAAACACTTTGGGCAATGATGGAAGGGGATGTGGCACAGGAGGAGGAGGAAGAGGGGTCATTTCCACGGTTATCAGGCCAGTCATTCACAAGTGGCTCGGAAGGTGGGTTCCTGCAACAGCATAGGCCAGGTCAAAAATTTTCAAGCCAGGGGACAGTGCTGGAGGATGAGGAGGACGAGGATGATGAGGAGGAGGAGGAACCATGTTCACAGCAGGGTGGCATCCAACGCAGCTCCTGGGCATCACTGTAGCGTGGCTGGGGGGATATGGAGGACACAGATGATACACCTCCCACAGAGGATAGCTTGTCTTTGCCTTTGGGCAGCCTGGCACACATGAGCGACTACATGCTGCAGTGCCTGCTTAACGACAGCCGAGTTGCCCACATTTTAACTTGTGCTGATTACTGGGTGACCACCCTGCTTGATCCCCGTCACAAGGACAACGTGCCGTCCTTACTTCCCTCACTGGAGTGTGATCGGAAGATGCGCGACTACAAGCGCACTCTGGTAGATGCGCTGCTGAGGGCATTCCCAAATGACACTCAGTGGAAGCACAAGGCAAAGGCAGAGGAGGAGGAAGAGGTCACCAACGCAGCTGTGGCACCGCCAGCACCTCAGAAGGCAGGGTTAGCATGGCCACATCTTAGCAGGAGGCAGCATTTCAGCAACATGGTGGAACAGTATGTGATCACACGCCTACACATACTGACTGATGGGTCTGCCCTATTCAACTTCTGGGTCTCCAAATTGGCCACATGGCCTGAGCTTGCCCTTTATGCCTTGGAGGTGCTGGCCTGCCCTGCAGCCAGTGTATTGTCTGAACGTGTGTTTAGTACGGCAGGGGGCGTTATTACAGACAAGCGCAGCCACCTGTCCTCAGCCAACGTGGACAAGCTAACCTTTATTAAAATGAACCAGGCATGGATCCCACAAGACTTGTCTGTACCTTGTGCAGAATAGACATTTAGACCAGCCCCACACAGCCATTGGTATCCTTTTTTTTTTTTTTGAATATGTCTCAATATTTTGGGGGCAACCCCAATTCTAAAAAAATACCAAACAAACAAAAAACAGTGTTGGCTACCTCCTCCTCCTCTTCCTCCTCCACCACCACCACTTCCGCCTACACTGCCACGGTCACGGCCTAGTCAACCTCTAGGCTCCTACTCCACATCCACCTCCTCCTCCCATTTTTATTTTTTTAGTTGATTTTTTTTTTTTTTAAATCTTTTTATTGAAATTTTGAAGCAAATATTACAACAGACATATCACAAATGTTGGATAGTACAAAGGTAGCATATAGTTCATACATGGTATTTCAAATCACAGGGTATCAAGCGAATGTTTATGAACTACCTGGCGTTCTTCAGTAGCAAAATACTATGCGAACATATAAGTTGCGGTAAGAAATATTAAGAAGAAATGGGAAAGGGGGAGGTCCGGGAAGGGTAAAAACATGGACAGAGGTAAAGGGGGGCTGGGGGTTGGGAAGGGGAAGGGATAGAGAGAACAACTATCCATTACCTTCTCTGCGAGTATGTTGGTAGTTCTATCCATGAGGACTTAAGTTCAGCTGGGCATAAGGAAACTGGTCGTATGACTGGGGAAATCGGGTTTCCCTTGTCGAGGGATTAGGTACCTAAGCTATAGTAATAGGTTAAGTTAGAGTGAGACAGGAAGGAATCAGAAAAGTGATCAAGAAGTGATCGGATATCCCCTCGTCGCTCCTCTCCAGCACCTGTTCTGTGCATGTCTGAACTGCCCTTGTTAGGACTTTGGGGTGCATTTACTTTCAGTTGATCCTCACCTTAGACACCGCAGGTACCTAGAAGCACCGTTACGGGTTTGCTTATTGTGTGTTTAGGGAGCCATCAATGGCAACACGGACCTAAAACTGAGAAAAATTTAGGAGTCCATATAGCCCAGGTATTCTGGTGTGGTGGTGAAGTGGATCCAACAGGCCCATTTAGCACTGAATTTTCCTGGGGAGTCTCGAGCTATATGGATAAGCTCCTCCATTTCAGAAATTCTACCCACTCTGAGGAGCCATTCTTTAATTGAGGGCGCTACCATAGATCTCCAATGTGTCGGGATGCACTGTTTTGCAGCGTTTAACATAAACATTGCCAAAGACTTATGGTATGTTCTATGGGGGAGGGAGGAGTGGTGTAAAAGGAATTGAGCCGGGCTAAATTCCAACTTGAATGTTGTGACCCCCTGAGTTATCTCATGGACCGACTTCCAGTAGTCTTGAATTTTCTTGCAACCCCACCATATATGCAGGAAAGTGCCTTTTTTAGTTGATTTTAAGTTATTTCCCTATCCACATTTGTTTGCAGGGCACTTGTCCTACTCTTACCCCCATTTTGCTTCCTTTTGCAGCCTTCTAGCCCTTTCCATTACTTTTTTACAGCCATTTTTGTACCCAAAAGTTCGGGTCACCATTGACTCAACTTCATTGACTTCCGGGGTCAAGTTTGGATCGGGTTCGGTACCGAACCAGAACGGTTTCACGAGGTTCGGCCGAACCCGATGAACTCGAACATGCAGGTGTCCGCTCAACTCTATGGAAGAGGAAATGTAGGGTTTTTCTATGCTTCTGTTCATGCACATTTTTATCTGTTTGATTATTTCCGTACGATTACTGTGCACATTAAACGAAAATTGGACTTTGTGTTCACTTAGGATAAAAGTTTTCTAGCCTGACAAAGGCAAACTTAGCTATATACTAGCGTAGTAGAAGAGAACGTGTAGGGTTGTTCTATCCTTCTGAGCATGCACATTTTTTCTATTCGATTATTTACGTACAATTACTGTACACATTAAGCGAAAATTGGATGTTGTGTTCACTTAAGGCCCATGTACATGATCAAAAAAATCTGAAGCATAATGTCGTCCGACGAACGATCTACTGATTTTCTGATCGTTAGTATGGTGCTTTCGATAGCCGATTCTGGATTTTCTGACGACAAAAACTGATGTGCAGGCTCGAAAATTCTTGTCATTTTTGAACCCCAGGTCCGATTTTCATATAATTAGCACAGTTTTTGCCCAAAAAAAATCTCCAGAGCAAGACTATGCATGCTCAGAAACAAAAGAACACCTACAAAACTATTCAGCACTATACTAACGATCAGATAATCGGGTGATTGTTCGTCATACAAACTTTTTTTTTTCAGATCTTCTTATCATGTGTACTGGTCTTAAAGCTACCCAACAGAGACATAAACAGCAAAAAAAACTGAGAGGGGTTTTAACCATTCCACACTAAAACTGAAAAATAAACTTTTGGCTTTCCATAAACTAACATCAGAATTTTATTTCTAATGCTTTACTGAACGTGCATTTCGATCTGTGAAACATGCTTCAAACTGGTATTTTAAGCTTCTAATGAGCTCTAACAACCAGAAAGCCTTGTGTATGGGCAGCTTTAAACCTAATCAGAAGTGTGAACATCTGATAAAAGCTATTCCACCTGCTTATTACAACATACTCAGCACTATCTGATGATCAGCAGACTAGCTAGCAAAAGTCACCAGATAGTATTAGATAAAATATCTGTTTGCACCACTAAACGTTCATGGCCAAGTGCCTGGAAGCATAAAAAAGCCTCATGGAGGGTCGATTTCGCACTGGAAGCAAAAGTTCCCATATGGCTTGAGCATTTGCAATAATAAGCAGGTAATTATTTTTACATCCTGTGCAATGAATCACAATAGTTAAAGCCTTGAAGGGACTCAGATCCATTCTACTAATCAAAAAGAATTGTTTAGCCTATGGGGCATACTATATACAATCAATGTGTCTCTGTAAAAAATGAATGAAGGTTGGAGTGGCTGAGACTCATGAATGATAAGGACCTTCCGCCTGGAGGATCTAAGATAAGTGAAACTACGCATTCCCTTTTTCCTTTTCATTACCTTCCATTTTGCTTTTCAAAGCTTATCATCTTAAGAGAAAGAACATTCAAATAATGTATGTTAATGTAATATTGTATTGATCCATATAAAATATTAACACAACATTTTATATAGGAACACAGACCCTTAATCCATTTGCAAGACAGGTTTAGAACTCTTGTGTTCATTTAGAGGGATGGGTCGAACACCCCCTGGTTCAGTTCGCACCAGAACATGCGAACAGGCAAAAAAATTTGTGCGAATATTCGAACACCGTTAAAGTTTATGGGACCCGAACATGAAAAATCAAAAGTGCTCATTTTAAAGGCTTATATGCAAGTTATTGCCATAAAAAGAGTATTGGGACCCAGGTACTGCCCTAGGGGATATGTATCAATGCAAAAAAAAGTTTTTAAATCAATATTTTTTTTTAGGACCAGTGATTTTAATAATGCTTAAAGTGAAAAAATGTTTTTAAAAATTCCTTGAAATAATGTGCCTGGGGGGTTCCCTTAGTTTGCCTGTAAAAGGGTGCACCTCTTTGATGTTTAGAACATAGCCAGAGCAAAAAGGAAAAATTGTCATTTAAAATTGCGGCTGTAATGTATTGCCGGCTCCCGGCAATATTTAAAAAAAAATTGCATGGGTCCATCCCCAAGTCCATACCAGGTGATTTGGATTTTAAGGGGAACCCCACTCCAAGATTTAAAAAAAAATTGATGTGGGGTCCCCCCTAAAATCCAAACCAGACCCTTATCCGAGCATGGAGCCGGCCCGACCAGGATAGGGGAGGGACGAGCGAGTGCCCCCCCCTGAACCGGACCCAGCTACATGCCCTCAACATGGGGAGTATGGGTGCTTTGGGGCAGGGGGGGCTCTGCATCCCCCCACCCCAAAGCACCTTGTCCCCATGTGGATGGGGACAAGAACCTCTTCCCCACAACCCTGGGCTGTGGTTGTGGGGGTCTGCGGGCGGGGGACTTATTGGAATCTGGAAGCCCCCTTTAATAAGGGGGCCCCCAGATCCCGACTCCCCCCCCATGTGAATTAGAATCGGGTACATAGTACCCCTACTAATTGACCAAAAAGTGTCAAAAAAGAAAAAAACACAGGAGACAATTAGGAACAATTCCTTCATTAAAAAAGAAAAAAAAAAAGTGTCCCCCGTTGTAATCCATCGTCATTCACGGCGAGCGACGGACTCGGCAAAAAAAAAAAAAAAACGCAACAGCTCCTCCTCCATGGGAGGGCTCCCGCCGATTGAGCTATGTTTGTTATTTATATGGAAGGGCAGGGCCACCTGGTGACATAAGCGCGTGACCCGCCCCCTCTGATATCACATGACGTCAGAAGGGGCAGGGTCGCTCGCTTACGTCGTGGGGTGGCCCTGCCATATAAATGTCAAAGCAAACAGCGTGCAGACGGCGGGAGCCCTCCCAACGGGGAGGAGCTGTGCATGCCGTCTGTGTGCAATGCATTAAGGAGTGTGCCGTGTGCCGCGGCGGCGGCGAATGCCCCATAATGTTCTAAATTCGACGAATGGGCGACTTACGTTCGACTTGAACCGCTGGCCCATCCCTTTTCATTTATACTAATTTATTCCCACTCTAACCGGTTCCCGACCGCGTAGAGTATATTTACTGCTGCAGTGTGGCTTTGTCTATTTGTATATCTACTGTTGCCAACGCGGTCATGGCGGTCCGATTCCGATATAAATATAGTGTCAAAGCAAACAGCGTGCAGACGGCGGGAGCCCTCCCAACGGGGAGGAGCTGTGCATGCCGTCTGTGTGCAATGCATTATGGAGTGTGCCGTGGCGGCAAAGTCGCTGCGAATGCCCCATAATGTTCTAAATTCGACTAATCGGCGACTTACGCTCGACTTGAACCGCTGGCTCATCCCTTTTCATTTATACTAATTTATTCCCACTTTAACCGGTTCCCGACCGCGTAGCGTATATTTACTGCTGCAGTGTGGCTTTGTCTATTTGTATATCTACTGTTGCCAACGCGGTCATGGCAGTCCGATTCGCTAGAGGACCGTTCACTCTACAGGAATAGACCAATGATTTTTGGTTTATTCCTGTTGATCGGTCCTAGTGAATGGAATGCCTCCCCTGTCTGCGGAATGTAAACACAGACAGGGGAAGTGATGTCATCTCCCCTCTCTGCGTCCTTTTCCCTTGCAGAAAGGAGAGAGAGACATCAAAACGTGAGTTGCACCAACACTACACTAACACCATTACACATAGGCCCACTTTTAACCCTTTGATCGCCCCCTAATCCCCCCCCCCCAATTAACCCCCTTACACCTGTCACCCCCTGTTACTGTCACTGAGTGCAGCGATCAGATCGTTCACTGATCGCTGTACTTGTGACCCTTGTGACACTAATCAGTGTTAGAGTAGGTAGTAGTAGGCCTAGGTAGGTGTAAATACCCCCCCTTACCCCCCTTAATAAAGTTTTTAACCCATTGATTGCCCCCTGTCACCTGTGATCACTGTATACGTGTCACAGTTGACGCTAGCTAGATAGATAGATAGTTTTTTTTCCCCATCAGATTACCTGCCGTATATATAATATATATATATATATATTTTATAGGTTTTAACCCCCGATTGCCCCACGGTGGCCTCAGATTAGATAGGTGTTAGATACTATTGCAGTATCTGATCAGATCAATATCTGATCTCATCAGATCAATATCTGATCTCATCAGATCTATATTAGCGTCCCCACTAGATTAGTGTTCTAAAAAATGCAGCGTTAGCAGGATCAGCCCAGATACCTGCTAGCACCTGCATTTAGCCCCTCCACCCAGCCCAGCCTACCCAAGTGCAGGATCAATAGATCACTGACACTTACCAAATGCAATACATAAATCTGCAGAGTTTGCAGAGATCACGCCTGATCCATGCGAAATCTTACAGTAATTTTGGTAGCGACTTGAAGCAGGCTCTGACAACCAGGTGCGCTTTTTTGCCTGTGGGTCACACTAGTGTACCTATAAATTAGGAGGCCAACATGTCAAACCTGAGGTACACTAGTGAAGACGCCTATGTGTTGCTGAGCATGACAGACGAGAGCGATGGGGAAGCCTCACTGTCAGAATCAGGCTCAGCATACGATCCCATAGACAACAGCGGCTCCCTGTCAGATAGCTCTGACAACGAAGTGGTCCCTGCTAAGGTCAGGCATACCAGATTTTGTTCTGCTTTTGCTGAGGTGCATGAACCGCAGGGCTCTCGTATGGAGCGCTGCTACTCCTTCTGGTGACCTGGCAAGCACCAGCGGCCTAGTAAATCCTGGTCATAGGCAAACCAGCACAGCAGTAACACTTGGTGACGTGGCGAGTCCCGTAAGTGCAGTTCAAGCTGGTGTGGCCAGCACAAGTAGTCTTCCGCAGCCACGAAGAAGACAAAAACAGGCCCGCAGAGCCCATAGTGCACTTCATGGAGCACTTGCAAACCTTGATTGGCGACCCACCACTGATGCAGCGCCCCTACTTCCCCCATTCACTGGCCAACCCGGAATTCAGGTAAATACAGTTGACTTTAGGTCCATTGATTTTTCTTCACTGTTTTTCACCGAAGATCTCTATAGATCTATTGTGGACCAAAGCAATTTATATGCTGGTCAATACATCGCCGCTAATCCCGATTTGTCACTTGCCAGAGATTGGACACAAATTACAGTTTCCGAATTTAAGACCTTTCTGGGCCTTACCCTCAACATGGGCATACATAATTCATACTACACTAAACTTTACAACATCCCAAGATCCCAAGGTCAGTCAATTAATAAAGAGAAAAGGAACCAATTACTCACCTCATACCTAGCAAATAGTGGCATGCCCACTTTATCCACTGAGGATGCAGATACCTTAGAAAAACCCATCACAAGCGAAGAACTCTTATTGGCAATTAAAAACCTGAAGCCAGGGAAGAGTCCGGGCCCAGACGGCTTCATGGCTCACTATTACAAGGCCTTCATGGACCTGCTGCAAACCCCCCTCCTACAGACGTTTGACCACCTCAAACTATCCCAGCCATCCCGGATTCTTTCACCATGGCTCACATTGCCCTAATTCACAAACCAGGTAAAGACCACACCGAGTGCTCCAACTACCTAACGATTTCACTTTTAAACATTGACACAAAAATTTTAGCAAAAATTGTAGCAACCCGCCTCACAAGCCTCCTTCCGACACTGATTGGACCCGAGCAGGTGGGCTTCACGCCTGACCGGGAATCGCGAGACAATGTCATAAAGGCCCTGAACCTGGTACATGGTGCCCAGAAAGGGAAGATCAAGGGCCTTCTCCTCTCCACGGTGGCAGAGAAGGCCTTCGATAGAGTGGTTTGGGACTTCCTCCTCCAAACTTGCACACACATTGGTCTTAAACCACACATGATGTTGTGGATCTTAACCCTCTACTCAAAGCCACAGGCAAGGCTTAAGATCAATGGTTCCCTCTCAAACACAGTACATATCAAGAACGGCACTAGACAGGGGTGCCCTCTCTCACCCCTACTGTTCATCTTGACCCTAGAACCCTTCATAAGAACTGTCAAACATAACCCTGACATTACAGGCTTCAAAATCCACTCAACATCCTATAAGGTCACAGCCTATGCAGGTGATCTGCTTTTTTTCCTCATCAATCCCCGCGTTTCTATCCCGAACTTAACTGCGGAATTCCAAAAATATGGAGGCATCTCCAACATGAAAATTAACTACGATAAATCTGAAGC
>BLSH010284159.1:263723-290601 GCA_018402905.1 Glandirana rugosa
CTTGTCACTATACCCAATCAGGGCCAAAATCAATTTCATAACTAAAACCGGGACTAACCCATATCACTGTTCTGCAAACATCTGGAAACTGTGTGTAACACTTTAACTAAAACCGGGACTAACCCATATCACTGTTCTACAAACATCTGAAAACTGTGTGTAACACTTTAACTAAAACCGTGACTAACCCATATCACTGTTCTGCAAACATCTGGAAACTGTGTGTAACACTTTAACTAAAACCAGGACTAACCCATACTACTGTTCTGCAAACATCTGGAAACTGTGTGTAACACTTTAACTAAAACCGGGACTAACCCATATCACTGTTTGCAGTGATATGGGTTAGTCCCGGTTTTAGTTAAAGTCGTACACACAGTTTCCAGATGTTTGCAGAACAGTAGTATGGGTTAGTCCCGGTTTTAGTTAAAGTGTTACACACAGTTTCCAGATGTTTGCAGAACAGTGATATGGGTTAGTCACGGTTTTAGTTAAAGTGTTACACACAGTTTCCAGATGTTTGCAGAACAGTGATATGGGTTCTCCCGGCTTATTTATACTTTTTTGACACAGTTTGAAGATGATTTTAGAACAGTGATATGGCTTCTACCGTTAATTAATACTTTTCAGACACAGTTTGAAGATGGTACACTTCATCCTCCATTTTTGTTTTTTTTATGAAATTATTTTTTTAAAAATGCTTTTAGTTATTTCCCTGTCCCCATTTCTTTGTAGGGCACTTGTCCCACCCTTACCCCCATTTCCTTCCTTTTGCAGACCTCTAGGACTTTCCTGGACTTTTTTACAGCAATTTTCAGAACTTTTAGTAAAATTACCAGAACCCCGGACCCGAATCCGGACTTTTTTTTGAAAAGTCCGGGTTCGGGTCCGGGTCCCGGACACCCCAAAGTTCGGTACGGACCCGAACTTTACAGTCCGGGTTCGCTCAACACTACTGGTGAGGTCACTGCTACATTTACAAGTCTCCAGCTTTATTGGATTGTCCCATGGCGAAGATTATACGAGTCCCTGTGGAATACTCTGATGGAGAGTTTTTAACATATGCAGCTATATGCTATACATCTGGTGAGTGCATAAAGGGTGGAGGATAAGTGGCACCTTTGTCAGGTTCTACACAGTGAATGCACATCTTTTGTTTTTAGAAAAAAATATACTATGAGCCAGGTAATTAAGGCTGTCTTCCTTTTTCTTTTTTTTATTACACCAGGGCCATCCGTGTGGGCATGACTTCAGGATAGGGATACAAAAAGGAGCTTCATTCATCAAGCAAAAGTATTCACTGAATTTTTAGTACTATCCAGAAAATAAAATTGTGTCAGAAAGTTTTAGTATATGCCATTCAAGCTATTATGGCTAGTGCACATAATATGGTCTGCAGGACCATATCAGTCCATGATGTCATAGAAGAACATCATCTGATGAACACAACAAATACTGTAGCTCCTCTGCGATCAAAGGTGATCCAGCTGGTGGAAACAAGATAAAAACGGGTAGAGTGAAGGAATGCGTTAAGAAATAGATATTTTTAATGGAAAACAAAACAATACCACACTTACACAGAAGTAAGCATCTGTGGGCGAGAAAAGGTATCAGCAGTGTATTGAAGCAGAATGCCTCAGAGTTTGGAGATCAAAGGTTGCGCAATATAAACCCAGCTCCGGCATGCTGGCCCTGCTCTCAAGCTGAAATGTGTTACTGCTGCAAATAAGATATTGTTTTGTTCTTCATTAAAAATATATTGTTTAACATATTCCTGCCCCCTACCTGTTTTTATCTCGTTTGTATGATTGAAATCTTGGCTGTGCTGTGGTACTAGCTTAAACTGGCCATACATGCATGCTGAACAAGATAAATCTAATAGACTTGTCCATCCATGCTAAAAAGCTGTATACATATGTGATTATCTTATAGCGCTGGGTGCACTTATCTCAAGCAAGTGTTCCCTGCAGTTTTAACCTTGTTTTATAATAAACCCTTTTACGCTCTAAGAAGCCTCTTACAATAAGCATTGCACCTCTATATTTTTGTACAAGAATGTGCTTATTTGTCAGTGGAATATACAGTATCTCACAAAAGTGAGTACACCCCTCACATTTTTGTAAATATTTTATTCTATCTTTTCATGTGACAACACTGAAGAAATGACACTTTGCTACAATATAAAGTAGTGAGTGTACAGCTTGTATAACAGTGTAAATTTGCTGTCCCCTCAAAATAACAATAGTGATGTATAGTAGCCCATTATGTTTCCACTTTGCAGAGGAATATAGAGGAAGTAAACCCCATTGGGGTGTACTTCCTCTTTAAGCAGGTGGTTATTTTAATGAAGATAGTTCCAGTCCAGAAGGGGATGACATTGCACCTGGAAAATTGGGTGATACACATCGGTGAATTGAGTTATTATTCAAGTTTGCACATGATGATATGGACTAGTGTTTCACACTTACACAATTAAATTGTACCCATCGTTATTATGGCCATTGTCTATTATAATTCGTTTTTTTGTCATTTGAATATCATTTGTTAAGATGTGCAGCACATTTTCAATGTGTGCACTAAATATTTACATAGCAGAGCCATGTTACTATACAGTATGTATTTGGGCCTTGAATTAGATTTTGTCTTTAGATCCTGAGTATCAGGGACTACTAACTGTATCTTGTAGCCCCTAAATATAACTCTACCTGGATGTCTAATTATGTTTTTCAGACACTTATCATAACCTCTGGCCTGAACCTTACTATATCCCTGCTCCAGTGCTACCCGTGTGTCCTCTACTTAAGGGCACTTTCTGGGAGATGTTCTACAGCAATTTCCATCTTTAGCATCAGGAGCTCTAATGAAGACCAGGCACTTTAAAAGCCCAACCGGGGAAGGGAGTTCCAGAGGATAGGAGAGGATCTAGAGAAGTCCTGGAGGTAAGCATGGAAGGAGGTAACAAGGGAGCTAGAGAGAAGGGGGTCTTTGAAGGAGCGGAGAGGATGATTTGGGGGTATCTGCAGATGAGGTTGGTGATGTAGCTGGGCGATGTTGTGGAAGGCCTTGTACGTTGTGGTTAGTATTTTGAATTTTATACGGTGGGGTAGAGGAAGCCAGTGAAGGGATTGGCAGAGAGGAGCAGCAATCACAGAAGTGTATGAGTCTAGCAGCAGCATTTATAATAGACTGAAGGGGGGAAAGCCTGTGTAAGGGTAGGCCATTGAGAAGAGAGTTGCAGTAGTTGAGGCGGGAAATAACCAAGGAGTGAATACGTTGTTTTGTGGTGTCATTAGTCAGGAAGGGGCGGATTCTAGAGATGTTGCGGAGGTTAAGGCTGCAAGATTTAGCCAGTGATTGGATGTGGGGGCTGAAGGAGAGGTCATAGTCTAGTGTTACACCCAGCACCCTGGCATGTGTGGAGGGACCAATGGTTGTGCCGTTGATTTTAATGGTAAAGTCATGGGGAGGGGATCGGGGAGGAGGAAATATGACAAGCTCAGTTTTAGGAAGATTGAATTTAAGAAAGTGGCGTGACATCCATACCCATATGTCTTTCAGTAAGTTTGTGATCCATGAGGAGATCGAGGAGTGCAGGAGAAGGTGTTGTATGTGACATTGAAAGTGCACTGGGATAGGTAGGAGAACCAGGATAAAGCAGAATCATGGATGATAAGGGAGTGGAGTTTGGAGCAGGTCCAAGGTCGAAGGCAGCAGAGAGGTCCAAGAATATGAGTATGGAGTACTGGCTGTTGGTTTTATCAGTTAGTAGGTCGTTGGAGAGTTTTAGTAGGGCAGTTTCAGTGGAATGGTGTGGGCAGAACCCGCACTGTAGAGGATTGAGAAGGTTGTTGTCAGTGAGGTAGCAACTCATGCGGTTGTGGACAAGGCGTTCAAGAAGCTTGGAGGCAAATGGGAGTAGGGAGATGGGTCTATTCAAACATGTGGGGTCCAGTGAGGGTTTTTAAAGTATTGGGGTAACTAGTGTATGTTTGAGCGGGGAGGGAAAGGTGCCAGAGGAGAGGGAAAGATTGAAGATGTGGGTTAGAGAGTTAAGGATAGAGCGGTAAAAAACAATTAAAAGAAAAATGTAAAAAAGAAAAGGATAGAGCGAGAAGGTGGTCGCAGTAATTGTGAGGGGGCAGGGTCCAAGGGACAGGTGGTGGGGTAGGCCATGGAGAGGAATTTGGCAACTTCCTTGGTGGTAACAGGGCTGAGGGTGGAGAATATTGAGTGCGGCGTTGGACCTGATGTGTTGGTTGGGGGGAAGTTGCATGCTGGATATCTCATCACGAATTGTGAGGATTTTGCTTTTGAAATGGCTGGCAATCTCCTGGGTGATAAGCAAGTTGGTGGGTGGAGGCAGTGCGGGGTGAAGTAAGGAATTAAGGGTAGAAAAGAGTTGTCACAGTTTGGATGAGAGGGTTTTGATGAGAGGGTTGTAGTAGGTTTGTTTGACAGTGTGCAGGCGGGAGTTGTATTCAAGGATGGCAAATTTGTAGAGGGCAAAGTCTTGCAGTGATTTCGATTTCGATTTACGCCTTGCTCGCTCAAGTGCATGGCTGCGTCTCTTGAGACATCTGGTGTCGTCTGTTTTCCAGGGTTGTAGCAGACGAGGCCTTTTTGTGCGTGTAGAAAGAGGAGCAAGTGCGTCCAGAGAGGATGACAGCTTGTTGTAGATGGAAGTAGTCAGGTCTGGGCAGTCCCAAAATACTTCAAATGTGGCCAACAGTCTTTTGCTACCTTTGTGAAAATATTTAATGCAACTTCTTATAGGAGGTTATTAGGGACAAAGTAATCATCACATGCCTGACGAAGGGGTCCTGCCTGGCCCCGTAACGTTGCACTCTATGTGATGTGATCTTTCTTTGAATAAATAACCTTTGGACGGTGATCCTTGGTGTGCTGGCGAATACTTACACTTGATTGACGCTTCCAGTATCCAGCTGGTAATCACTGCAGCACCCACTTCTACACAGGCCTTGCTTTGCCAGAAAGGTGTGCGTTAGGAACATTGACAAGACTGTTCCAGGGCTCAAGAGCAAGAGGAAATTTTATAAAACTGATACAGTTAAAAAGACTGGGGGCTCTAGACCTGGAGACTGGCCAAAGAAGCCAGGAAGGTCTTGGGTACCCTTGAGAGGACTGGGTATAGAACACATACAGTGCTACCGATGCCATGCATTGGGACATATTGCTGCCAATTGCCCCCTGAATTATGAACCCATGCAATGTGATAATGCTTATATGAAAATACGCATTTATCTTTTTTCACAGGTTGCATGTATAGCATCATGCTCAAGTCGCATGGAGAAGCAAATGTGTGTGATTGCTATTGACTGGAAACCCGTCACTGCACTGCTTGTCTCTGATAGTGTGATAACATTGGTCAAAAGCAGCTGTGTAAATCTGGCCAGGTTACACCCTAGCACTGTCGGGGTTATTTGCATCCATGGGGACACTCGTGACTACCAGATGGCGCTGGTCAAGATTGACACCCCTTGCAGCAGAGTAACCCATTCAGTGGGAGTGGTACCTTCCCTGCTTCATGAAGCCCTAGTGAGTAGGGATTTTCCCCATTTTTGGAGGTTGTGGGAAGGCACAGAGAACCTGGAAGAAAGAGCTCCCCCTGCTGAGGAGGCATGGGAGTTCTCACCAGACCCTTTTTGCCAAACGGAAGGAGAGATTGGTGGCAGGACCAAGGAAGAACACCCTCTTCCTTTTCCTGTAATGGCTAGGGAGCCTGGGGAGCCAGAAGATAGCTCCCAGCAGATGACTAATATCCCAGACCATGTCTCTGTCCCGTGAGAGTGAACCGAATGTAGTCCCTGACTTAGAGGTCCGGAGAGAGGACTTCTGTACAGAACAACTACGGGATGTCATTCTCCGCAAAGCCAGAGAAAACATGAAGGTGATGGATGAGGAACCTGTGGACCCTAATTGCGGGGTGTTTGTTCCCTACATGGCGCTTAGAAATTATTTGTTGTATCAGGTGGTGAAACACGGAGAGGACTAAGTGGAACAGCTAGTGGCTCCCAAACCCTTCCGCCGGATAGTGCTAGATCTGGCCCATGGTCATGTAATGGGGGGACATCTGGGTATGGAGAAAACCAGGGAGAGGATAACCCAGATTCTTCTGGCCTGGGTTGTATGCAGACATCAAAGAATACTGTGAGTCATGCCCTGAGTGTCAAATAACAGCCCCATCACTCCATTTTCGTAGTCCCCTTGTCCCACTTCCCATAATTGAAGTGCCATTTGAGCGAATTGGCATTAATCTCATAGGACCAGTAGTAAAATCTGCCTGGGGACACTAGCACATCCTGGTGATACTGGACTATGCGATCCACTATCCTGAGGCCATACCCTTGCGGAATACCTCCGCTAAGACTATCGCCAAGGAACTGGTCCATGTCCAGAGTGACCAGAGAATTGTGTATTTTATACAAAATCTCCCATCTTCGTACCTCTGTTTACCACCCCCAAACTGACAGTCTGGTGGAAAGGTTTAACAAGACCCTCAAGAGTATGCTAAAAAAGGTGGTGGATGGGGGCGTGGCCTGACTTCCGGGATGTGAGCAGCAAAAAGCCGGAGCTCCGTACTACACACACATCCTGACGGATCCTGAGTAGCCAAAATCACCGTTTTTTTTGTTCATAAAGGCATCGATAGACTGCTGAAGCCTCCCTGCATCTAGTGATGGTGAAGATTGGGCCCAGCATGCCTCCTACGCCCGCGGAACGACTTTCCAAATTCGCACATGGGACCGGACAAGATGGCGCCGGCACCGCGCGGTCCTCACAGCACCAGTCGAAGGACGGAGATCCCCAGCTCTGGGCTGAGGGAGAGACGGAGTGGATGGAGGGGACGGACCCGCTAGCGTGCCAGGTCCCTTCACAGTCGGAGAGAGCGGCCGGTGATGCGGTGACACAGGTGGGTGAACCCTCCCTGGCAGATATCATGGCGGCCATTAAATCATCACATGCCTCAATCACCTCACAGATAGATACTATCCGCATAGACTTTGCATTACTAAAGGAGGATGTGCATAAGATCCGACACAGGATGACTAATGCTGAGCAGCTGATCAGCGGCATAGAAGATGATCTGAACCCCCTCATGATATCGGTTAGAGACATAGCGGCGGACCACAGGTCCCAGGAGGCCAAGCTGGCGGACGTAGAAGATCGCCTCCGCAGGAACAATTTAAGATTTCTGGGCTTCCCGGAGGGCTCAGAAGGGAAACACCCTGAGGAGTTTTTATTGTCATGGCTAACTCAGGTGTTTGGCAGGGACGGGTTCTCTAACATGTTTGCCATAGAGAGAGCGCACCGCGTGCCTTTGCGGGCTCCCCGGCCTGGACAGCAGCCTAGACCCATGCTGGCCCGGTTCCTTTACTTCAAAGACAAAGAACACATCCTGAGGCGTGCTAGGAATCTGCCAGACATTATGTACAATGGCAACCGCATAGCTATTTTCCCAGATTTCTCAGCGGCCACACAGAAACAGAGGGCGGCCTTCATAAATATTAAGCACAGGATGAGAGAACGCAATCTACCATATGGCATGCTTTATCCAGCGAAACTCAGAGTTGTTCATAAAGGAAAGACTCACTTCTTTCTCTCTCCCAGAGAGGCAGATGCATGGTTGGACTCCCTGGGCAATGCCTGAAGTGATTGATTAAACATCTTACCTGCATTTGAGATGGCTGGATATTTGACATAATGTTGGGCCTTTTGTTTATCCCAATCTGCTTGAAGCACGGATGATTGGCGCACATTTATCGAACTTTGGTGTGGTACGTAGGGGCTTCCATATAGGCCTCGCCTCCAACCCCATTTTTTCCTCCTTACCTGGATCAAAGGAGGACTCCCCTTGTTGGGGGGTGACTGGTTCTGAGTTGGTTTTTGGTTACAAGGATGAAAACCTGCAAAATGTTGGGGTTTGCGGGTAGGGTGGGGGGATTGGGACTGTTTCGTATAAGTGCGGTTGTTTGCACTGATAGAATACGTGCATGGTGGGGTAACAGTTTATGGGGGGATGACCTGTTGTCGTCCACTTTTTTCACCGTGATGCATCACTTACAACATCGAACTCCCAACTTCTTGGAATGGCGACCTTGGCATACTGCAGGGTCGCATTGGTCAATCTCACAATCTGAAACATTGTCTGATAAATGCTCTGCACACTTGGAGCCCTCACCGGCTGGTGAGGGCCTAAATATTTTCATGGAGGGGAACAATGGGGCCTAATGAGAGGACTCTTAATCTTTTATCATGGAATGTTAGGGGTATGAATGCTAAGATTAAGAGGGCTTTGGTATTCAAATATATTCTAAGGTACAAGCCCCAGGTAATTATGTTACAGGAAACGCATCTCACAGGGTCCAGGATTTTAGCTCTCAAAAGAGCGTATATTGGTCATGCTTATCACTCCATGTACTCTAATTATGCCAGGGGGGTATCAATTCTTATAGCCAAATCTCTTCCATGCATCCCTAAGAATATTGTCACTGACCCGTATGGGAGATATGCAGTAGCAGTTATATTAATAGATAATATGCCATATACCCTTGTGTCAATATATATACCGCCCCCCTTTGTAGGAGCAACAATGGAAAGTATAATGACTAAAATCCTGGAAGTGGCGGAGGGTCCTGTCATATTAGCGGGTGATTTGAATACAGTGCTCTCTCCCAGTATGGACCGCTTACATGCCACCGCCAGATGCAGTGCCCCTCTGGCAGCCATACTACCTCAGTACGAACTGATGGAGGCCTGGAGGTGGAAACATCCGGAGGAGAGGGAATATTCTTGCTTCTCCTCCACCTACGGCACATTGTCACGAATTGATATGTGCTGGATTTCTAGGGGGGCGCTGCATAGGGTGCTGGACATACGATATCTCCCTAGAGCGGTCTCAGACCACTCACCACTACTGCTAACTTTTATTTTGGATCAGTCGCCTGGACATAAGGTGTGGCGACTGAGCCCACTGTGGCTACAAGAAGAGTGCTTTGCTGGTCAGACAGCCTCTGCCATCAAATCATTCTGGGAAGAGAATAGGGATGAGGTTCCCCTACATATCACCTGGGATGCATTTAAGGCTACCCTTAGGGGCTCTATTGCCATAACGATTAAGAAGTTGAGAGCTGATAGAGACTGTAAAATTAGAGAGGCGGAGCAGGCAGTCACGGCTGCAGAGGCGGAATACATTAGAAATTCATCCTCAGATAACTTCAGGAACTGGCGTATACTTGCACAAAAATTGGACCTGACTCTGTTAGAAAAAACTCAAAAAAAACTGCTATATCAATCACAGAGAATTTTTGAATACGGGGATAAGAATAGTAAAATATTGGCTTATTTCGCTCACTCACAACAAGTATCGACATCTATCCCACATGTCTATGATGACAAGGGGAATCTTTGTAAATCCCCTGAGGACATAGCGGGGGCTTTTGTGCAGTTTTACTCTTCCCTATACACCTCACACATGAGTTGGGGGGAGGAGGAAATTCTAACCTATCTTGACGACCTTCCCCTATGCACACTGTCTCAGGAGGTGTCAGGAGAATTGGATCGCCCAATTTCAGCTGAGGAGATAGGGGCGGCAATGCGTTCCCTCACTCCCAACAAAACGCCAGGTCCTGACGGCTATCCTGTGGAGTGGTATTGTACGTATCATGAGTTTTTTGCACAAAAACTGTTGGAGGTTTACAAGGAGGCCCTCGATAAGGGGTCACTTCCTGAGTCCCTTCGGGAGGCTTTGATTGTGTTGATCCCTAAACCACATAAAGACCCTTCCCTATGTGAGTCCTATAGGCCGATATCACTAATCAATGTGGACGGTAAAATTCTGGCCAAATTACTAGCTAAAAGGTTGAACAAAATAATTTCCTCCCTTGTTTATCAGGATCAAACAGGCTTTATACCAACGCGCTCCACTGCCATTAACCTTAGGCGACTATTCACAATTCTTCAAACAGAGGGACCAGAGACGGATACCAGGGTTGTGGTGTCTCTGGATGCACATAAGGCATTCGATTCTGTTGAATGGCCTTATTTGCTAGCGGTCCTTAGAAGGATGGGTTTTGGGCCTAACTTTGTAACATGGGTAAGGTTACTATACACGAACCCTGTGGCCCGTATTAGGGTTAACCATATTATCACTGAACAATTTCAGATAGAGCGGGGCACGCGGCAGGGGTGCCCTCTTTCACCCCTGCTGTTTGCCCTTGCTATTGAACCGCTTGCGGTGAAGTTGAGAGCGGAAGAGGGAGTAAGGGGTTGTAGAATAAATTCCCTGGAAGAGAAGACCTCCCTGTATGCGGACGATATGCTACTGTACTTGTCCGATGCAGGGAGGTCTTTAGTTAGGGCAATGGAACTTATTACAGAGTTTGGATCATGCTCCGGGTTCAAGGTGAACTGGAACAAATCCGTGCTCTTTACATTTGATCCTCACTATACTCCATCAATGCCATCAGACATCCCTTTACAGTTAGTGTCCAAATTTAGGTATTTGGGTATAGAAATTCAGCTGCCCATAGACAAGTACATAGAAAATAATCTGACCCCATTACTTAACAAAATGAAACGAGACTTGCAGATGTGGACAAAGCTCCCCCTTAACCTCATGGGTCGTATAGCTATCCTTAAAATGATTTACTTACCACGCTTCCTTTACGTATTCTGGCATGCTCCTATATATCTTCCAAAGGCTCTCTTCAAAGAAATTAACTCCCTAATCCTATCATTTATATGGGGGACCAAAGCACCCAGGATCTCTCTTGAGACGCTACAGTTACCTAAACAAGCTGGAGGGTTGGCTTTGCCAAACCTCTATACTTATTATCTTGCTGCACAGCTGACACACATTCATTGGTGGTTCTTTCCTAATGCTGAAATAGCATCGGTAGCCACTCAGGCAGCGGTGATAGGGTCTTATGAGGCCCTGATCAACGTTTTGTATAGAAATGGTCCCTACCCCCAAAGGGGGGCAGAATTGATTAAACTAGCATATAAGATCTTCCATATCTGTAATACTAAAACTGGAGGGACATCGCTTAATACCTCCCCTAACACTCCCCTCTGGCGTAATGCTCAGCTGAAGGAAATATATAAAATTCCAGATGCTGAGTGCTGGTCGACTTACGGTATTAAGTATGCCCATCAGCTATTTACGGGAGGGGTGCTTAAGACGTTTCGGGATCTCCACTTGGAGTATGGAGTCCCGAACAAATTTTTTTACCGATATCTTCAGCTCCGGCATGCTGTGGCGGCGCAGTTTGGCCTACGTGAGGTGTCTCTCGCCCCCACTGCATTGGAGAAGTTGATGTTCGAGGAAGATCATACGAAACTCATTTCCAGATATTATCTCCTACTATTGACCTCCACCTCCACCAGGGTGGAAAAAATAGCAACGCAATGGAAAAAAGACATCCCAGAATTGGATGAGGAGTCGTGGTTGGAGATACTTGGAAATACGTTACCAACAGTTATATCCGCTAGAGATAAATTAACACAATTTTATTATCTACATAGAGTTTATTACACACCCTCGCGACTATACAAAATGGGCAGAGGGGATATACCTGATTGCCAACGTTGCCGTTTGGGGGAGGGTGACTTTTTCCATATGGTTTGGCAGTGCCATAAGGTGAAGCACTTCTGGAAAGGAATCCTGTACTTATTAGAAGACAAGATGGCGATACCGAATATATACTCCCCGGCCAGATGTTTGTTGGGCCACTTTGGGGAGGAGGAGATTACTAATTCCACTAAGACCCTTTTTACGGGTAGTATTCTTTTATGCGAAAAAGGCTATTGCTGTTAAATGGAAGGATGAGTCTCCTCCTTCAGTACAAATGTGGTTGGATATGATTAAAAAAGCTCTACCATTAATCAAACTGACATATATTGCAAGGGGCTGCCCAAAAAAGTTTGGAAAAGTATGGGGAGGATGGATAGATTCGGTGGTGGGGGAATTGGAGGTGTGAAGCTTTATTGAATTACACAATTAGAGGGCAGTACTGAGAGATAACTAGCACTAAATATCTTACTCTGCAGCTTCTGTTCATATACAGTCTCTCTCTTTGTCTTTTGATTATAATCCAGATGGTCTTAGAGTGTTAATATGAAAGCGAATACAACAAAATGATTAAAGGGGTGCTTTAATGAAAGTTTTTGTTTTCTTAAAGAAATGGTGGAGATATCAGACAATGTACGTACATATGGATATTGATTACGAAATGTATGTAACTGCACCTTTGAAGTTGGCTGTGAACTTTTTATGTTTGTAAGTGTGGAAATCAATAAAAATTTACCCTTTAAAAAAAAAAAGGTGGTGGATAAAGATGGGCAAAATTGGGATTTTTTTGCTGCCGTACCTCATGTTTGCCATATGAGAGGTTCCGCAGGTGTCTACAGGGTATTCCCCCTTTGAACTTTTGTATTGTAGACATCCCAGGGGGCTGCTAGATGTTGCAAAGGAGATGTGGGAGGGAGAGGCCACCCCACATAGACGCGTCATAGAGCATGTCTCCTTGATGCAGGATCGAATCACAGTTGTCCTGCCCCTTGTATGAGGGCATATGGAGCAAGCCCAGGAGGCCCAGAGAAGCTTTACAAATCGGGGTGCCAAAACCCAAACTTTCAACCCCGGGGACAGAGTGCTGGTGCTAGTCCCCACGGTCGAAAGTAAATTCCTGGCAAAATTGCAGGTCCCTTTGAGATTAGGGAATGAGTAGGGAAAGTAAACTACAAAGTTTACCAGCCTGGGAAAAGGAAACCGGAGCAAATTTACCATGTTAATCTCCTAAAGCCATGGAAGGACAGAGAGAGTTTATTGCCAGTGCCCACTCCTCAAAAGGCCAGGTTACCCCTGACCCCAGATGTCCCCATAACCGAGTCCTTGTCAATGATGCAACAAAACTATGTTAAGAAATTTGTCAGTAAAAATAGGGACTTTTTCTCTTCCCTTCCCGGACTGACCACTGTACTACAACATGACATAATCATGGAACCAGGGATCTGTGTAAATGTAAAACCCTACCGAATACCTGAGGCTAGACGAGAGGCGGTGGCAAGAGAAATAAAAACCATGTTGGAGTTAGACATGATAAAGGAGTCCCACAGTACCTGGTCGAGCCCAATAGTACTGGTCCCAAATTCCGATGGCACTATCTGGTTCTGTAACGATTTCAGGAAGCTGAATGATGTGTCTGAGTTTGATGTATACACGATGCCGCAGGTTGACGAACTTGTGGATAGGTTGGGAGGTGCCCGGTACATAACAACCCTAGACCTAACTAAGGGCACTGGTAGATCCCCCTAACGGAGTCAGCAAAGGAAAAAATGGCCTTCTCTACCCCCGAGGGGTCCTTCCAATACAAGTGAATGCTGTTTGGTTTGCATGGGCCCCTGCATCCTTCCAGAGGATGATTGATACAATTTTGAGGTCGCATCAGCCCTCTGCAGCCACCTATCTGGATGATGTGGTCATGCACAGATTGGGAATCACATCTGCCCCGGGTGCAGGCAGTGGCTGATTCGCTGAGGGTAGCAGGTTTAACAGCCAAACCGAAAAAGTGTGTCTGGACGTGACCAAATACCTTGGGTATGTTATTGGTCGGGGTCTGATTAAGCCCCAGACCAATAAGACTGAAGCCATTCAAAAGTAGCCTCAACCTGTGAACAAGAAACAGATTCGTACCTTCCTGGGGATTACCATTGCCATCCCTCTGACCGATCTAACGAAGAGTAGAGGGTCAGGAATGGTTAAGTGGATTCCCGAAGCCGAGAAGGCCTTCCAGAAATTGAAGCAAGCCCTTTGTGTACAGCCGGTGCTCATGATCCCAGTCTACACAAAGGAGTTTGTGGTTCAAACCGACGCCTCTGAGGTGGGACTAGGTGCTGTTCTGTTCCAGAATAGAGGCGGTGAGGAGCACCCGGTCATCTACTTAAGCAGGAAGCTTAATAGGCATGAAAGGAATCATGCCATTGTGGAGAAGGAGTGCCTGACTATCAAGTGGGCCTTAGAGGCCCTAAAATACTACCTGCTGGCAAGGTCATTCAGGCTAGCCACCGACCATGACCCCCCTTAAGTGGATGTGTAACAACCGGGAGAAAAATAGCGGGGTGACTAGGTGGTTCCTGGCCCTACAGCCGTTTAAGTTCTCAGTGGAATACCGGACTAGAAGGCTCCAAAATAACGCCGATGGTCTTTCCCGGGCCCACTGCATAGTCAGGACAGTTTCTCCGCCCGAGGGACTTGAGCAGAGGGGGGATATGTGACGTTATGCGAGTCGTCATAATGGACGTGCAATACTTGTCACCTCGCATGCAATTATTTTGAGGCGACTAGTGAGAGTTCAACCTGGGTTTTGCTGGCCACCGTGGCAGAGCTGGTTTTAGCCCGGTCTTTCTGGTACACTCAGGCCCCTCTCCACCTGCATTTAACGACCAGGTAGAGAACACACTCAAGCTCTATCCTGGATCTCAGAGGGAGAAAGCTGAGAGAGCTCTGTGCGCTAATTTGGACTCTAAGAACAAGGTGTACAATGTGCTTATGTTTTGTGGGTGTCGGGGACAGCCCCACACTGTATAGAGAGGAATCTGTTTGTTTAGTTTAATGCCAGATGGTGAGGTTTTGTTTTCTGTTTCTGTTTGTGTTTTGAACTTGCAAACCTGTGATAATAAACCTGGCAAGCTGCCAGATTTCAAAGAAACTGACATCCATGCTCACCCTTTTCCCCTGAAAAGTGATCCCCACGATCTAATCTCCCACAATATATATATATATATATATCTATATCTATATATATATAGATATATATACACAGTATCTCACAAAAGTGAGTACACCCCTCACATTTTTGTAAATATTTTATTATATATTTTCAAGTGACAACACGGAAGAAATTATACTTTGCTACAATGTAAAGTAGTGAGTGTACAGCTTGTATAACGGTGTAAATTTTCTGTCCCCTCAAAATAACTCAACACACAGCCATTAATGTCTAAACCGCTGGCAACAAAAGTGAGTACACCCCTAAGTGAAAATGTCCAAATTGGACCTAATTAAGCCATTTTCCCTCCCTGGTGTCATGTGACTCGTTAGTGTTACAAGGTCTCAGATGTGAATGGGGAGCATGTGTGTTAAATTTGGTGTTATCACGCTCACTCTTTCATACTGATCACTGAAAGTTCAACATGGCACCTCATGCCAAAGAACTCTTTGAGGATCTGAAAAAAAGAATTGTTGTTCTACATTAAGATGGTCTAGGCTATAAGAAGATTGCCAAGACCCTGAAACTGAGCTGCAGCATACAGACCATACAGCAGTTTAACAGGACAGGTTCCACTCAGAACAGGCCTCGCCATGATCGACCAACGAAGTTGATTGCACGTGCTCAGTGTCATATCCAGAGATTGCCTTTGGAAAATAGACTTATGAGTGCTGCCAGCATTGCTGCAGGGGTTGAAGGGGCGGAGAGTCAGCCTGTCAGTGCTCAGACCATACGCCGCACACTGCATCAAATTGGTATCCATGGCTGTCATCCCAAAAGAAAGCCTCTTCTAAAGATGATGCACAAGAAAGCCCGCAAACACTTTGCTGAAGACAAGCAGACTAAGGACATGGATTACTGGAACCATGTCCTGTGGTCTGATGAGACCAAGATAAACTTATTTGGTTCAGATGGTGTCAAGCGTGTGTGGCGGCAACCAGGGGAGGAGTACAAAGACAAGTGTGTCTTACCTACAATCAAGCATGGTGGTGGATGTGTCATGATCTGGGGCTGCATGAGTGCTGCCGGCACTGGGGAGCTACAGTTCATTGAGGGAACCATGAATGTCAACATGTACTGTGTCATACTGAAGTAAAGCATGATCCCCTCCCTTTGGAGACTGGGCCGCAGGGCAGTATTCCAACATAACGACCCCAAATACACCTCCAAGACGACCACTACCTTGCTAAAGAAGATGAGGGTAAAGGTGATGGACTGGCTAAGCATGTCTACAGACCTAAACCCTATTGAACAACTGTGGGGCATCCTCAAACGGAAGGGGGAGGTGCGCAAGGTCTCTAACCTCCACCAGCTCCCTGATGTCGTCATGGGGGAGTGGAAGAGGACTCCAGCGGCAACCTGTGAAGCTCTGGTGAACTCCAAATCCAAGAGGGTTAAGGCAGTGCTGGAAAATAATGGTAGCCACACAAAATATTGACACTTTGGGCCCAATTTGGACATTTTCACTTGGGGTGTACTCACTTTTGTTGCCAGCGGTTTTGACATTAATGGCTGTTTGTTGAGTTATTTTGAGGGGACAGCAAATTTACACTGTTATACAAGCTGTACACTCACTACTTTACATTGTAGCAAAGTGTCATTTCTTCAGTGCTGTCACATGAAAAGATATAATAAAATATTTACAAAAATGTGAGGGATGTACTCACTTATGTGAGATACTGTATATATATATATATATATATATATATATATATATATATATACACCACCATGTAGGTATTGTAAGATATCGGGGTGATTAAATTCAAGTGGTGCATGCGATTTCAGGAACACGTGACAGTCCAGACTGCATTTTAAGGGCATGTCAGCCCACTTTTATTTAAAGGAAACAAAGTTCAAAGAAAATAACAGCAATTTCCCTTGCAAGGGGTTCCACCATTGTTGTATACTTCAAATGTTCAGCCCCCTGGCTTACACACTTGCATCACCGCTGCTTCAGACCTCACTCCTAGGCCTTTGGGTTTCTCCTCAGAGCGTATGCTCATGGTGCCAGCTGCAGCCCCTCTCTCCTAGGGAACATGGGTGTACTCCTGTCACTCATACACAGACATCATATCTGTAGGGCAGAGTCCTCCTGACTCCTCAGCAAGACTTCCTGTCTTGGGTGGAGCTGTCTCCAAGTGGGAGCCCTGAGCTCTATCCTTGGGATGCATGTGAACCCAGTCCCAGGTGTGTAATTAGCATGCCTGCTTCTTCTGCCACAATCAGGCGTATATTGCTAATCCACATTGTGACACAGGGTCGCCTCTCCACATATTCCCCCCCCCCCCCCTCCGTTTCACACCAGTGGGAGAAATATACCACTCTTCACACAGGCCTTCAGTCTAAAGGGGCACTCCTCCCACATCTTCTTCCGGGCGTGTTTCCATGAGCACTTCTTCCTGACTGATCCCTCTGATCTTGCTTTTCACCTCCCCCAGACCTACTCTCCCAGGACTGTAGGGGGCCCCACAGTTTCAAATCATCCCTTGTTGTCCAACATTCCAACAGCGACTGTTCTTGCATGACACATTTGTCAACAATTTTTTTTAATACATCTGACCTGTCCAACAGGGCTCCAGAGTGCCTCTCGTACACAACCTTTGTATGAAGCAATACAGCACACTGTGACACAACTTTCCACAAAACATTGCATTAACTGAATCCAAGATTTACGATCTGTACACAGAACAGCCTGCAATATCCATCTCCAACCCGCAGTACTCCATGGTACAGGTTCTCCAAACGTAGGAGAGGATGGCAAGATATACACAGACTGTACACTCCATGATGCTAGCATTTCTTTAAGCAAGTCTGTCACAAAATACACATTTTTTCCTTTATGCATTGTGGACAAAATTTCTGCTGTGCGTTTACACTCGCTTGGACCTTCAGTCATGAGAGGGTTAGTCTCTGCAACAGCCCTTTCACCCTGGTCTATAAGCTGTTCTGCAGACACCTCTCCTGGCACAGCAGCCATAGTGTCCACCACACCTTTAGCCACAGAATTTTCTTCCAGCATTGATATTAGTCTCTTGGCCAAATCATCCCAATAAGTTTTACCCTGTCACACTACATCCGCCTAATGAGACATAGACAGACCAAGAGGCTCAACAGCATCTGAAACACTGCTCTTGTCAGTTTTACACTTCACAACATTAAACACATCACTTTTCTTTAAACTGTTCTGTGACAACACATTTTTAACCACACCATGTTGCAGTAACCCACCTTCACCACCATGAGCAGATGGAGTTTCCTTCCAGACATCAAGCTTTGCATTATCACAAATGTCCTTTTTGATTTTAACACTTGCCTCCCCACTGAACAGAGCACTCAGCAAGGCAAGTCATTTTTAGCACAAACAGGGGATCTCCCATTTGGTGTCACTTTCATTCCCATGTGCACAGTTACATAGACAGTCTTTCTCACCCAGTCTGCAGACTTGAAATCACAGCTGTTGCACAGCCGTTGCAGTGGGGTTCCACCATCACTGTATAGTTCGAACATTCAGCCCCTTGGCTTACTCATTTGCAGCACCACTGCTTCAGATCTCACTCCTAGGCCGTTGGGTTGCTCCTCAGAATGTATGCTCTCCCTGCCAGCTGCAGCCCCTCTCTCCTAGGGAATATGGGTGTCCTTCATACACAGACATTGTGTCTGTAGGGCAGAGTCCTCCTGACTCCTCGGCGAGACGTCCTGTCTGCTTGGGCAGAGCTGTCTCCAAGTGGGAGCCCAAGTGCATAATTAGCATGCCTGTTTCTGCCACAATCAGGCGTATATTGCTAATCCGCCTCGTCACAGTATATGTTTCTAATTCACTACAGTACAAATTTACTTTTCTATATACTGAATTATAGATTCTGATATATATCACTCCTGATGAAGCAGCTTTGGCTGTGAAATGCATAGAATTCATCGGTGACCCTTCTTTTCTCTTCCCTCGTCTTTGTGAAGATTCTATCTGCCTACAGCATTATATGTGGCCTATTTCTGAGGCAAAGCAGTTGGTTATTTTTACTTATAATGCAATATATTTGTAGAGGGTTGAATATTTGCATTGGGTACACGAATATCAATGATTATAAGTATCCTTTTTATTAGGTAGTAGGAGTTTTATGTGTGTTCTTTTTTTACTTTATATAATATAAAAATAAAATGTTGTATGTTGATATATGGTTGTGATTTATTTGATATCTGGTGCCTTAAAACCCCAAGTGCTCAGGTATTTACTTATTGCAAAAATCTTATTAATCATTATTTTGAGAAGAACCTTAGAAAATCTCTGAATGTATTGACTTCTGTAATGCAGTTACATTAAATTCATATTTTACCTAATATATATTTCTTGCCATTCTGTTTTCCTTATGGAGATGTTTTCACCTGTTCCAGCAATTTGCATAAACATATTTTTTTTCCACCTCATGTTTCGATCATGCCAAGAGTCAACCTTTTCAACTGTTTATCACGAAAATGCTAAATTTCACTATATCCAATTGGTATGCATTCTCCATATAATAGACCCAGCAAGTGATTGCATTTACTATGTGGCTTCTGCAAGACTGACAGTATCCCATAAATCAATTTTATGCTGCACTTTTCATTAGGTAGCAACAGTCCAGGGTTAAATTTTTAGCCAGCTTGTAATCACAAATACACTTTCATTTAATGATACAGTTGTACAAAAAGTATTTTAATCTTCTCTCCTAAGGCCTCCTAGTAATTAGATAATAACTGTTGTGAATTGTATTTTGTAAGCCTGCAATTTTAACTTGTTTATGATAATTATTTTATTTGAATGAATGTATTATTTTTTCCCTGTTTCAAGAATAGGAATAGATAAACTGAAAAAGTAAAATACAGAACATTAGAAAATCCAGCTTCAAATGTTCTTATTAAAACACAGATGTAAGGAAGACCATACAGGGGGGAATATGATTAATTGAAGGAATCAGGAGCTCAGGCAATCTCCTCTTAACTCACTGGACTTTTTATACCCAATGCTATAATTATTACTTTTGAGTAGTCTAATTAACTAGAATACATCTACATGGAGTCCACCAAGCACCACTTATCTGCAATACTGCCATCCACTAAGATGTATTAAGTTATTTATATTAAAAATCTCAGTTGAGCCCGTAATAGACAGGAAGATATTTGTTAGTATCATTGGAACTAGATATACTATAGTCTAAGCGTCCTTATATTTCTACTTACATTGATTCAAGTTTATCTCTTGTTAGCTGTTTCTTTCACTTGGCAAAAAGAGAAAGCTGACTATTCAAAACCTTAAAAGCGTAGTACACTAAGTCAAAGGTGGACACTCCCTTGAATAATTAATGAACTATGGAAGAAATAGTGAAGTGGAGTCAAAGACAAAACACAAACTGTTGTTCTAGACCAAGTAGTCAATTCAAATTAAAATCATTCACTATCATTACTATGAAAGTAACACAGAAAGACTGAAGAACAGATGGCAAATGGCCTACGTGTGTTACAATTATTGGATTAAGGTTTTCTTAAACATTTTACATTTCCACCTGCTGAAAGTTTTAGCATATCAACATTATGGGATTGATTTGCTAAAGGCAAATATTCTCTGCACTACAAGTGCATTGGAAGTGTAGTCGCTGTAAATCTGAGGGGAAGATCTGAAATCAGGGGAAGCTCTGCTGATTTTATCATCCAATCATGTGCAAGCAAAAATGCTGTTTTTTATTATCCTTGCATGCCCCCCTTGGATCTACAGTGAATGCACTTCCAAGTGCACTTGCAGTGCACTTGTAGTGCAGAGTGGATTTGCCTTTAGTAAATAAGCCCCTTTAAGTCTAATCTGAGGGTGATAGGGTAGTGGATTAAGCCTACTTTAAATAGTTTATATATTTTTTATAATTATTTTTGAGGCTTTTGAAATTTCCTGTTGTCCATTTAGAAATGTTTGGTGCTGCTTCTTGTCTTGTAGCGGGACTTTAGGTCTAATTTTGCAGTTAATTATAGATGATATGAGTTTAACGTACAGATATGATATTCTGTGTGCCTACGGTTGTCCCATGGAAACATACAAGATGTAAACAGTAGAGTGAATGCCTTACAGGCGCCTACAAGCAATGACTTCCCATAGGATAATGGATACAATATAAAGAACGCATTTTTTGCTGTATTTTTACATATAAAAATAATTTGTTTATGTATACAGTATCTATAGCCAAAACATGTTTTTAGTCTGGGAAGGGTTAAAACCCCTGTAAGGCTTTTATTGCTGCCTGTGTCTACTCTGGGGAGAAGCACTCTGTCTACTTTTACCATTAACCATTGTTACAGGGAAAATCTGTGACAAATTCCCAAATTTGAGAGATTAACTCTCATTTCCTGTTGTGTGTATAAGACAGGAAGTGGAGAGAAATCATCCCAATAAGACACAGAAAAAGCTAATTCCATTTCCTCCTCTAATCCAAAATAAATCTACTAAAATTAAAAAAAGAAAAGTTTTTGGCTTTAGGCAAACTTTAAGGTGAGCATTTTGTTTGACCATGCTGGGTAAAATAACAAAGGTCACAGCTCCCCCCAAAAAACTATCCTTCCTCCTGCAGCACATACTCATATACTTACCTTTTTCATTTTCCCATTTCTGTGTTCTGCTGCCAGTAGCAAAGTGGAATTCCTGGTACTTCTGGGCTTGGTTGACCCACTCCCCTCTCCCATGTGACAGCACTAGTTACCGCTCGGTTGGCTCAGCACAGCTACATAGGGCCATGAAAAAAATCCATAGCACTGTGTAAGTTCTGAAGGTTAGTTTAGAGCTTACACATGGCATTTGTTTCTCTGTCCCAGCAACTGAATGGAGCAGCATGGAAGTAAGGAACGATGAGTGTTTGTTTTGGGGGGGGGGGATCTAAGAGAACTTTTTAGTTTGCCCTGCATAAAAGGATAGGTTTACTTTAAAGTGATTGTAAAGCTTATTTTTTAATTATATAATAAACAGGTTTATACTTACCTGCTCTGCGCAATGGTATTGCACTCAGTGTCTCAGTCCCTACTAGCAGTATTGGAAATGGGGGAATAACCCTTTCGCCGCTCTCCGGGGATGCTGCAGTGGCCTTTCGCTGTAGAAGGGGTGCCCCGTTGGTCTCTCCCCAAAAGCCTCTGATGATCAGCGGTGGAAAGCAGAGGGTGAGTGGATGCTCCAGTCTCCCTATGAAAGCAAATTAGGTGCTGTGATGTAGGCAGTGTTCTCAATCCCAGTCTCAGATCTTCGCTGGTATGGTCTCTCGTGGCAGCTAAATACCCACACAGGGGTGCTCTCACTCAGTGCCAAGAGGAAATAATTCTTCCAGGCAGTTTAATAAAAATCATCCCTCCACTCCTCTTACTGCACAGTGCCGTTTGGGATTTGTAGTCAATTACATGGCTGCCATCTCAAACTACAACTTCCAGGATTCTCAACACCCTGCATAAAAGTCTATAGTCTTGCTTTGTTTTAGCTTTCTCCCTTGCTGGCTGAAGGAGTAACATCAGTATCTCAGTAGAGGGATAAAAGAAAAAAAGGAAATGTTTCCTTCTCCATATTGCCGTAGCCAAGCACCTGGTTGCAATTGCAATAAGCATAACAGTCCCATAAGCAGTTTCACAATTAGGAAGGGGGGCAATGAGAAACTAGAGAGATCAGAAAGCAGTGATTGATTCAACCCTTGGATATCTACCCAAAACAAAAATATTCATTTTGCGTGGCTATAGATGAAGCAGGGAATGAAATATAGAATCCAGTGGGCATTTAAGGTTTGCTGTGGGTTACAGTTAACAGAAGGTGCTTAAGGGACAGAAGGGTAAGTAAGAACAGCACCAATGGACAACATTTGAGTTTATTTTTGTTTCTATTTGCATTTATTCTCTCCATCTCTGAGTTCTTAAAGTGTTTATTACCCCAACACTTCATTTTCCCAGTATATGCCTGCTGTATTATGTACTTGTATGAGAAAGTATCCTGTTCTCTTTGTATTGCTTCCTTTATGTGAAGCCCCTGGTGTTACTGTTAGTCCCCTTGCTCTCCTATTAAAAACTGAACACACTAAGCAGACAGTCAGTTCTCTAGCCGTGCTGGGAACTCCGTGTACTCTCCTGCAATGATCAGCCTTGTCCTGACACGCCCCCACTGCACAGCCATTCACTGGCAAGCTCAGTGTGCTGCTGCTTCTCCTCCACCCATGCTCTCATGCAGCTGAGAACAGAGGGAGTGTGATCACTTACAAAAAAAGGTACATTTTTTTTTTATTTTTTTTATAGCTATACAAAAATGTTTTTCCTTTCATTTCTATTTTAAACTGAATGGGTTGTTTTACAAGGTGATCATTTACAATCACTTTAATTAATTAGCACAGCCGAAGAGAGAAGGGGGTGTGGGGCCCTAATAAGAGGATTCTCAAGACTCTACAGCTCTAACAACTTGCAACAATCTTCTTATTCTGGGCAGGCTCTTCCTTGTTAAACAGTAAAAAACAGTGACAGGTCTAAAGGTCTGCATATGACAAGACAGCCTGCTGCCTCCAGTGGCCCACTACGGTTTCAATTTTCTCAATAATAATCATCTAATATAGTCAATGATAAAAAGAGTGGAGTCTTATGAAAGAGCATTATTATTCATTTATGGCTAGAGTAGTCTGCTAAATACAGCCCTGGCTCTACTTCTGCAGTTGCCACTTAAATTATTACAGACTCATAATTAAACTGGTGGTTTTCTATACAACTTTCTCCTATTTCCTCTACAAAATGGAAGTAAAAGAAGAGGATTTTGTTGAACAAAAAAAGGTCTTAACCTCTCGGAGTGTCCGGTCCCATGAGACATACACCCACTGGCTGTCATTGTAAGTACCCTTGACGTCTTTTACCAGATAAACAATGGCACACTGAAGTGAATGGAGTCAGCAGTGAAAAGCAAGGGTTGATATTCTTAAACAGCAAGTTCCTCTCTATTATTCCCTTAGAAAAACCCACATGACCCATTACCATCTGGTGTCGTGTTTTGCAGAAAAAAGAAATGAGCACAGTACAGGTTTTAGACTATTTTACATACTTTGAAAACTCCTAAAACATGTATAATTAGAACAGAAAAAATCTTTAAAATTTGTATAAAAATTAAACAACATGTAACAAGTAGCATAGCTCTATGTTACTTAAACACTAATTCATTAGAGACAAGCAGTGGATTAAGGACAATAAGGTAATAGTTACGAAACCAAAGCATACAAAGGAGCTTGCTTACAACAGACATAAAGTCTATCTAAGTGCAACCCAAAAACAAAAATGCTATGTATTGCAGCCTAACATCCTGTGGTGGCTGCATTCATTTCACCTTTTCAGGTTTTTTTATATTTATTTTCACCTGGTAATGCTATGTGCAGTGCTACCCCCTGAGGAGCCGCTTAAGTACATTTAGTTCTGTACTCTGCCTCTCAACCCCAAGAACAGTCTCCGCGCTCTGGCACACCTGGCAATAATGTTATTGCAACACCATCAATGAAAGACACACATTGAAGTAAAACACAGAAATAATCTCTACTGTGAAATTTCTTTGATTGGGAACAATAGCAATATAGCTGAACAGCAGATAAATATATCTCAAATAGACCAACTGTGTAATAACGACTGAAATCAGGAGCAATAGAACTCACTGTTATTGTATGGCTGCTTTCAGGGGACTCCTCAAGGCAAGTAACCCCAAGAGCAGAGGCAAAACCCTTTAACAATTGACGGATCACAAAAATAGCAGACACTGTAATGGATTGGCCACCACTCTACTTAGATTGGGCTCTATGAGTCCAGGCAGGAGGAGAGCAAAGGAATGACCTTCTCTTATGTCAGACCTCTCCCTTCTGTCTCCTGACAGCACAGACCCAGAAACTCTGCACCTAATGCAGCATTCATAATGTAACTCCCAAGTTCAAAGTACCCCGCTCATACATTACATATAGCGAGCCCTGGGCATGTGTGTGTGCCCATATGGCACCAATAACTTCAGTCCCTTGGTAGAAGAAAGCCTTGAATCTTCAGCTTTCAGCTGTTTTATTAAAAGCCTATACAGAAGGATAGGTGTCTGTAACTGCCCCCGCTGATGCACCGATTACCCTCAACTGTCCCCTGTGTGCTCCTCCGGCTCCCCAGGTCTTCCTCTGGCTTCCGATGTCCTCCTCCCTCTTTCCAGTGTCCTCCTCCCTCTCTCCGGTGTCCTCCTCCTGCTCCATGGGTCCTCCAACGATCCCCCTGTCCCAGATCTTTTAGGATGGAGAGCGAAGGAAGGAGCTGGTATATATGTCATTTACCAGCTCTTTCCTTTTCTGAATGAGCAGAATCAGTTATCAATGACTCTGCCCATTCATAACTGAGCATCATAAACTGTGTTTACGATGCTTTCATTTATGAATCAACAGGAGCCTGTTGATTCATAAACTGATAAATAAAAATACATTTTAAAAAAGTGAGAGAATAATAAATAATGAATGGTTAAATTATAAAAATAATACAAAATGAAATAAAAAAAACAGACACCCTCCACCCCCCCCCCCCAAAAAGAAAGCATTGTAAATATATATATATATATATATATATAAATTGGAAAAAAAAATAAAAAAACAATTGTAAAAAATAAAATTGGAAAAAAATAAATAAAAAAGTGTTATCGGTGGAAGCCTAGTTGTAGTAAAAAACAGAAATAATCTTTACTGTGAAATTTCTTTGAATGGGAACAAACAATAGCAATATAGCTGAACAGCAGACTGAAATCAGGAGCAATAGAACTCAGTGGTGTTGTATGGCTGCTCTCAAGGGACTCCTCAATGTGAGTAACCCCAAAAGCAGAAGCAAAACACTTTAACAATTGACAGATCACAAAAATAGTAGACACTGTAATGGATTGGCCACCACTCTACTTTGGGCTCTATGAGTCCAGGCAGGAGGAGAGAAATGACCCTCTCTTATGTCAGACCTCTCCCACAGGCCCAGAAACCCTGCACCTAATGCAGCATTCAATAATGTAACTCCCGAGGGCGTGGCCAGCGAGCTCCGAGATGGCCGCCTAGCTTAGGAGCTCCGCCGTTCAGCCAGGAAACCAGCCAGCAGGCAGCGAATATGTCCTCCATCCACGGCCCGGAAAGTCTCCACGTGCTCCGGATCGCCTACAGCATCTGACATGGGGAGAAGAAGGAAAGAGCCGCCGCCTCACCCGAGCAAAATGACCCTCACGGACCCAGCCGACTAGACAAGATGGCGCCCGGCCGGAGGCTGCAACGAACGAAGCGAGCATCATCTCCGACGCGCAACACAGACGGATGGGGTTGGCAGCACAGCTCCTGACAAGCCCTCGTTCCTCTGCAGCCTCCACACCGACCACCTGCAGCCCAGCTAAGTCCAGGCAGCGCACGGTTTCACCTGAGGAGACGACCGAGGCCTACCTCATGGAGGTAGGGAACAGTGAGGAGTGCGTCCCCTGACCCGTTCACTACCTATCCCACAACAGGCCAGCCACTATCAGACGTCCTCCTAAAAGACATGTTGACCACTCTGAAATCCTCCATACAGAGAGACATATTAAGCTCTCTGCAACAATGCCAATCTGACATTAGTGACTTGGGTAACAGGGTGGATTACGTGGAGCAGTATATGGGAGACCAGACTACATCCCACAACACACTGGTGGATGCTTATAACGCACAATCAGAAGAAATTGAATGGATAAAAAACAAATTATCTGATTTAGAGGACAGATCCAGGAGGAACAACCTCAAGCTGAGGGGAGTCCCCAAAACTGTTCAACCACCCCAACTCTTGCAACACGCACAAAACCTCTTCACGGCTCTGGTACCCTCCTTGACCCCTCTGGAGATCACTATCGATAGGATCCACAGAATTCCTAAACCCTCCTTCATCCCAGACAAGACACCCAGAGATGTGGTTCTCAGACTACACTTCTACAAAGCCAAAGAACTCATATTAGCTGCATCCCGCAACCCAGACAACCGCCCGGCCCAATTCGCCTCCAAATTGGTACTGCCCAATCTCTCTAGACACACCCTGCAATGCAGACGCAACCTGGCCACAAT